>JAGVSN010000039.1:1200000-1535258 GCA_022651745.1 Parapsyche elsis
ACAACTAATCAATCCATTGAGGAAAATGTAAAAGCTGTAATGAATTTGCAAAAACTGTATGCCGGATTTGTAGCTTTAGGCATTGGATATGGTAAAAGCTTACTTATTTTGATTGGTGAAATTGCTCATTGGAAATATATTGTAAAGAGAGATCCCAATTTTGATATTTATGCACTGGATGTTTATTATTCTAGAAGAAAATGAAATACCTAATCTGAGCAATGTGTGCTATTGTAATACTAGTCAATGCCCGTTGACAGTATCATCAGATATATATATGATATAGATATAGATATAGATATATATATATATAGATATAGATATATATATATATATATATATATATATATATATATATACCTATATGTAGTGTATTTAGTAGTTCAAATGTAGTAGGTAGTTGAAAAATATGAGCGCTTCGCACTACCCGTACCGTAAGGGTATGTGGCTACCCAGTTGGGCAGATCCTTGCGCTATTACATATCTACATATAGTAATTTATTCAAACCATTTGTAGATTTCATTGGCTAAATAAAACTGAATTTACATGAAAATGGATTTTATTTTTAAAGAAAACGCAAAACTAAAATTAAAGCTTATATCGATTTTTTAAAGGATATTATTATTTACTGTCCAGTATTTCATTGGATTTTGTTCATTAAGTATTATATTTGAAATATTCAGCAAAAACAAAATTTTTGTCAAGTATAAAATTAATTTTGTTAAATAAATATAGCATACCGAGCGTTTACTATACAATAATCGACATTTATTTAAAAATACTGAATATTTAGATTATAACGGTTTAGTTTCATGAGTGCGTTGGCCTAGCCGACGCCAACCCCTTGGTTTTTTTGTATAGAATTTGACAGATGGATGGAAATCTAGCCACGGCCACAGGGGAAGAAGGGATGCGAGGAGCTTTGTGGCATCCATCTGTCAAATTCTATGCAATAAAAAAACTACAGTGTTGGCATTGGCCAGGCTAACGCACTTGCGAAACCAGGCCTTATGTAAGTATTTATACTGAACAAAATTACTTTTTTAACTGAAAATTTTCATAAAATACTGAAAGAAGTGTTTATTGCTTTTTAAAGAGAGAATTATGACTCAAAAGACGAAATTTAGACTTGGAATACAAAATAGTTTATGGTCGTAGAAAGGTCTGTTTAAGTCAAAGCATTAAAAAAAAGTGTGAAATAGCATATGTCAACGTTACTGTCAGCTGATTGCTACATGCTGTTTCACATCAATTTTATACATTATACTTTTGCAAATACAGTTACAATTATAACAGTAAGTTTACTCTTTTCGTATCTATTCTTTCATGTATATATCAATTTTGTTTCATTGTTTTTTACTAGACATTTCATTAGTTTAATTGTGTCAAATTGACATAAATCTCATAAAAATAAATCAAATCTTTTGATTTATTTATCTCAAAGTTTTTACATCGCTTTATTTCTACTTTGCTAGCATAATTATAATCAAAAATCAAACAATTTTCAATTGCAACTAAACCATCGACATAACCTCACTATTATTGAAAGTCATATACTTTGCCATCTCAATTACACACATCATACGAGTTCAAACTGAAATTATGTTTTTCAGAGATGACTGATGCTGAATTACAATTAGAAGAGAGAGAAGTTCTCTCGTCTATTTATGACGGGGATGAAGCTTTCAAGCAAGTATCCTCAAATACTTACCAATATAAAGTAAGTAATACTTCGATTTAATCATTTACTTTATACAAACCTCATTCTTATTTATATTTGATTTCTTTGGTTTTTAGTATGGAGAGAATGAAAATATCAAATCGTTTCTTATTGAATTATCTTGGGGTCCGAATTACCCAACCGAAAAACCATTAATTAATGTGGACACATTTTATAATAGGAATTTGTAAGCAAAATCGAAATTTTATTTTCTTAATTATTATTAGGCAACTAATAATTAATCGGTCAGTAATTAAATCAATAAACGGTTAGTAACTTTTCAAGAAAATGGCCAGTATTATTTTTGAAAACGGTCAGTAAAAAATATAATTTTGGTGAGTAACTTTTCCACAAATAGTCAGTAAAACTGTCAGTTATCAACCATGTACTATAAATACCAACCGTTTATATAAATTTACTTATCGTTTAGTACTAATTACTGACCATTTAATATGTTTGCTGATCACTTAAGTACTGACCCTTTATAAAACTTACCGACCAATTATTAAAATTACCATTTGGTTAAAATAAATGATCGAAAATCAAGGCCATTATATTATGACCTGTATTTATATTATTGTTTAACTTTTCCGATTTTCGGTCGGTTATTTTAACCAAATGGTGAGTAATTTTAATAAATGATTAGTATTAAATGTTAAATATTAAATTTTATTTATAAAGATTATATATTAAATGATAAGTAGATATAAATAAGTGGTCAGTATTTAATGTAAATGGTCAGGTGTAGTATTAATTACTGACTAGTGTGTACTGACCATTCATTAAAATTACTCATCTTTTGGTTAAAAAAATTGAAAAATTACTGATCTAATAAATACAATCCATTGAGATCACTGATTCAAAAGAAATCACTTATCGTGTCTTATTTAAGCTTTTCGATATTTTACCTTTGGATCAAATCCACTTTCTACATACATATGTAGTTCGTATTAGACGTTAGTAAATATATTAAGTGATCTGTTAATATATTAAATAGTCATTAATTAATATTAAACAGTAAGTAAATTTATATAAACGGTTGGTATTTGACCGATTCATAAATTTTTTAATTTTTTAAATATAATACCGACTATTTTCTTGAAAAGTCACTGACCGATTAATTAGTTGCATTGTATTATTACACGCAAAACAGTAAATATGCAATATATTATTCCTAACTATTACAATTACAGAATTCAATCGGTCAAAGATAAAATTGTCGCCACAGTCGAAGATGAAGCCGATCAGTGGTTAGGATGTGCCATGACTTATACAATTTTTGAATGCTTAAAAGAAAAGTTTAACGAATTGCTCGAAGATCAAACTGAAGTTACCGTTGCTTCAATTGTAACCGACGTAGAAAAAATATCTGTCGGTGATCAGGTATACCTCTTTATTTTACTAAATTTAACTATAATATAATAAATATTACATTATGTATAAAATATTGATCGATAGGATGACGGTAAGAAGCTACAGAAAAAAGAACAGTTGACAAAGTCGCAGAAACGACGAGCGTGGGATCGTGCTGAGAGTGGCAAAGGAGGAGAAAAACCTAGGGGTTGGGATTGGGTTGATATTGTAAAACACCTTTCACAAGTACCTCATCACAGTATCACACAAAATACGTTAACCACGTCCTAATAACCTTTGGTGAATCAACAACAATCGACTGACTTTATAAATAATAAGTTGATTATATATACTCACTATGCATACCAATTTTCAAACTACTGAAAAGAAAGCGTTTCAAAATTGTATTAACATTGTTTAATCACTCGAAAGTGATGAATTCCACAATTTAATCAAATGATTTTCGTTGTAAGAATACGCTACTATTAAAATCGTTCTTTATACTTTATCTGTATGCAAAGTATAATACCTAGTATTATTTTATTGTGTATTTATTTCAATGTTGATATTGTATTACTTGAAAGTCTATAACGCAAAAAAACTTTCAAAATAATTATGTTGTATAGAAAAATATCAAATATGTATCATGATTTGATTTTCTTTCTCCTAAAACAAATTATGTACAGTGAAATCTCAATATACATATTGTTTTTTTTTTTACTTGGAAGTTTGCTTTTTTTATTTTTTCATCACTAATTATAGGCTAATATTTCGCCATGGCATTGCATATCTATGTATATCAAGTGGTCGGGTATCTTTTTCTAGCTACTAGCCCAATTAAAGAAAAAGTTGCAAAATTGGCAAGCTTTGTAGACGCACATACTATTTTCGGATTTTATATTTAAAATGAAAATAGATACTACTTTGTAGACTGGATGGATAGTTGTATGAAAATAGTTATCTTCGTGATATTTCTTAGTTTCAGGAAATTTGTTGCTAAAAATTATTTTTAGCTGTTCACCATCCATGACTCTCCAATCCTCTTCCATTCCTGTCTGCCTTGAGCAATCTGCATCCACTTGACTCTACACATTCTTCTCAATTCATCAGCCCATCGTCTATCTCGCTTTCTTTCACATCCTCTCGGATACCATTCCATGATTTCTCGCATCCATCTGCCATCCATTCTTCTCGCTATGTATCCAACCCACTGCCACTTTGGTCACGCTTCTTACCCATGTATTCCTCTTACGAACTCTTCTTGTTATACCAAGCTTACATATGTATATCATTCTGTGTGCACTTGATCTTGCATAACATTCTTGAATTCGGCATCCACGTTTCACATCCATACGTCATACCTGGCAGAAAACTATAATCATCATCATTTTCAGCCTATCACCACCACTATCACCACTGGATGAAGGCCTCTCCAAAAATCTTCCATTCCTGTCTGTCTTGACTCTTGAGCAATCTACATACACTTGGTCTACCTTACTTTCCTTCACTTCCTCTCGGATACCATTCCAGTATTTCTCGCGTCCATCTACTATCCATTCTTCTCACTACGTATCCAGCCCATTGCCACTTGAAACTTTTTCACACATTCCACTATATCTGCCACTTTGATTTTACTTCTTACCCACGTATTCCTCTTGCAGTCCCTTCTTGTTATACCAAGTTTCTCTGTGTCCACTGGATCCTACGTAGCATTCTTCCTTTTTATAAAGTTCAATCTTGAAAATGATTTTAAAAGATTTTTAAGAGTATAAAAGTAGGAAGGAAAAAAATTAGTATACATAGATTTATATTATTTCACGTAAGCGTTGATTGAGGATGAGAGCCGCAGGTTTTCATACAAAGAGCCGTCGGTTCCCGACCACTGACGTATATAAAAGGAAAATTGTTTTGGTTAACATATGGCAGTGCAAGTATAAAGTAAAATTAGCTCATGAATAATTCATTACACAAGCGTAATGATAATAATTGAGTGTTGTTATAATATGAATATTGTGAAGACTGGTTGCTTGGGCAGTAGGCCGTATCGCTTCTTCGCTGGAGCGTAGATCCTCAAGGATCCATCACCACCGAACACCTGATGATCCCTGATTATCCATTGCTCGAAAATAAAATAATATTGTATTCAATTGAAACTTACGGATTTCGAATTGGTGAAATATTTTGCAACATTTTAAAACCCACGGAAAAATAAATCACAAATGCACATTTTTTAGTTGGCACGTGCACCCTCACGTCTGTGCCCATTGAGCGTAACAATAGTCGAAGTCTTCGAAACCACTGACTGTGACGACGAAAACGGTATTGCATGATGATAATCCACAGTTTTTAATGGACGGACAGTGTTGTTGAATTGTTGATCGGTGTGAGCAAGTTTGAACTTGATACAAGTTCAAGGATCCGATATCTGAACTTTCATTGACGCCTTGCCTTAAAAAATTAGGATAAAGTAATAACATGAAAGATCATCGATCACCCTACTGGCGTTGATCGTAATTGAATATTTTTGTTTACTTGTTGCGGTCTATTGACGAATTATACCGTGTAACAGCAATTGGGTACACTCGTATATTTAAAACTATGTATTTTTGTCAACATAAGAATTTAGGGTATTTTAAAGAAAATTGACAGCTTTGGAGATTAGAGAAATTTACAACGAAACAACTGAAGCGTCAAGGACTAAATTAGCCCATCAATTTTAACCCTCAAACTAAGTCTTGTAGTATGGAGAGGGATTAACTTTTTTTTAAAACAGAAGTCTAGACTTGAATTTTTTGCTGTCGATCAGATTACATATACTAGAAAATTTCGGAAAAATGCTTTGTTTCAACATGTGCCATCCAAAAAGTCGACGTTTATAGCCATATATCAAAAGTTCTAATTTTATTGTTTATTGTATACTCCTAGCTGCTCTGAAGCATTTTAACGATGTCTTCATGTAAACTAACACGAGCCAGTTTAAATTTCTACATAGCTGAACTCTATTTATCTTCGGTTTTGAGTCGCCGACAAAGCGCTCCTTTAATTCGAATTTTTTTAAAGCACACATTTCAGTACAATCTTGCACAAAAACAGTAAAAAGCACCAAAGATTCATTCAGCTTTATTTTGAAGAATAAATAAATTTAATTTCTTAAGGCTACTATTTTTTCCAGAGCTCAAAACAGTACACAAAAGGGTAAAAGAAAATATCTTCTTCCCCAATACGTACTTCTTACACCAGTGGTTGTCAATTTGTTTCAGTCCATGTGCCAAAATAGATAAATAAGTATTCAATGTGATATAAAAGTGAGTAAATTGTGATCCTCAGTACTTCAGCACTGAGATATGTACCTATTGAAGAGTATGGATAGATCACCAGTAGTCCATATATGTATGTACTATGAATTGAGAACCACTGAAATATCTAAGCGCACAGTAACTACAACCAAAACTAAAATATCATTATCATCATCATTATTTTCAGTCGTTCATCATCCACTGCTGGATGAAAGCCTCTCCATTCCTGTCCGTCTCGAGCAATACGCATCCACTTGACTCCACACATTATTCTCAATTCATCAGTCCATCGTCCACTCGGTCTACCTTGCTTTCTTTCATATCCTTTCGGATACCATTCCAGTATTTCTCCCGTCCATCTGCCATCCATTCTTCTCGCTACTTGTCCAGCACACTGGCACTTAAATTTTTCCACAAGTTCCGCTATATCTGTCACTTTGGTCATTCTTTCTACCCATATAAACCTCTTACAATCTCTTCCTTCCATGCTTCTCTGTGTGCACTGGATCTTGCGTAACTTTCTCTAATTCAGCATCCACGTTTCACATCCATACGTCATAACTGGCACGCATTAGTCGTATGCCTTATTTTTTAAGCATAGCGGGATGTTGAATTTAAAAAATATGTTCATTCTTTCAAAAGCGCTACATCCTAGTTTCATTATTCGTTTAATTTCTTCTTATTTACATCCAGTCATGTCCACCAATTGTCCTGGGTATAAATAATGATTAACTATCTCCTATCTACAATATGGTTATCTACTGTGACTACGTTTTTCGTGCAATATTCATCAAACAAAAACTATAATATAAAGTTATAAAAAATGCTTCAAATTACACGAAAAAAACGAGAGTGCGCAATTTATCCAGATCTAAAAGACCACCTATGGTAATTTAATTATTCATACACATACATATGTATAATACATATCCCTTATCAAATTATACACACACAATGTAGACGAGCGATGCGCATGAGGTAATAAAACGTACGCGTTGTTAAAATTTAAACAATGGCCGAGTCATGCGGTTTGCGATCAGGTGTATAAAACCCTAGGACAGCATACGCAATTAAAATTGCGACGAAAGAGCGAGACTCGAGCGTATCATACGCCACCGAATCAGGGAAGAGAATAGCAAGCGGACCGCGACCGTCACGTTTGACAGATCTGAACATTACGACAGACACTAATTTACGTTAACCCTACTATGGGGAGTAAACCGTAAATTTATGGGGAGTAAACAAAGAATTTGAACGGATGTTACGCCGATTTGGAACTAGCCCACTATTTCGAACACATAGTAAAACCCCATGCAAAGAGAGCCAAGCTCGCCTCGTACAATAATAAAACATGTCTCCCGTGCAGTTTGTTACGCGCTCATCTCCGCGACACTTGTGCTCACCACTGATCAGTTTAACCCAGTTTATTGTTATACAATAATGTGATAACAAGTGTGTGTGTGATTAGATGCAATTATTACATTGTGCAAAACGCGATCGATTCAAACCGTGCAAAAGCCCAAGGACAAGTTTACGTGCGGTCGGTTTGTTACAATCATCTTGCGTCTATCGCGTAGGTATTTTTCTATATACACAAATATTAGTTTGAACGTCCCCAAAGTGTCGTTTTGTTTACTCTGGCGACATCCGCATACACATAACAGACATATTCGATGACAGGGATGAGGAGAGGGATAAGTGGGATGTTTAAGGGGGGTTAGATGAAAAAAATAAAAATAAAAACACGTTGACGACACGGTAGCCCTAACGATTTGTAACGTTCAAGAGCGGTTGACGTGTTAACACGACAAGATATCGCTCTTGGGCCACGACCTGAATTGATGATGGCCATGTGGTTTAAACGCGCCATTATTGTTTACAACCCTCCGGGGAGGATTCCTCACACGGGTACGACATAATATACGTACTCTAAACACCCAATTGATACTCTTTGAAGTGTCGTGTTATATAAAACGATCATTCAATCCGGTCAATTAAAGCTTGCTCAACATTTGAAGTTTGCTTATCAACTTGTTTTATAATTAAATAAATTGTTTTGATTTGGTTATTCACCCACGTTGATTCGAAGTGAATGGCGAAAAAAAAATTGTGTACGCAGGATTCGATAGGAAATTTGTGGTTTTTCGACATCCTGTTTATGGAGCGGTTGTTACGACGACATTCTTGTTTAAATTGAGAATCTGTGTCAATGATAATATATTACTTAAATTTGTAAAATAAAAGTAGCCATTAGCTTACCCATTCCAAGTACATACATATGTACATACATAGTGTTTGCTAATTTTCAACTTTATAATATAATTCTCATGACTGCATGTAAGGAAGAAGAAATAAAACGAAGAATGAAACTAGGATGGAGCGCTTTTGGAAGAATGAACGTAGTTTTTAAATTCAACATCCCGCAATGCATACTGCTGAAACGTGGATGCTGAATTCAAGAATGTTACGTAAGAGCCAGTGCACACAGAGAAGCATGGAAAGATGTATGTTTGGTATTACAAGAAGTGACCGTAAGAGGAATACATGGGTGAGAAGCATGACCAATAGCGGAACGTGTGAAAAGGCTAAAGTGGCAGTGGGCTGAAGACAGCGAAAAGAATGAGTGGCAGATGAACATGAGAAATACTTGAATGGTATCTGACAGGACGTGGAAGAAAGCAAGAATAAGTGGACGATGGTCTGATGAATTAAGAAGGATGTGTGGAGTCAAGTGGATGAAGATTACTCAAGACAGCCAAGGAATGGAAGAGGATTGGAGAGGCCTTTATCCAGTAGTGGATGGTGACCTTAACCGTCAGACATCAGTCCACGTGCGATTATACCCGTCAAATAAAAAGCGAATGTGAACAATACGCTAAAAATCTATTGTTGTCACAATTTCCTTGAGAATCACCTTGACTGGATCTCAAACGATAATATTTTTCTGCATTCAAATTAAAAAAAGCAAAAAAAAAATGTATATAATATTCGTATGCACATGTGAGCGCACACAGTAATTGCAATTAGGAGATCGCAAAACCCACTTGTGTTCGAACATCCCCATTGGTCCACCAGTCTGTGGGGGGTAGAAAAATAAAGTTAGGGTTGACGAACAAGTGGGTAGGGGTGGGAACAACGATGAACATCCAAGAATACTATTGCATTTACATTTCAGTCTCATACAACGTATCGATCAAACGGACGCACGGTTTTTAAATACTAAATACATACGAAAGTTTTGTGATAATTAGAAATATATACATATATGTATGTACGCATATATAGTGATAACACGTGTACGCCCTTTACACGATACTTTATCAATGATAAAATATTTGCATTGCCAATGCGTCATGCGTGTACGTGACTTTAAATTGTATTTTGAATTACTATAAATAAATAGACTACAAAGACATAAATACAAGGTCAGTGCGATTATAAACGAATTAACGAATATCATAGCTGAAATAATCTTCTGTTTCAGATACGAAAAATTTTCAGTTTTTGACATTAAACTTTACCCACACAGCGACTCACTCACTCACTCACATAAGATTCCTCGTATTTTTAAATCAATAAGTGAAACTCATTAAGCCGTTAAAAATCGTAAGCAGGTCCGTGTGACGGGAAGATAAATCGTAACGTAAGCATTGACTTATTTGACTTTGATGACCAACGAGTGAAATTCCATGGGAAACAAAGGCCGAGTGGTTGATTTACGCGGCGAGATGCCGAACAGGGACATAAATCACACAAATGGAGAATGATATTTTGTTTAGTAGGTAGTCAAAGACACAATACAATATGCCGACTTACGGATCTCATGGATTTTTGACCTCTTTATGTTTAGTCGCGAACCCCGTGGTGAACTAAACCCCCGGGAGAGATAGATACAGGACCCATTTGTCAAAAGGTTGCTCACATATGAAAAGAACATGTACTTTGTCTATTCAAAGTGAGTGAATATTGAAAGTTCATATCATTCTTATTAGGCTAAAGTTTTCTTATGATTCATACCCAAAAGAAACTCACTTCAATCACAAAACCATTCACTTTTCTTTCATCAGTTTCATCGGCTTATCCGTCAATAGTCTGAGCGTTCAGTATGAGGCGGGCTATTTTCGATTTTACGATTATCAAACGAACCGTAAGATTTGTTGCATACATAATTCATACGGCTCAGACGCATTCAAATCGTCCCAGTTGGCCCCTTGACCTCTTCCCACATTTTCAATGGGGGTGAATGGGAATCGTTCACCTCAACCAATCCGATTTGAATGTCAGATTTTCTTTCACGGCGGATAAACTCGTCGTTCGAAATCCATTCATCTAAATATAAATCGAATTGAGTAAAAAAAGTGGAAAAAACGAGAAAATTAGTCACAGTGAAGTTTTATCTCATAAAATATTTATCAACATCGAAAACACGTGTGATACAATCTACCTTCAAGTGCCTAACGTTAAATCAACATTTTTTTTCGCAGAATAGGGGAATAGTTCTTATCTGCAATACTTTAATAATAATATTCCGTAAACGTCAATCAACTAGCACCGTAAATTTTCAGCTTAGCTTTCGTGCGTTAACTGCTATACAAACACGACCATAGATAAACCGTTGAAACGTTCGTATTTTATGAATATTCCAACGGTGATGATAATGTCTGTCGTCGGAGATTTGCGTCGTGGAAAAATATGAGTATGTACACTCGTAGCTCTCGTGACATTTGCGGTTAACATTTCATTGATATTTTCTGGTTAGTTTTTCCTATTGGACATTGCTTGTAATTCAGTGTTGTTCTGTGCACAGACTGGAGTATTGCTTACTTTGACGTTGGATTAGTTGCCGACCAGGAATGGCCACTCTGCCCCTGTACGTGTCATTGGATGGGTGAGTGCTTCTTTTTCATTTTTACGATCCCTAGTTTTATGATCGTATGCAAAGAACAGACATTTTTATTCGGAGCTAATGCCCCTCCCTTTATTGCATCGAGAAAATAGCAGACGTCAGTGTATGCTACGAATGATGTGAGACTTATTCTGTTTATTGGATCAATTTTTGTATTGTCGATTAACTTGCATGTGAATTACGTACGAAATTTATATATGTATGTATGTATGTACATACGTACCTGTGTATACATAATAGTAATAGTCATTAACTTACGCTAAAACTCATACCTATATACATATTGTAGGTAGGTGAATCATTCAAAAGGAAATATACCCGCGGATTAGATAAGATTATCATTTTACGCAAAAGTACTTGTTAACAACTTATCGATATTGCATTTTCTTATTTCACTTTCAATGTATTGAATTAAATCATTTGAATAATAATATTATATAAACGTTTTAATTTCATTTGGTTTTTTTTCTTTCATTGTATCTAATGATTTTTTTCAACGGACAAAGTGACTTAAGTACCTAAAAATTATACATAGCACTTGTAGAATTTTAATGCTGTTTTGTATGGCGTAGATCAAGGGTGCTCAAACTTTTTCAGTTTGGGAGCTACTTTAATATTTTTATTTGCATGGCGATCGATTTCCATGCAAGAATTTGGGGGAGGTCCAGATATAATATACCAATAAGAATCTTATAAGAATTTTACAAACTTTTTTTAAGCTATCGATAAAAATATGTGATGAATATATAATAATTAGGTTTATTACTTGTAGCAAAACTTAATACTAATGACTTGGAGCAAAACGCAAACAGCCATCGAGGTGATCATCAGTCAAACGTGTCCGCATTACTGAATGGAGTCGTTTAAATATAGTTTCTCATATTTGTAGGTACATATACATATGTTCTATATAGTTTCTCGCTGTTCGGTTCGCCAATGTGGATCCACCTTAAGAACACGTGCTTTGGATTAGCAATTTCGAAAAAAGTGTGCGGTATTGTAATAGAGCAGATATTAAAATTTCTAAAATTTTTTTAAAAGTCGTCTTGACTTGTTTTGACAAATTAGCTAGTGTTTCTACTATTTTTTTCACTATTTTTAAAATATTTGTAATAAAATAATCACGATGCTTTTCTATCGACAGCTCTCCATTTTTTTGGCCACCATATGGAACAAAGATGGTGGTAGATTACTCGTCGAATGTTTCTATAAAGATCAACGATCATCACCATAATAAAACTTTTTCTTTAGGGCGAGCGAACACGTGTGAAACTGGATATAGACACGCTGTAAGGAAATCGATTCATTGTCCTTGCACAAATGTGCATTTTATAGTCGCCTTTCTTTGCCGAGCAAAAGCGCAACACATATCTAAATGCACATTTCCCCCTATAATGCGTGCAACGTGCACGTGCGCAGATTTATATAGAATACCTATATTTTACCAGGTGGTCAAACAATGCTCTATTTGAGTCGAACGCTTTATTGTTTGTACAATTTGACCAGAAGATAATTGCGCATTCTTTATTTATCAGTTTATCGCAATTTGCATAGCGGATTTTCTGTACACTTTCGCTTTTCATTTATGGCTTCTTTTGATATTGCATTCTTTAGTAGCACACCGGTGTTCAAAACCAGCGATACTCAACAATTCAAATGATGCTGTTATTGTACTTAAAAGTGGCGTACTTCTTCATATCACGCGTTGGAACGTCACTTGTGTTATTCCATTGCCTTCTGGGAGGGAAATTAGCAATAATGAATTGTATGAATAGTAGAGGTTGTCAATTTTATGTGGACAGGATTATATGACAGGATTTAAATAATTCCATCCACACTTGCCAGCAAAACTCAAAATAGTCGAGACAATCTTTCGACTGTATGGGGAATCGAACCACGAACGTTCGTTTATGAGTTCAATGAGGTATTATCATTTTCAGCCGTTCACTATCCACTGCTGGATGAAGATCTCTCCAAACTTCTTCCATTCCTGTCTGTGTTGAGCAATCTGCATCCACTCGACTCCACACATTCTTCTCAATTCATCAGCCCATCGTCCACTTGGTCGACCTTGCTCTCTTTCACATCCTTTCGGATACAATTCCAGTATTTCGCACTTGCCATCCATTTTTCTCACAAGTGTCATTTGAACTTTTTCACACGTTCCGCTATATCTGCCACTTTGGTCATGCTTCTCACCCATGTATTCCTCTTACGGTCGCTTCTTGTTATAACCAAGCATACGTCTTTGCGTGCTTCTCTGTGTGCATCTTACGTAGCATTATTTAATTAAGCATCCACGTTTCACATCCATACTTCATAACTGGCAGTACGCATTGGTCGTATGCCTTTGAGGTATAGCTATAGTTAAATATCGCAGATACAGTATTGACATGCACTTAAACATTACTCTCTCCACAGAGGATTAATTAGTTGGGTATGTTATTGGTAGTGAGAGTGACGTGTGGCGAGACGGTTCTGGTACTGGTCTCCGTACTTTTGGGGCTAATTAGCGTCATGGATTTATACCCCATCGTCTTGCCAACACCTGTGGACTATTATTCGAGGAAGAAGCCCTTCTTCTCCCTTTCGATGATATTCATTTTTCACAGACTTCAACGAAAACGGATACGGTCTCGTTTGAATAATTGCCGCCGGGGTTAGCCACCACTGTCGACGGCTAAACTTCACATCAATCTTCTCACTGAAAGCTTCACGCTCTCGTAAGTTTTTCCTCGGATAATATTTCGTATAGGGACCGCTCACCAATATGACAAAAATGTGTCAAGTTTTAAAACAAAGCCAAAGTCGTGTCAAAATACGGAATTTCACCGCGCTTTAAGGTTGCTTAATAACACACCGAATCATCTTCACAATAATGATTAATAATAGAATCTCGTAAAAAGACATACACGATAGACACGTGCTCACGACGAAGCGAAAGTGATAATGTAACGAATGTGTTAAAATCGAGAAAGTGTAAAAAAAATTGAATACGCGTAATGGACTAGTAATTAACAAAGTGGATTCCGCGCAATTTCACCTGTTTAACACGAAAACAACTAGCTCTAGTTTGCATATTCTCAAATTAAACACTTACAATTAGCTCTTGTACAAAACACTTGTGTGAGTGTTTTCACTTGATTGTAGTCTAATTTGGATCATTTTCACTTGAGATTTCATTTGATGATACGTGATTGGAAAATTACCACTGAAGAAATACCTAACGCCTAATACGCCTTTAACTTCTTAAATTCCATTTATAATGATCATTTTATTGAATTTTCGTATACAAATGTACATGTTGTTTTTTTTATCAAAGGTTATCGCTGTGAAAGACTACTTCCATAAAATGTAAAATGTAAATGATTTAGTTTGCTAGAGCAGTGTTTAATTGGTGCAGAAGTTCTATTACAGTGTAATTTATACAAATGAAGACGTTTTTCCACTTCCTCTCTGCTTTTACGATACGAAAAAGAATTAAAATCAAACGACTACGTAATATCCAAAGAATGTCAGACGTTTTCAAACAAATAATTGATGTTAAAATACACCAGCGTTTTGTCGAAAAGCAACTATAGTGATCGTTTTCGTTTGATTTTTATTTACAACGATCGTTAATTCAGTAGTTAGTGTGTGGTATCGTGTGAGATATTCGTTTTGCGTGGGACGTTACAATGTTCTAAAAATTATTGTGCATAATAGAACATAAATTACACTCATCGTTTCGTAATATATTTGTGAATTTTTAGTACGCGTAAATAGCGCTAAAGATAAAATTGAGAAATAACGCATGTTTATTAAGAAAATACGTAGTAGAAATCAAGATATATATGGATCTATTTATATAATAAGCACCTAGGACAATTGGTGAACATGACATGGTGAAGAAGAAGAGATAAAACGAAGAATGCAACTAGGATGGAGCGCTTTTGGAAGAATGACTATAGTTTTTAAATCCAACATCTCGCTATGTTTAAAAAATAAGGCATACGACCAATGCGTACTGCCAGTTATGACGTATGGATGTGAAACGTGGATGCTAAATTCGAGAATGTTACGTAAGATCCAGTGCACAGAGAGAAGCATGGAAAGATGTATGTTTGGTATAACAAGTATGTATGTACATACATATGTATGTTTGGTGTAACAATATCGTAAGAGAAATACATGGGTAAGAAGCATGACCCAAGCGACAGATATAGCGGAACGTGTGAAAAAGTTCAAATGACACATAGTGAGAAGAATGGATGGCAGATGGACGCGAGAAATACTGGAATGGTTTCCGAGAGGATGTGAAAGAAAGCAAGGTAGACCGAGTGGAAGATGGGTTGATGAATTGAGAAGAATGTGTGGAGTCAAGTGGATGCGGATTGCTCAAGACAGACAGGAATGGAAGAGGATTGGAGAGGCCTTCATCCAGTAGTGGATGGTGAATGGCTGAAAACGATGATGATATAACAAGCATATCTATCTTCATAAACGATAAACTATCCGATTCAATGATAAACTATCCGGTATTGTATATCGGTGGCGTGATAGATTTTCCGACCCAACCCTTCTCTAGGGACATTCGTCCGGGTTTTTATGTGTTCCGAATTTACTAGACATCCCGATCGTAAAATTTAATATCTCAATATGCCCCCTTTTGGCACATAGAGCTGTTTTGGCATTTAGAAGAACGCATTTAAAATTGTATAAAAACGGTGGCGGTTATCTGGCCGCCATCTGCTGGTCGCATTCCTTTCCGCCAGGTGACCCCGCCAAAGCCTTTGTAAAATTATTCCGTGGCTCCTTTACTTATTTATTCACCTGAGACAAGACGCACCTTACTTACAAACCGAAACACAAAAACCGGGGAAAAAAAACTACACCGGATTGATTAGCGTACTTTTTTTCCGCCCGCCCCGAATTTCCACTTTATTTAATTCGTATTTGAACGAATGCCGAGAACGCGAACGACAATTGAAATTTCCATCGGATGCAAGTCATTTCATATAACTTAAAGTCTTCAAGTGTGAAATTGATCCTCGATTTCAAAACGCTACCGATAAAAATAAAATACCAAAGTTCATATTGTTAGTTTTGATTAAGATTGTACGGGGTGGGGTGGTGATGATTTAAATACAAAATTTTCGTTAATTTACACTACGTGTGCGTAAAATCAAAACTTTACAAATATCATGATCTCTGTCGGCATATGTTTTGGTTTTTAATGTTAATTTTAATGTTACGGCGGACTGCTGGGCAGCTGCGAAAGCAGCTGCCATCCCCAGGGCTGCAGCTCAAACATCATGGTATCCTAAATATTTGACTGATTAAATCAATTTCATTAATATATTCATCAAACCATCATATTTACTCAATTCATATAAATGTAAACAATCCGTATAATACATTAAACCGGATCAAATACATAGATAGGTCAATGGTTAGAGCGTTAGTTTCTTGAGCGAAAGTTTGGGGCTTGTCAAATGGTTTTTCGACCTTAATTATTATTTATCATCATTGAGGAGATATTCCTAGGCGGTATTTTGTTAGAATTTGCCAATTTATATAACATATGTAGTTGTGAGACAGTTCCACCAAAAATTAGCACCTCCTATCCATTATTCCTACGCTAGCCTGTTATTGTGTTCATTAACCTGTTGGCTAAATTTCCCCCCAACAAAACATACTTCCACATACATTCCGTCGTCGTTTAACTAATTTGAACCGAACTTTTCAGAGGTACTTTATATGATCCTGCAAGTCTAATAGAGTACATACTTGAATGTAATAAAACAACCTTTCTTTAAAAAACCACAACTCAAACAGCAACAGTTGAGAGATAGAGCAGTGCCGGCTGAAAAAATTATATTTATTACTTATTTTCAGTTCAACTTTGTTAAACTGTCGTTGGGTCTGGATCCTTTTGTTCTTAGACCTGTTGGTTAACTTTCCCGCCAACAAAACAAATACACACAACATAATGTATGTATGCATATCAAAATTGTTCATTTATTGTAATCGTGTATCATTTCTGTTATGATGATACCCATAACTGAATTATGAACTGAAAACTTCTAATATAATCTATTTTAATGTGGTCACAAACATTTCTCAAAGTTCATTTGTACTACAAAGCTTTCTATTTGATCACTATTTACTCTATGTGCATCACATTTTAATTAATTAAAGGTAACCACATCCCACCAGGTAGGTTCCAGTGAGCTATACACCCCTGTCCAGTGGTCGTGGACAGGTGGCACGCGTCCCGCACGTGTCGGTCCACGGCGAGCTCAGCCAGCGGCGCCGCTCCTATATTTACGATCACTTTTAAATTCGTCTTCTTTTTACTTCCAATCTCGAAAACATCGATATCCGTGCGAGAGACTTTCTCCGGCTCCAGAGGCTCCCAAACTATCGTCCTTACCAATATGTATAATATATATGTATACTAGCAGGAAGCAAGGAAATATGTATGGTTGGTATAACAAGAAGGGACCATAAGAGGAATACATGGATGGCAGATATACATACATACATACATAGCGGAAGGTGTGAAAAAGTTAAAGTGGCAGTGAGCTGGACACATAGCGAGAAGAATGGACGGCAGATGGACACGAGAAATACTCGAATGGTATCCGAGAGGACGTGAATGAAAGCAAGGAAGACCAAGTGGACGATGGGCTGATGAATTAAGAAGGATGTGTGGAGTCAAGTGGATGCAGATTGCTCAAGAGAGACATGAATGTAAGAAGATTGGAGAGGACTTCATCCAGCAGGGCATGGTGATCGACTGAAAATGATTATGGTATATTAGCGTAAATTCTGCCTACCTGCCTACTTGGGTCGTTGCATCACGCTACCATAGCCAAAAAACTATTTTTTTAACGGTGTGTTGGCAATAAGCCGTAAAGCCGTCATCTGTCAAAGCTAGTTCAAGTTTCATTCACCCATTCAATAAACGGTACACTATACAATTGTTTCACGTACTGTTGAACGGACAAGAGGCTGTATTGTTGTCGTACAAACCAGCGCGCACGGATGGGGTTGGAATACACCGTCATATGACGAGTAATATATAAAAAAATTCGGGTGTAGCCAACCCATGACTTTATCCATATATTTGAGGAATACAAAGAGTAACGAAATTAATTTTTTAAGGTAAGTAAATAAAACGCATACACCACCACCACACCAATCAAAATACATACATACATATCATGAAATTACTGTGTTGAGTGCGCGCGCGTATATAAAATACGATCTTCGGCATATATTCAAATAAGAAAAACTACCACTTCCGGTCGGCGGATTTTAATCAAAACCTTATCAACTCTTAAATTTTATATGATAATTATAAATATAAATTTTCGACTTGATCAATAGGGTAGTTTCTGAAATATTCTGTGGTAAACTTTTCGACAAAAAAAAAACCCTACTTCCGGTTGACTGATTTTAATGATTATTTTTTTCGTAACTAGAAATTTTACTCAGGAGTACAACATTATAATATTGTGACGATAATACATATTTAAAAGGCCGAAAAAATAAAAAAACAAAAAATCGTTCAAGAGTAAACTGCCATTTCCGGTAGTCAGATGTTGACCAAAATCACAGTATCTCTTAAGACTAACGTGAAAACTATAGATATGAAATTTCGACGAAATCGCCGGTGCAGTTTCGGAAATATTCTGCGGTAAACTTTTCGACAAAAAAAAAAAACCTACTTCCGGTTGACTAATTTTAATAATTTATTTTTTTTTAAATAGCAATTTCTATGAGAATTACAATATTACAATATGGTGACGATACTACATATTTAAAAGGTCGAAAAAAATAAAAAACAAAAAATCGTTCAAGAGTAAACTGCCATTTCTGGTAGTCAGAAGTTGACTAAAATCACAGTATCTCTTAAGGCTAATGTGAAAACTATAGATATGAAATTTGGAGAAAATTCCCGGTGCAGTTTCGGAAATATGATTTTTTACCGGATTTTTGAATTTTCTGCACGAAAAAAACCCTACTTCCGGTTGACTGATGTTGACCAAATTCCTTATGGCTTTTAAACTTTACGTGAAAATAATAGATATGAAATTTCAGCTTGATAGACTTGATAGTTTCGGAGAAAACACACACACATACACACACACACATAGTACACAGACATACAGACATTTTCCAGAAATCATGAAAACGTGATCAGGGGATGATACTTGATCCAAATCAGTCAAAATCTCGAAGTCGAATTTTCGCACGATCACAATACTTTATCCGATTAGGATAAAGTAAAAACCAAATGAGCTTATGGAACACATTAGTTGACTAGTTTATGTGAATGGTTCAAATGTTAATAATTTAATGAAAATTTTACATAATAGCGAAATTACAATTGAATATTTTCGCGCGTAATTTAACATGTACATACTTTACATAATTACGATGCGGATAAAGTATTCGCATCGTAATTATTATATTATTCACAATTAAGAAAGTATGTAATTCGTTAATGTTTTTAAATTGAATTTATCATTGTGGAAATGATCAAATTCATTCATATATTCATGTTTGGAATAGATTTTACGGTCATATCAATACTTTTTTTGTTGTTGATTTTATTGCATACAGTTTGAGAGTCTCATATTGCGCGCCCATATGACGTGTTGTCGAGTGCAAGCTGCATATAGATGACGTAAATAAAATTCAATGGATGACGATCTATTTTTGAGAATACCTCTCTGGTGAACGAACTTCGACTTTTTCCTTGTTTTGCTTTTTTATCTTTAACGTAAAAGATTGTTAGCAACGGCCTGCTTTAAAAAAAGCCGCATACAGAAGTTTTCCAATCTTTGCACCCAATGCACATATATTTGATTTGAGAAATCGTTTCTTGTAAACTGATATGCATATTATACCTATATACCTATGTATGTACATACACAGAGATGCATTGTGCAACTATAGCCAGGCCATTGTTTCGATCCATCATCGCGGCGTTATGCAAGTCGACACACGCGCAGACAATAGTGTAAAGTAATAATATTTTTTTTGATTTTAACAATATCGGCGAAATCATGTCGGTCAGTGCTGTCGCAACACTGTTGTGGCCGATTTGAATACTTACGCGATAATTGTTTTATTTTCGACAGTAGGTAGTAATTTGCACTTTAGAAATTATGCGAAATTCGCGAGACAACAATGGCTTCACTTTTGCGTACAGGTTTATGATCGTCGGTTGCTGTGAACTTTTGTATGTATGTACATATATGAGTTTCCACCTGCACTTTTCAATTAGTGGTGCTTATGCAGGTCGCAAGTGCAGCACACTCTGCATTAGCATAATTCTCAGTGCATCAATTAGTGCCGGAGCCGTAAATGCCAAGAAAAAATCTGTACGCTGTTCCAGCTCACACTTTACGCGCTTAATGGCATTGTAATGAAGCTAAAATACCTGACGATTAGTGTAAATCTTGTCTCGCTACGAAACTTTGGCTTTTAGTACTAAAAAAAGAAACAAAAACTGAAAACGGAAACTGTAGCAATTTCAAAATCAAAACAAAAAAAATTCTATAGATCGAATTTCGAAATAATACTAAACGTACTTAAATTACGATTCTGTTAGTGAATCATTTCATGAATGTATGTAGTGGACGATGGACTAATGAATTAAGAAGAATGTGTGGAGCAGATTGCTCAAGAGTCAAGGCAGACAGAAATGGAAGAGGCTTGAAGAGGTCTTCATCCAGTGGTGGACGGTGAACGGCTGAAAATGACGATGAAATAAAAACCATTGAAATATCTATTCGGCAAACGTATTGTATACGTGTCGGTATTAGTTTATTTATAAATAGATGATGTGGGTAAAAAGCGCATTCTAATGAGCATATGAAAACGATTAAGCTAAGAATAATGGCGCAAAACGGCCATAACGGTGATGCTTCTATTTTGGAAAGCTTTTAAATGAAGAACGTCAAAATCATATCCAAACTTTAAAGCTTTCAGTGCCGACAACCAACACATTTATAAACACAGGAGACTCGTAGTAGTCAAAGCGTACCTATGTAAACTAATTTGGGAACGTTAATATTCTATTCGATTGAAAATTTCATGTTCTACAACTTCATAAACTTATATTACCGTTAATCGATTGCGGCCGCTTATAGCTAGTCAATGCATTTATCGTGTCATATCTTGTTTAATATGATGCTCGAGGCTTTTATGTTCATCGCATTTGTACTAATCGATTTATAAAGTTTCAATACAATCGTCGATGATTAAAAACGTAGGAGTCGAATAATAAGTAATACGATCGTCACCATTGTCCGTAGCTAGACGAAGGTCGTATTTACAACAAAAAAATTATATATGTATATTCAGAATTGTATAGACTTTCAGGCGTACCTATACAGTAAGATATACACTCAAATTCAAATGACTGTTGAATAATTCAATCGCTTTATTGAATTATTGTTCGATCGCTGTGCAACTAGTTGCTAGTTGCCGCTGCGCAATGCAACGTCGTCGTGCACTTCTAAAATATGCACTGCATAGTACCTTTCGATTTGTCCGGTTATTGTGCACTGTTATTCCGGTTATTGCGACGGTATTGGACCTTCAACTTAACCGCCCAACGTCCCAACAATCAGATCCGGTAACGAGCGTAAGCTACAATTAACCCGGCTTGTCTCTAAAAAGCGCGTTGGCGGAATTGACCGAAATACCGACGGTAAATCTCTCACCCAACTGGCGACAAGTGGACGTAAATTCAATCTTTACCGTAGGCAATGCCTGTTTCTTAATGAATTTTCAATTGCTTGTTTGTATAGTGCATTGTATAATAAAATAAACTATATACATATGTATTACCGTAAGCGTCTGCCTGCCTGGGTCGTTGAGTCGTGGTCGTATTGCCAACATCATCATTTTCAGCCGCTCACCATCCACTGCTGAATGAAAGCCTCTCCAATCCTCATCCATTCCTGTTTGTTTTGAGCAATCTGCATCTACACTCTTCTTAGTTCGTCAGCCCATCGTCCACTTGGTCTTTCTAGCTTTCTTCCACATCCCCCCGGATAACAGAGTATTTCTCGCGTCCATCTGCCATCCATTATTTTCGCTATGTGTCCAGCCCACTGCCACTTAAGTTTTTATACACATTCTGCCATATCTACAACTTTGGTCATGCTTCTCACCCATATTACTCTTTCAATCTCTTTGTTTATTTTTATTTTATTTTATATTGAAATACAATACAATTTTGATGATTACATATGACAAGTCAATACAGGTTAGCACTCCCTTAGAAACGTTCTCAGCATGTATTTACATATATAGTACATATAATACATAGAACAATTGACTCTTCTTGTTATACCAAGCATACATCTTATTGCAACAAGCTCACTATCTGTAAAAGCTGTTTCGGGCTGTACTGCTATTATTCCAAACAACGCACATGGGTGAGGGTTGGGCTGGAATCCACCGTCATATAAGCGGCAAGTATAACTTAGTATCAGAGCGTTCGTTTTCGACTCGAGAGTCTCGAGGTATATTTTCATTGTTTTATTGGTTTGATTTTTATTCTCCATATTAAATACACTGGGAATAAATCGAGAGCGGTCGTTCTGTGAATATTTTTAATGACAAAGTGACCTCTAGACCGGATGTTGAGTCGTGTAGGCTGAAGGTTTCCAACCTGACGGTCGGCAGTCCTTGAAGGCTTCATTACCATCCAATAAATTTACAATTCTGCGAAAATATTAGCAAAAAAATTATCGCTCGCATCGCGCAATTACCATATTATACCCACCTGCGATTAATTAAATCTATAAAAAATATATATGAACATTGAACAATTCCCCCTTTGAGGAATTTTCTTCGGTTGCATTATGTAACAAACACGATTTGAAATGTTTTCCGTTCCTATTTTTCCGTCCATTGGATTGGTCCGTTGGTTATTTTAGAAACTTAACAATATGCAACTGCGTCGACGAAAGTATACGTCGTGGGTGTATTTTTATTATGAATTTATCTTGATGTACCTATATAAAAAATAAAAAAAGGTTATTATGTATTACGAAAATAACAGCATTACTTGGTATCGGGTATCAAATTCCATTTTCGGCACGGCTAATGCAATTTAGAAATAAACATGATCGATTATTTTTATATGGGCAGTGGTTCAGATGCAATGCATCAAAATATACCGCATTAAATCTATCTAAATACTTTATAAACGCTAGTTGTATCCGGTGTAATGTACGTCGCTCTAGTGCGCTTTAATTACACGTGTATTTGTTTGACGGAAACGAGGAAGGGTTACTAAGCGAATATGTATATCTATATATTTTTTCTAAATGGTCATATTTAAATTTTCACACATATGTATGTAATATAATTTTATTTTCATAATAATACATTATATGCATGGCCGTATCTAATATTTCAATTAAATATTTTACAGTCCTTTCAAGCCGTAAAAAAGAGCAACCTTGTAAACTTGTTTATGCCATTTAATGAGTTTTATCGTAAAATAATTACGTAGTATCCATAATTTTTATTATAATTCGAAAAATATTCGTGGGAATTCATATAAATGTTAACAAATTTACTGGATTTCTAAAGTTATAAATATTCACTAGTGTAGCTACAATATACAAGAGCGTGAGTTTGATAGGTCTGACGATTTAACAGTTATAAAAAGATAAAGTAAAAATCTGACGTTTTCACTAATCGACTAATGTGTGCCAAAAGAATAAATTAATAGTTAAGAATATAAAATTAAGTACATACATACATATGTATAGGTAGAACTAGAAAAAGTATCTTGTACATGGGTATTGTTGAATACAATAGACTGCCAGAAGGTCTTAGAAAAATAAACCAAATCGATAGATTCATGACAGCCTTAAAACAACACCTCTGTAAAGGTGTTAATAGATAATTAAGTTTATTTTGTAATTTTAGCTTTAATTTTTTTGTTTGTACTTAAATAATTAGATTTTCAAACAATTTTAATAAAATAAATAAAAGCTTATCCGTTTCGTATTTCTTTTTGAGTTTGTTCATATATTTATTACTAGCAAGTTTACCTCCACCAAAACAAAAGAGCCCATAGCCCGTTTGACAACACTTGAAACAAGTGTATGTTGTACATAAAACCGTGTTGTTGACTCGAACCAACTTTGACAGATAGATGTTGCCAAGACACTGCTAAAATGTATATTAAGTTTGTTATGTTGGCAATGCTAGCGTGACGGCAACTACCCAAGTAAGCAGGCAAACGCTTACGCTAGTATATGTGGTAATTACAGATAAACCATTCATATGGGCCAGTACAAGAAAACGGCGCATAAGGTACAACCCAGAGCTCTACAGCCTCTTCCAAGAGAATACGTTTCCACATTCGTTAATGTTGGAAAACTCAGATGGGCAGGCCATGTGGCTAGAATGGACAGTACCCAGCCGCCGAGGAGTATCCGAGACAGTAGACCAAAGAGTCGCAGGTCAATTAGTAGACCCAAATTTTGGTGGCAGGACGGGGTCATCCTAGATGCTAGGGCAGCCGGTGCAACCAACTGGAGAACACTGGCACAAGACAAGGGAAGATGGAAGAAATCCCACCCTGGGCTGTCGGGCCAATGATGATGATGATGATGATTATATCCTGGTGAAATTGTTCTCCTCGTTCTTCAGTAACATCTTCAAAGATTGTCATCAAAGTAATGTACTCATATTGCAACACAATTTCTGGAATTTGTTCAATGTTTTTATAGTCTCGGTGCTTGTTGTTACCCAAGAAGTTGTCTACGACAACTTTGAATGCACACCGTTCTTCACTTTCCACGTTTAATCGTGTAACCAACTGGAGGACACTGGCGCAAGACAGGGGAAGAAGAAAGAAATTCTTGAGGCTAGAGGAAGAGGAATTCTTGAGGAAGAGGCTAAGACCCGCCTGGTTTGTCAGAATAATGATGAATTACAGTTAAACAAATTAAATTTTTTTTTTTAAATCAATCAAAAGCTCCGAAGAAGAAAATGTAGATTGGGTTTCGCTTTTACCCGTTCGTCGAAGTCTTTCAGGTTTTTCCGTACAATTTTCTATATTTTCGTTAGATTGCCGTATAAATTTAACAATCTCGACTAAAAATCAAACGTCTTCACACATCACTTCGTATATATAAAAGACATTTGATGGATGCCATAAATTCGTTGATAACGCCCACTGGTGTTCTGGAGTCTCAGTCGGACCAATCGATGCGCAACCTCACCGAACCCAACAACGAACGTCAGGGTACTTCCGTTCGCTGTGAGAAATCAGACACATCCTCCGGGACAATGGACACGCGCATTCTTAAAATTCCTTCCCACAAATTAGAGCGGCGACCCCGACGATCGCAGTTGACCGCCAAGCCGTTAAATCATCCCGATCCGATGGGTGCATTCTTCGCCTCGGTTCATACATATGTATAATTTATCAAACGGTTGACATTCCACGCTCTACAAACAAAAAAAAAAAAAAATCACCCTCGTATATTTTTTTTAAATTAACCAATTAATGGTGGATTGTCGTAGCAAAGTGTAGTTAGGCGATTTTTAATGTGGACACGTGTATGTGTGTGTACGTGCCGCGGTGGTATTTTTATGCATCTCTGCATCCGTCGTCCGTATAAGTCGAGGAATGTATAAATTTTTTACAGCACGCGGGCCATATATGCCCGTCTCGCGAACGAATGCATGCAAATCATCGGTATTATGTTTATGTTGGTAATAATAAAAGAATCGCTAAAGGAATACGTAAATGTTGTCGAAGTCGAAGCGGACGAGCGTGCTACATATGAAATTGCGCTTTTGTGAATCCTTTTTATTTTTGTTAATTAATTAAACTTTTTTTTTTAATTAATTAAGGCAGTTAGAATACCTACTCGTCGTTGATATAAATCAATGGTCGGGAACCTTTTTCGAACTAAAAGCCAAATTCGGCTTGCAAAATTGGTAAGTTTGGAAGCCGCAACATATTATTTTCAGATTATCTACATACATACATACATACATATGTATATGTATATTAAAAAATAAATTAAATGTTACTCATTTTGAAATGGATGGCTGTAAGCAATAACATACATACATATCTTATTATCTTCGTGATATTTTTTAATGTTCGACAGTATGTACATATGTATGTATGTACTATATCAAGACAATTATAAAGTTTGATTTGAAAAACGATCTTAATGCTGTTTGTAGCCATAAAGTTATGGAAATATAATTCATTTTGATTTTGTGTAAATTTTGTGTTTCACGCAAATTGTTGGAGGACAGCGAGAACCGCAAGCTTTTATACAGAGAGCCGCATGCGGCTCCGGAGCCGCCGGTTCCTGACCGCTGATACAAATAGTTTGTGGAGATTCATCATACTAAATTCATCATGCTTTTCCTAAAAAAAATTTCAATATTCATTATGAAAAGTCTATTATGGTAGAAAGAGCGGTTTAATATTATCTGTATACATTACTATAATTCTGGCACAATTCAATAGGTACATATGTAGTTACAATTGCCCATCTTTTCTTTATTAATATGCAAGCATGATCAGTGATCACCTTATTCGAGTATTTTTTCAAATTGTTAAAAGTTTTGATAGTTTTTGTGGTATAAATATTGATCTCAATTTCTCATCAAAAATTAATCTTTTTAAAACTATCATAATATGTCGTAGTTCAATCTTGTACTTCCGAACATTTACGTTCTACACAAGAGCATCGACGATCCATTGAATTTGTTTGTAAATTGATATGAATCTGTAGTAAATTGATAATTCATCGTATGCAGTTAGACGACCGATTGAGTTATTTACAGCCTGGGAAAACCTTAGTGAACAACGATCCGATCGTCTCCGAGATGTTGTTGGAAATATAATACGTGCCTTATATAGATAGATAGAGAGAGAGAGCCTCGTTTTACAATTGAATAACACAATTTTTACTGTTACACACCGCCTTTTTAAAATCGGACGAATAAAAAGTACCTGCCTGCCTATACACTTTGCACGGACGAAGGATGCGATCCGTGTGAACAGGATGTCGTCATAATCGCATCCGGTCAGCGCCAGCCGCTGCTCTCGAGCGTGCTTGACCACCGATCATGTTCGTCTTTTTCCTTCCGCGTACGTAAACGTGGACGCATTTACAAACGCCATATTAAAAATTCACCAAATGAACTTTAGTGCTGGTCGACGACTCAATACGGTAGATGGGAATAGGACCCTTGTTTAAATCTTCATTGAAACAATTCGAAATTGACATTGCGTGCATCGATCGACATATCCGCCACTCGCTTAACATACAATCCAGCTGTATGTGCAGTATTGTGAGAATGCAACCGAGATGGACGGCTAAAATGCTTATAATTAATCACCTCGAATGAATAATTCACGACGATGCGCCCGCGTATCCCATGGGCAGATAAAACCATCCTGATCTTGAACGTACATACATATGTACATATGTACATACATACGTACGTACAAAGTTCACAGGCGTCAGCTTTGAAATAGGCAACAATTTCACCATTAACTCATCATCATCATCATCATTATCAGCCGTTCCCCATCCACTACTGGATGAAGGCCTCTCCAATCATCTACCATTCCTGTCTGTCTTGAGCAATCTGCATCCGACTCCACACATTCTTCTCAATTCATCAGCCCATCGTCCACTCTGTGTATCTTGCTTTCTTTCACATCCTCTCGGATACCATTCAAGTATTTCTCGCGTCCATTTGCTATTCGTTCTTGTCGCTAAGTATTCAACCCACTGCCACTTTCGTCATGCTTCTTACCCATGAATTCCTCTTACGACCTCTTCTTATTATACCAAGCATACATCACTCTATGCTTCTTTGTGTGCAGTGAATCTTACGTAGCATTCTTGAATTCAGCATCCACGTTTCACATCCATACGGCATAACTGGTAGAAAACTACAATCATCATCATCATTTTCAGCCTTTCACCATCCACCACTGGATAAAGACCTCTCCAAAGCTTCTTCCATTCCTGTCTGTCGACTTTTGAGCAATCTGCATCCACTTGACTCCACACATTCTTCTTAATTTATCAGCCCGTCGTCCACTCGGTCTACCTTGCTTTCTTTCACATCCTCTCGGATAGCATTCTAGTATTTCTTGCGTCCATCTGCCATCCATTATTCTCGCTGTGTCAACCCATTGCCCAGGCCCATTGCCACTTCAACTATTTCACACGTTCCGCTATATCTGCCACTTTGGTCATATTTCTTACCCATGTACTCCTCTTACGATCTCTTATTGTTATATCGAGCATACATCTTTCCATGCTTAACTAATTAGTTCAAATCTCGCTGTAATTCTGGCGCTCTTACATCGTGCAAAAATTTCAAATTAATTAAGAACGTTCGCTTATGATTTACGTGCATTCCATGCGTGCGTTCAGCGTGCAATTTCTTTGTGCCGTTTCGACGAGGAAGTGGTGAGCTTCGACTGTGCGACGAAGCCCTGAAAAATGTCGCTCGAGTTATTCGCGATGGTATGTTATACTTGTAGTTTGAAAGATTAGTTGAATGTGTGATCGGGCACGCGCCCCCTATAACAATGCGTCGTATTTATTGACCGATCAAAACTGGCTTTATGCTCGTCTTGAAATAGTCGTAAACTAAAGTGCAACACGTATTGTGTGTGATTGTACGAAACAATGCAGACTTTGAACACCTATAAACGTTATTGCTCTCCGTTGGTTGTGCGACCGTTTTAAATCTATCGGCTTTCTAAAGTTATATAGTTAAACAAACAGAGTGCGCCGATAAGTTTTGTCGTGCTGATGTTTGTTGAAAAGTTAAGGAATTTTTCCCGTATAGTCGA
Source organism: Parapsyche elsis (assembly GCA_022651745.1). Taxonomy (NCBI): domain Eukaryota; kingdom Metazoa; phylum Arthropoda; class Insecta; order Trichoptera; family Hydropsychidae; genus Parapsyche; species Parapsyche elsis. Next base: position 1,229,158 of record JAGVSN010000039.1, read on the forward strand.
TGACAAACGTCGTCGTATATCAAACTGGGGCGAGACGACTGTCATCATAACGTAAATATTACGAATAGTCGACGATGGGATTTATTCCAGAGGGAATGGACTCTTTTTATTCTTTCGTTCTTATTCAAAGTATTAAAAATACACACCACATACCATTTCTCTTAATAGATTGCTTACATTTAATTGAATTTTCCAAACGTTTCTTTTATTTTCTATTGGCAATGATCCAGTAGCTAATAAATCCGAAGCTTTTTTCGACTTTTAACGATCTAAGGGCAAAATTAAGCAAAATTTTCACATCGAAATATATGAAGTTTCAGCGTGATCGGATTAACGGCTTTTGAGTTATAGCGCTTTTACACACATTCTCACAAGACCCAGACACACATACATACAGATATTTTCCAGAAATAACAAAAATGTGATCAGGCGACGATACCCGATACAAATCAAGTAAAATCTCAAGGTCGAATTTTCGCACGATCACAATACTCTATCAGATTAGGATTTGGTATGTTTATAATTAATTAGCTTCCCTCATCTTCTCTTATGAAATAAAATGCTTCTGTCTTTTTTTTTCGTTGAAATTAGACAAAGCTCTTATGCACGTCACAAAATACTGTACGAAATACAAAAAATGATATGGTGTGTTTATATGTATGTATGTATGTATGTAGGTGTCTACGCAAATAGCCCATATTCCATTCACCTTATCAATGATTGATAACATTAATACACTTATCCTTTGATTGGTTACGCGAAATTACCGTGTAAATTGGGACCAACAAAAATCACTTGGTCAATTAGAATAAGTACCAAAATTATTGGTACTTCTTCTAATTTGTTTCCAAATTCATTTTCCAAACACGTTGGGAAAATTTATTTTAACAACCGCGTTTAACCAAAACTTAAGTAAGCTAAAATCGGGTCGCAACTGTTTGACCGTGTTGAACCAAAACCGTGCAAGTAAAGTACCGTATAAATCGAAGGATGGGTGTACAGTTGCTTTGATTACAACACGGCGAATGAAATCTGAACACTCAAAGTTCACACAACCCATCCTGAATATTCCAAATACGACCAAAGTGTCACGCGAAGCTTTCGATTGCGGTAGATTTATCGCCGATCGCCCAACATCTTCGATCCGTTGCATTATTGGAAATCTGCCCATTGTCCTGACTCGGTTAGCCATTATCGTTGGCCAGTGACAATCCGCAATGGGCATCCACCATTGGCATGGCCATATCCATACCATCCTGATGGTGTGGTAACAATAATGGCAGCTCGTTGCCCGTCGAGGCGCACATCCGTTGCAGCCGCCGCAGGTTCCGGCGGCCGACAACTGCGCACTCCAACACTCGACCACTTCAACACCGACATCACCATCGAGAACAACCTCCGCATCGTATAGCCTCCTCCTGAAACACCTCAGTACACACCGTGGCATATCAGCGACTTTGAACGGTCCGGAAGCGTCGATTTCGACACTTGCCCCTTCGCGTATTCGGCGGTTGTCGTGACCTATTCGGCGTTCGGCGGGGAAATTCGTTTGACTGATGGCGATCATGCCCGTCAGTTTGCTCTTCAAAGTCAACAGGTTAGTCCGATTTAGCGAGATTTTTTCTAATTGCTGTTTAAATGGTCGGATTAATTGATTATATGTCGCACAGTTGAAAAAAGTTGTTGATTCGTATGTGCCATTTGGGCGTTTGACGATGTGCCGAAGTTATAATTAAATAACTCCAGTGCAATTTCTGTATTGAGATATTGATATTTTTTTGTGTATGATATGATTCATTTGATTGAATGCACATCACCACAAAGAATTTCATTAAAAAATTACCTATCGTTTTCGCGTTGCAGAACTTTAAAAGTAGTATCAACAAAAAACATACATATATGATAAATAAACGGATTTTGAGCTATAATTATAAGTTATAACACACACACACACACGGATTTACAGACATTTTCCAAAAATCGCGAAAACGTGATCAGTCAAAATCTCGATGTCGAATTTTCGCACGATCACAATACTTTATCCGATATGGATAAAGTTAAAGTGTTTAACGCCATCGTTAATGTATTTTCTGTGTAAATTGATCATTTAAATCATTATTCCTGTCCAATTCAGGAAAATTTTAACATATCGTGTGATGCATAAAATTGCATTTTGGGGTCGCCGAATTTAGATACTTTGAGCGGAATTGTGTATTCATTTTCTAATTATGTACATAGTAAATACCGCCAAATTATATGAATCGCAAGTGATGGTCTGCCCTTGTATTATTTTTCGTAGAAATCATCTCTTTGTTTGAAATTGAATGTGTAGGAAGACGTTGTTTGTCAATCACACCATTTTTTTTTTTTCAATTTATTGAATTTAATTATGTTTTAATAATTAGTGTGTGACGACCAGTGAATGACCGTTCGTTCACCCAGTCGTAGTGGTAGATCAACTTATCCTACGCATCATGTAACATCTACTTAATTGCTAATGTTGTTATGTTTATGTGTTGCAGTGAAGGACTCTTCACATGTCCGGTGAACGCGTCACCTATAGACTACGCTAAGGTAAGTCAACCGCATTATTATTCTCCTCTTATGCCTTTGTGTATGAACCCAAGACAGCAGGCTTCCTCAATAAGACAATGAATTTATTATCAACATCATGTGGGACATGTGAATTTTCATTGAAATATTTTCATCGGTATTGTTTTATTTCCCGATACAAATATGGTCGGAAGTTGATAGTCGAAACGATCGCTCAATATATAATTGACATTGTTGATAATGACCGATCAGATAATGTCGACGGTGAATATGTATTTTTTATCCACGTTCATTTCAGACTTTTAATCCTGTTCGATTCTCGTACGAATCTAATACGCGCCTATAATATATTTCAATCAACCTACTACCAAATATATACACAAGTGTCAACATTCCAAGAAATCCTACTTTTTCTCCATGCTAAATTACACACACGAGTACACCTACGCGTTCGGTTTTAAACACACAGCCTAGTTAATGTTAACGTGTATTTAATAGGAAAAAAAAATTATAATGTATGTTTTGCAAAATCGCTTTACACCCATAGCGTGTGGGAAGATTACACGTTAAAACGACATATCTGAATATATGTACATATGTATATGAGTTTGTTGCACAAATTATAGATTTTGAACAATTTTTGATTGGGTTCCACTGAATCGTACAGGTATTTCAATATATCGCTCCTTTAAATCTTGTTATGTATTTAAAACGTGTAAAACGCTTTTGGAAGAATGAACATAGTTTTTAAATCCATCATCCCGCTATGCTTAAAAAATAAAGCATACGATCAATGCCTACTGTCAGTTATGACGTATGTATGTGAAACGCGGATGCTGAATTCAAGAATGTAACGTAAGATCCAGTGCACACAGAGAAGCATGGAAAGATGTATACTTGGTATAACAAGAAGAGATCGTAAGAGGAATACATGGTTAAGAAGCATGACCCAAGTGGCAGATATAGCGAAATGTGAAAAAAAGTTGAAGTGGCAGTGGGCTGGACACAGCTAGAAGAATGGATGGCAGATGAATGTTAGAAATATTGGAATGGTATCCCAGAGGATGTGAAAGAAAGCTAGGAGGACCTGAGAAGAATGTGTGGAGTCAAGTGGATGCCAATTGCTCAAGACAGACAGGAATGGAAGAGGATTGAAGAGGTCTTCATCCAGCAGTGGCTGAAAATGATGTATTTAAAATTTGACATGGTTCTTTACAAAAACTTTTTAAATGTAATTTACCGTATACAACTAGCTTGTAGGGATTTTCTTTGTGTATCAAAACGTTTTCTTTCTGCGATAATCCAGAGAAGAATTTAAATGCCGCTACTCGCAAGATAAGCCGACCATACACAATGAATAATAAAAGTGAACATTTCACTACATCTAACTTTTCACATGTACAAACAACGCAATCGCCGTGCGAATTCGCAATTATACATTGTAAAAGTATGCACTATCATTGCAATTAAGTAACCATTTTCGTATTTCGTATAGACGACGAGACAATTCTTAGAGACTATAAAAACTTTTTTTTTTGTACTCCACGAAGGAAGGATGATATTTTTTATATTATTTCCTGTACCCACATACTTTTATACTCACCCTTGAGAAATTACACGTGTTGGCTTGAACGCACGTGTGCAACAGCACGTGCGTGCAAAATGCGAGAGAGCGTGTCGCATAAAGTTCAACATTTTAAAATTAGAACTAAAAACAATATTTCTATTTTGGTTTTGTCAATCGATTTGTTATTTTCTCACCCAGCGCTAGAATTTTTCTAAATAATTCATTATCGCAACCTGATATCGTACTACGATAAAAACATATTCGATTTAACCGAGAGGGGTCGGAGTTTCGGTCATTTGTCTAATCGTTCATTTTACGTCTCGTTCCAAACTAAACTAACGACACGTCGATCAATCTCGATCATATAGCTCTATATAACAGAAACGCGCGTATCGAATTACGAGCAAGTGTTCGGTTTCGACGAGCGGTTTATTAACGGATTCGACGACTATTACTTCGATTGTAGAATGTGAGTTTACTCGTCGCGAGTAAATATGTGGAGAGAAAACGTGTGCACAGATGTTTTTGTGGTTTTTCACAATGAACCGTAGAAAAAATGATGTTGAATGCACTCTCGGATAACAGCTGTCGGGCGTAAGATACGCGCAACCGGGGATAAAAAAGGATAAATGGGGGATAAAACTATAAAGGAGTAATTTTATTTACCGACCTGCCGTATGGTGAAGTTCTTTCAGTACTGTGCCGATGTTTGTTCTAAATTCTTCATTGGAAATTGTTGAAAATTTTCAAAGCTTTCTCAATGAAAGTATGTAAAACGATCGAAAATCGCACGATAGGCTCTCGTTTCGGTTTCTTACGTTCGAATCATCTCGGGTTAAAGTCGTGTGTTGAATTATTTTTAATGTATCATTACGCACGTTTATTACGAGATAATGGATCTTTGTCGTTCATAATGGGTCGCCGATAATGGCCGTATCTTACAACAGAATGCACCCGGACGATGTTTTTACGGGGAAAAAAAACGCTTTTTCAAACAAAAGGAACGCCTCCCGCATTTCCTGAACGATCGCGATGCTGATGATGATGATGACGGCGATAACCCGTAATTTCGCAAAACGGTAAATACGGAAACCTTCATATCGACAAGGGGATTAAATTAATACACATCACGTTTGAACGACTTTTACACAATTATTTGATAAAAAAATTCCACTCGATCCAATGCATGTATATATTTTTTTTGCATCAAAGCCTCCTCACTGAGCGTATGCACAGTTTCGAGCGTGATTTATTAAATGCACGAGTATTTAGCACGAATTGAGCCCGGTGGAAAATGTCAGTTGCGCAATTCCATTAAGCCCATACTTTAATCGTGACATTTAAGAGTACGCCTGCTGCAAACTGCTTCGAACGAACGAACGTTGCAAAATTGCACATCGATGCATTCTGTTGTGTATTGCAAAATTCAAGTTTTCTATTTGTATGTGTGTGTGTGTAGGACGAAGAGGTGTTTACCGTTAGACGTAGCGACCACATCTCATATCTACATATAATACATCTTTACCTATTGAATTCAATGTAATTAGGTGTAAAATTACAAACTGTATACCTTATCCTCTGCCTATTTACTTTCATCGTATATGAACTGAATTCGTGTCTTTCTGGCAGTTTGACTAATCGGCATCAAACTTTCCAGAATTATTTCCTATGATCCAATTGTCGTTTTAGGATACTGGATGCAATAGATTAACACAATTAAGTAACACGTGTATGAAAGTAGGTTTAAGAATTAATTTTAGTACAACTAAAATTATGTTTAATGAATTTTTCACGCAAAACGTAGTCACAGTAGATAACCATATTGTAAAGATAGTTGACAGTTATTTATACCTAGAACAATTGGTGAACATGACTGGACGTAAAGAAGAAGTGATAAAACGAAGAATGAAACTAGGATGGAGCGCTTTTAGCAGAATGAACATAGTTTTTAAATCCAAGATCCCGCCATGCTTAAAAAAGAAGGTATACGACCAATGCGTACTGCCAGTTATGACGTATGCATGTGAAACGTGGATGCTAAATTCAAGAATTTTACGTAAGATCCAGTGCACACAGAGAAGCATGGAAAGATGTATCTACATATGCTTGGTATAACAGGAAGAGATCGTAAGAGGAATACACGGGTAAGAAGTATGACTAAAGTGTCATATATAGCAGAACCAGTGAAAAAGTTGAAGTGGCATATAGCTAGAAGAATGGATGGCATATGGACGCGAGAAATATTTGAATGGTATCCGAGAGGATGTGAAAGAAAGCAAGGTAGACCGAGTGGACGAGGGGCTGATGAATTGAGAAGAATGTGTGGAGTCCAGTGGATGCAGATTGCCCAAGACAGACAGGAATAAAAGAGGATTGGAGAGGCTTTCATCCAGCAGTAGATGGTGAACGTCTAAAAATAATGATGAGATACAATAGGAACACGCAAATTTTATATTTTGTATGACTCAGACTAATTACAGTTGACATTATTAATAATGTTATATATGTACATATGTATGTAAAGCTCAAAGCTATGACAGTTGTATGTTAATTACATCGAAGCTTCTTCGATCGACAATAAAACCAATAGGTCAAGTGAATCGTTAATTTTTGTTCGTAATGTGTGAGTGAGAGCAGCTGTAGCACCCATGGATGAGGGTTCACCTGTCCTCACAACTTCTGCAGTCTACAGAGACAGCTGAGCTTCTTCTCCCCCTCTCTTTTGTTGTCCCTCTCTCCCCTCTTTCCCTCCCATGGTGCGCGAAAGGTGAGCGACACTGTGCACACGGCCTTGCAATGTTAACCGGTGCCGTAATACCGTTCTCCACCACTCGTCGTTTCATTAAAAAATAAAAATAACTGTAACTGTATCATCAGCATCCCACTATTAGTGTTGAAAAAATGTGCGTATTGTATGTTAATCGAGCGCGCGTAATTATCTCAAGTTCGCGTATACGCAAAGGTCACATTCTTTCAAATTGAAATATCGCTTTTGTTTTACCCCGGTGCATTGTTAATACACTGCGAATCGCGTTTGTGTATGAATTTGTGCTATTTTATTCTCGTTTATCAAATTAAACGTACCGATTCTGTGTTCTGATGCGTCCATTGTATGTATGTACATATGTATGTACATAGTTAGCTCATTAATGTTACATGTGTAGTAAAATAATTACGCGATATTGCATACAATAAACTGTTTCCCAAATTAGAATACCTGTAAATGAATAAATACAATCAAAATATTATTGTTATTAGTAGACACTGGGGGAATGGTGGCAATCGTACTTTGCACCCTAAACACTGTACGATATTCTGCTACCCGCCTGAATTCATGTTTGAACTATTGACTACATTAAAATTTTTTCCGATTATATTATAATATAAGATAAATAAATAAACGGAGAACGTCTGTCAAAGTTAAATACTTCCGTAATATCCAGTACACACAAAAGTATGGAAAGATGTATGCTTGGTATAACAAGAAGAGATCGTAAAAGAAACATATGGGTAAGAAGCATGACCAAAGTGGCAGAAATAGCGGAGTGTGTGAAAAAGTTGAAGTGGAAATGGACTGGACACATAGCGAGAATAATGAATGGTAGATGGACGCGATAAATACTTGAATGGCATACGAGATGATGTGAAATAAAGCTAGGAAGATGGGAGATGATGGGAGTGAATGAATTGAGAAGAATGTGGGGAATCGAGTGGATGCAGATTGCTCAAGACAGACAGGAATGGAAGAGGATTATATAGGCCTTCATCCAGCAGTGAATGGTGAACAACTGAAAATGATTATATAGTTCCAAAGGTACGTGTATGCCGGTATCTTGTTATTAGATTAATGAACTTACAGATAGATAATTCTCAAGATTAGTGGATATGAACTTTGGATTTTGTTCCGTTTGATCATACAGTGGACACACATTCAAAAATTATTTTGCTTACTAGGAAAAGTTTATCTAATTAGTAAAATGTGTTAATTAAGACGAAGTGAGTAATCGTTTTAAAGAAATATTAAAAATTTTGTTAGAATTTGCCTTTTTGACAAAACGGTTGTAGTACTATGTATATAGCTTTATAGTTAGAGTATCCTTGAATGAAAATTAGATATTAATATCATTTGAATTTGTTATAATATAATTTTAATTTAATTAAATATCGATTTTTGGATTAGTGCGGGGAACGTAAGTACTCAATCGTAAAGTAAGTGGTGGGGAAGTTCATATGAATTACCTGAAGATGCAGGAGGGAGGGGACCTGACAGTTTACGCAGGTGAATGCAGACTCTGCTCAAAGTCCACTACTCCCACTCCAACGACCAACTTAACAACCTTTAAATAATGCACCTACTTTGGTAATTGCACCAATTATGACTTTCGCCTTTGTGCAAGCTGCATATCGGTTGACTTTCGTTGAATTATTTTTCAGTTGGAATTCGTCCTTTGAAGGACCTTCTGTATAAATGAATTAGACTTGTAGTGTCACGAGATATCTTTATATAAATATTATTCTATGACATATTAATTGTTAAGCACATTAAAAATTTAAGTAATTAAATTTACATACGCAACCTTCACCAATTATCTAGTCACTTGTCTAGTGGAGTCATTCACCGATATTCAAATACCGCGAATTTATTTACCGCGTATTGTTTTTAACGAGCGCTTTTTTTCTAAAGTCTTCTCGTTAATTACGGTTTTCAAAACCTAGCAATTTCGCGTATAATTTATGAGATTATAGGTTCGAGCTGCCAAAAAAGCGTGATCGATACTTCGTCCAAAGTAAATCGATTCGTTATAAAAATTACACAATTTTGATAACCGTTACTGTAAATAGACAAGTACTGGGTATTCTTTAGCCTTATAGTTTTGCAATTGGGCACTACTTTCAACTGGAAAATTTTTGTTACGGGTTTTTATAGTCGACTGTCTACTAATTCAAATTATTATTAGTAGTTATTTATATTTATTTACATATGGATGATGTTGTTTACATCGTTACATTATACTGTTGATCACACATGTTGTAAAATTCATTATTATTATTCATCAGCGAGTCTTTGGATAGTGCAAAAAAAAAACACCTGGCGTGTATTCGTTTCAGTCGGACGTTCCATCACGCAAAGCAGAAGCAAATTCTTCAGTGTGTTCCTTGTGAACCAGGATTGCATTCCTTTCTCTCGTTGCTGATGTTGTAATATTACCATGACAGACCAACGATATTACCAGGTTGCTGACCGCAATGTCTCGTCTGCACCAGAAATACTAAACAATCACCTTTTTACTTGGAAACGCAATATTCTCGCCATTGAATTCCAAATTGAATGCGAGTACATACATATCCAAAGTAGCCCACTTTCGTGCCCTTTTTTCATCATTATAATAAAGAAAACTGGTTGAATCACAAAACAAATTGCCAGAATCAATATTATTTCACAGGACGGGGTAATATCGTCGAGTGACTTGTCCGTGTCGAATTTTACGAATTTTTCCATCTCCATCCCTTCGCAGTCATTATAAACAACAATACACAATAAAAAGTTACTTTCGTTCTGTATAAATTATTTAATTATACGGTTATTTCGATAAAAACCAGATTCTCTAGGTCCGTGAACGTTGAATCAGTAACCGTTTACTGGTTTTTGGACCCGCCTCGGGGTATCTCCCAGGGTCGTGATTGTGATCGGATTCCACAAAAAAGAAACAAGGCAAAAACTCTCAAAATCATATATATTACACACATGCACACTGTGGATCTCAAAATCATTAAAAAAATTAAGCTTTGGTATCCGTTAAACGACTTTTAGCTGTAAACACAGTGATGAAATGAAAACTATATATGTAAATAAATGTAAGCCATTATGAAAATATGAACAGTTTTTTTTTTATTTCAAATAAGAATGATCTTCCCGTGAAGCGACATCTATAATTTTACATCATTTTATAACAAAACATGAAAATACGTATACGTAAAATTGCATAAAAGGCGACAATCAATCATTAAATATTATTGCGACTTACATGGGTACTTAACTTGAAAGCTTCTACTAATGAATTGTACTCCAATATACAAAATCAATTTAGCTCGACTTTTTGTTCCATAAAATTTTATACGATCGTTCGTCGGTCTTTTGATCTCTCAATGTGCGCGAAACAGCTTTGAATAACATCGAAAGCCAGTCTCGTAATGATGTGTCCAACTGGAGCAGCTGCTAAGTTGATCGATATTATGAAAAAAAAAAGCACATAGTTGTCATTATTGCAATACCCATATTTTGACGACCTTCTTCTCGAATCGAGGCAACTGGCTACCATCACCGGCAGATGGTCGTCACCCAAGAGAGACAGACCCCACAAAGAACCCCATCAACATGGTCCGTTTCAACGAAAATCATCAACAAAAGAATGTATAAAATATCGCATTGCTCACTTCATTGTGAACGATGTGTCCCATCCAAGAGCTCGTTTGTCTCGAAGAAATCTCCCAGGAGTCCTACGCGAGTTTACCCCTTCACCTCGATCGATTCATATTCAAATCGTTTTTGTTTAAAATTCATCTTCAACGATATACCGAGCTTTTGTATGCATCTGCCTATGACGCATAAATCTCGAATAACATGCATTCTTCAAACATCACGTAGATCTATCTGGTCAGATGCCCGTACAAAGGGGACTAATTGTAAAGGGAGTCGACCCGTCGTGAAAAGGGCAATCGTTCATCCGATAGATTAGGCAGAATTTTAAACTACTTATGTTTAATTTCGATAATGTAACGTTACACTTTGGAAATAATCTATTCAATTAATCGAACATCATAAAACGGCCGCACATACAAACGATTACATCTCATTCGTGGCTTTAATTGAACATTTTCATTCATATACATATGTGCGCGCGCATTAAACAACGATAGCGCAATTTTAAACAGGAAATCAACGCCCTTACAGTGAACAGGAATTTAAAGAACGACGTCATCTAAATACTCGTTTGTAATAAAAAGATGCTTCATATGATTAAAGACACTTATCCGTCTTTCGTGTGTGAGATTTGGAAATCTCCACGTAGAAGGTGTCCATCTCGCACACGAGCATAAAAGCATTCCAAGGAGCTTTCACAAGGTCGGTGTGTGTCCCATAGAATAACCATTCGTCTCTATTCATCCCATTCATATTCACTTTGTTGTGTAAATACATAATGTGTATAAAATACCTTAGCTCGCTTCGACGTTCACGTGTGATAAACACGACGAAACCTAGCAGCAATATTTAGATAACCAATAAATGCGATTGGGACCGTTAAATTTAATAGCAATCAGCATCAAAGTCGGACACTAATTAATATGGCCGACTATCTCTTTGTCGGCAATAAGCATTGAGATTTTCAAACATCAAAAAATTGACCCGTGTGAACGCCATCGAACGTTTTCCCATGCGAGCTAAGAATCAACAGGATTCTTTCGCCTTTCAATGTGTCAGGGTGTCTTCTTCGGCTTGTCTCATCATCGTCGTCATTATGAACGCATAATAAAGTGCCGCGAACAAATGCACCGAGATGATGATGTTTAGAAATGAAGAGGGGCCCCATTTAGTGGAACCCGATCCTTTCGCATTGATACACACACAGAAACGCAACAGCATCCTTTGATCCTATTTTACGGTTTTATAACCGACGCTTCGGATGCCATCGACCGAGATTATGTGAACTCCGATTCCCATAACAAGATTATGTGTATTTATTATAGTGGACGATTATTCAAATGGACGTGTCTGTCGGTAATATGTGTGTCATCTATCACGGTCGCAGAACCAGATTCGTGCTCCGACGAATCCTCTCGTCGTTTTGAGTCAATGCACTTGAAACTTTCGTACGAAATCTGACCAGTGCCGTGCGCATACATTCAAATGAAGATTTGTATTGTAGGTACAATCAAGCAGCTGCATCTTGCAATGGGCCAATAGTTGCTGGGTGGGTGTTGCCAAAAAAAGCACCAGATGTTTCTGTTTTCACGTTCGCGTTCGTCGCAAAAGCCCCCAGGCCACTTTCGATAGATACCTACTTTTGGGGCTTTGTGAGGGATTTTCGCGCTGTAAAACGGGATATCGACTTCCAGCTGCCCCATTTGTTGCACAGCGTTCACCAGATGCCACGAGTGAGTGTTTATTATTGGTGTCAATTATGATTTTCCGCACAATGGAATGTGCGGCATAGGAACTCGCCAACTTTCAAAGTTGAACAAAAGTATCAATATATACGAATATAATGGATAAATCGGAAATTTGATTGATTGCATTGAATTGACAATACTTTCAACAAATGAAATTAATAGAAAAACATCAAAAATAAAGGTAAATAAGCTTGTAAACATTCCATGCACATACATGTCGAAGACGCGCACTTCACACATTGTACACGCTCGAGCTTGAAACGTGATTTTCACCAAACTGCAAATTTATTTATTTATTTATTTAAGATAGTTCAAGAAGCTAATTTCAAACTAAATTACAAAATAAACTTTATTATCAATAAGGGCTTATAGGGAGGTGCTGTTTTAAGGCCGCCAAGATTCTATCAATTTTGTTTATATTTATGCGATCTTCTGGCAGGCCATTGTATTCAACAACAACCATGTACAAGATACTTCTCCTAGATCTACTTAATGTTAAATTCTTAACTATTAACTTATTCTTACCCCTAGTACTATGACTATGTATATTATATCCCCTTATTAAATATCTTGGTAATAAATTCTTATCTAATTTAAAAATATATTCTCACATGCACACTTTTAAAGTTTCATTTACATTCATCTTATTCAATTCATTCGTCATATATCATATACTAGTTAATCTATTGACATTTAAAATACTCCGCATAGCTCTATTTTGCAGTTGTTGCAAACTATCTTTAATTATCCTATTTAATAAATTTAAAAACGGACCACGATATATAAAATGACGAACAATTGCATTATAAACTAATATTTTTGTATTTCTACGTAATAATCCTACTTTTTTAATAATCATCTCTACGTGTAATTTAAAATCACATCAGAGACGTTTCACACTTCATTCAAAATGGCATTTCATTCGCTTCAAAGTGTATTTATTTACATTGTAATTAATATCGGTGATTCGAACAGTTTTCGACATTTCACAGTCGCCCGTATATGTGCCGCTCACGTTTGCGATTGTGTTTTTGTTGGTTGACTTTCTTATCATTATCATAATGGAGGGATGTTGAATTGTGATCGACAATACCTGAGAAACGAAGGATAAAGAAGGTCATTCGAGGCCGCTGAGACTTGTTCGTTCTTGCTTGCGATACCTGTTCAACCAGGTGTGTGTAGTGGAGTGGATGGAGGAGAGGCCAACATTTCCTCGACGATGCCATTTGTGATACAATAGCCACACTCTGCATGACCGGAATACGTAATGACCAAAACGCACAACGCGGACACATCCATACCAGAGTCGAAGATCTACATCTATAAAAAAAAAAAAAACCATAAAAAACAATGAAGATTCACATGGAACAAAACGTAATCCGTGTGTGGAAAAGTGTCACACGAAGATGACAAAACATCGCGGCTGGGAAGAGTGATGTGTCGCGGTTTTCCTCCAACGTTGAATAATTACAATAGAAAGTCGCTCTATATTATGCAACGAACGAGCAGGTTATATTGTAGGTACATCAAAACGAATTTTACATGTGTAATTTGTTGTGACTTTTGATAAGAGAATTAATCATAGCGCATAGAACGGGTTCAAATGTTGTGCGTTCAGATTCAGATTGAATAGGCAGTAGACGAATTCGTTTGAAATAAAAGTCTTTGGTAACCGGATCGTATCCTTTTTTGTCGCTTCAACCGTCATTTTTCCGGTTTTGATCTATGTAATTGTTATAATAAACTGTATCGTTGCTATGAATAAGGGCGATGAATACGTTGACCTTTTAGTGCCACAATATTGGTCTACTTACTCTAACTCGTTCTAAAGAACTTCACAGGACGTTTTAAGATTGGAAATCACAGTATGGCATGTGACGTAAATGATGGCATATTTTATAAAGGAATCATTAAACGGTCAAATTATTTTCAAGCTATGAGCGTTGAGTTAAAACGATTGCTAAAAGAGTGTTACTTTTATTTTTTTATTTTATTTATTTATTTAAGATAGCTTAAGAAGCTAAAATTACAAGCAAACAGTAATTTAAAGCTAAAATTACAAAATAAACTTATTTATTAGCACTTATACAGCGTTGTGTTTTAAGGCTGCCAGGAGTCTATCAATTTTGTTTATATTTCTGAGATCTTCTGGCAGGCCATTCATTGTATTCAACACCCCTGTACAAATACTTCTCCATAATTTTAAATTCTTATTCTTACCCCTAGTATTGTGATTATTATTTTCTGTTAATGTTATGTTATTATTTAATTTAATTCAATATGAGTTGTTTATGTTTATTGTTGTTATTTTATAATTTCAAGGTATTATTTAATTTAATATAATTTGATTATGTCAAATATTTATATGTTCCTGCTCTTGTCTGGCCATAGTGATGAATTGGGGTAACCTGTAATGTCACTATGGTATAATTTGTAAATAAAATATCCCCTTATTAAATATTTATTGAAATATCTTGGGAATAAATTCAAAAATTAACTTAACATGCACATTTTTAAGGTTTCATTTACAGTCATCCAATTCAATTGATTCAACATATGTAGGTCTTATACTAGTTAATCTATTGACATTTAAAATACTCCGCATTGCTCTATTTTGCAGTTTTTGCAACCTACATACATACATATGTATCTTTAATTGCCCTATTTACAAATTTACGCGAACGTACTAAATCGTATCATTTTAGATTTTTGAAACGGGCAGATCATATTCCAAGATTCGCACACACATTTCCTAACATCCGTCCGTTAACAATAACAAAAACATTCGTTGGATTTCAAAGCATTTCCGTTTTGCTCTAGTGACCGATCGTTTTCATAGCCAAGGCTGGTGTTTTTTTTTCTTCTTTTTTTGTCGTTTAAAAAACGGTTGCGAAACGTAATGCGATGTCTGTCGTCCGTTCTGCTTACATAAAGTGGTACAGCAACAACATAATGGCAACTGCGGTAATTAAAATGTAATCATGATCACCCGGTGGTCGACTTAATCATCATCGACGCTAATTGTTTATTAACCGGTGCTAACTCTCATTCCGCGATATTTCGACAAGTGTGTGTATATTATATTGTATCGAGACTGACAGAACGCTTGAAGCTATTATTGTACAATGTTACAGGCTCAAATTTGTAATATTAAATGAACTAGAGAAAGTGCTTGTCGTTCAACGCCACTTCAGATAAAGATAAAGCGGCAGAGGCGTAATTGTTCTGATAATAAATGCGTATTTAATCACTAAGTGGGTCATTGCGAATTTTAAATTGTTATTCAGTAATAATTCACTTGATCATGAACAAAATTGGTAAATATTAATTAAAATTCAAAGTAAATATTAATGTAAATTCAAGTCATTCAATAGAACGCATGTATCGTTCATTAAATTTTATTATGATTATTTGCCTATATTTATCCTTAAGTTATCATTATATTCGGATGGTCGCCCCCGCGTTTGTTAGTAAACATTAGCGAGCATAAAAGCTATCGAACAAAAAAATATATATTGCAAAAGAGCGTCCGGGTCTTTCGGGTCAATCTGTAGGCGACTCTGTGCAATATGTAGTTTGGTACTATTCAAGATTACATGATCGTTTAAACTGATTTATTTTAATTGTATAACGCAAATATTTAATATTGGACATTTGTGTTGATGATGATGATGGTCGTTTATTTGGCGTGTCGTAAATTTTCATTTCACGTAAGAATCCAAATAGCTACTCTCAATAAGTCGGTGTAGCTAAAAAAACGATTTATCTTAAATTAATTAGGATTTATGTAAAAAATACGATACTAATAAGAAGCGAAATCATTTTGGTACCATTGTTCGTCTTAAATTAATGTTGTACTTGCATATAAATACATTACGTAGTATTATTTCATCACGTACGTTACGCTGAATGAATTGCATTACATTTTGTCACCGGTTCTTAATAGTTCGTGTGATGTATGACCTCAATGTAAAAAAATATACAGAAAAACATATCATCCGATCAATTATGTGGCGGTTACTTAAACGATTAATCATTATATTATAATATTATGCAATGTTTTCCATAAATCATTTTGCAAACGGGTAGGTGACGTATTTATTCTATCATAAGTCATAAGCATGCGAAAAATCGAGTGTTGGTCGCGTGCAACGTTTCTGTGTTTGAATTCGACGGCGGATTTGTTTCATCTTCAACAAAGTAGGTTCTATCCATTGTAACGACTTGACCTTAGCGAAATCTCGAGGATCTTGCGTGTGAAGTGTCTTACTGACTCAATGGCGTTTGTTTGATTATAGTCGATGCATTTGACTGACTTTAGGTGTGGTTAAATTACATATGTTTGAATATGTGTATGTGCTAAAATCATACAATTAGTTAAATTATGGAATATGAGATGACAGTTGGACTTTCACAGACACCATTGTGTGTGTCATCGACTCTAGCAACGGCTAATACAACCGGTTAATCCCGACGTTTGATAAACTCATCCTCGTTTAACACATTGAATATCTACAATGTAACAAAAAAATATCACAATATTATCTAACGATCGAATTAGACTTAGCACACAACGTCCGCGCATTTATCAAAATAAAAACGAGCGAAACATATTTTTATATTGTGTTGTTGTTGTTGTTATTTTAACACAATATTTTCCCATATGCTTAATATGTTTTGATTGGACGCTAATGTAAAAGCGTGAAAGTGCAAATTTAAAGTTTGATCCACTTTTTCGCCGAATTGTTTGCTAAAACGACTTATCTTAATTGTCTATTGAATATCGTACGCACCTACAGCGCGATCGTACACTTTCTTTTCGCGCAAAATGTGAAAGAATTTTCATTGAATTCGTCTATTTTCTAAGCGGAGCTTTTCGCACGCACGTTTTTAAATAATGAAACAATCGCGAAATCCCCATGTGAATGAAATATGGAAGTGAGATTTAATTACGTATTATATTATAATATACATTCGCTAAATTCTAATATGACTGACATTGTTACGCATACCTTTCGTACGTTAGTTATATATGTATATTTTTATTTTGATTGACCTGTAATGATACTGTGACACAGACCTGTCTATTCATACTTGGAACACGTCCTTGCATCTTGGACATGATACGAAATTTGTTTGAATACTAAGAACTTGCGTAATCACTAATAAAAAGCGTTAACGTGTTTATGAGTCGTTCGTAATTTCTTTAGTGTCCAGTATAACTTGACAAACACTTATCACATACAAAGCGGCATATAAGCGCGACGCATAGATAATTTAAAGAATTTCTCTTTAGGAACTTACTATGTATCTATTTACGGAAGAGCACACTATTGTCAGTGGTTCTCACAGGTACCATCGACCTCTTTTTAACGATCTACTCCTCAGCTGAAGCAGCAGTAGTAGAGCCTCGGCGTGATCACTTCTTTTGCGCATTCCGCTCTTTGTGAACGGCCGAAACTGTTTACCTCTTGATTTTCAGTTTAAAAAGGAGCGAGTTCGGCTATAAATCACACGCGCTGTAGAAACTATGGGTTTTGATCTCAAGTGCGAAGCGATCATTGCTTTTGTGTCGGTGCGACCTTCTCTTCTTCATCTCGATTGATTGACCAAAGACAAAAAAGTCGCGTGGGCTAAAAGAAGAAACGTTCGTGTGAAGAATGAATGATACACCTGTATACGTACCTGTACGTGTGGATCAAAAGCTTATTCAGACTCTTCATTAGTGGTTAAAGTGTACCGATGACAGTTTGATGACCGCGTACATTGACAGTTGCGGTGTTGAAATTAAGTCCAATCTATGTATGTAAAGGCGATAGTGATTCGTCATAATGAGCCAGGTATGTTTAGAAACAACGGTTAAGTCACTTGCATTCGGTAAAATGCATTTCGGTCCGTTGTTCGGTCGCTATCTTCGAAATGCATGCATTTTTGGTCGATGAGAAAGAAGTATGTTTTAAGGTGGCGATGATGTCATCTCGCGAGGGTGAGCCGCCTATTCAATTATCGCATTATGCAGTTGTTGCATTCCTCTCGTCGACGAAACCGCAACAGTCTTTCAGAAGACGATGCACTTCACAAATCTCTCCGTGCGAATTCCTCGAGTTTGCCGATGACGATCAGATAAATGTCCATGTGTACGTGCGTGCGATAAACATTCGAATTTATTATTTTACAAAAGGTCGTTTCAACGAATTCGCATTAAACATTTTCAATATTCATTATTCTTTATTGGTAGGTAATGACTTTTACGGTTTGCGAAAGGTGAATCGGAATCGGTCGATCGAAATCGTAATGTTTTTTCGCAAACGTGAAAGCGCGTTGCTCTAATTTTTTTTTATGAGAATGTGTGGAAGCTCCATAAAGCTCTTCGGTGATCGATATTTTGATAAAATGTAGCATAATGTAACTTTTATTCGTTACTGTAGAGGCATTTTTTATGCAGACAAATGATGATTAATTTTAAAAGTATTATAGGACAAATTAAGTAATCTTTAATGACCGTGAGTTTGCGATTTCATAAATACGATTGTTTTTTTTTTCATAATATGCATCAAGTCAAACGGAAAAGCGCTTTCGAATTTGCATAATTTGTACGTTACTAATTCAACTAAATATAATAAAAATCGGATTAGCTTTTGTATTGAAAAAAAAATTTAAATACAATATCCGGATGATATTTTAGTTCACGTTTCTCGCTAACCAGCTGATAAATTTGAAATAATTTAATGTCGTAATTTTTGTACTGTTTAGTTTAGTAGGATAAATTTGGCATTTTCGTTGTTGCAATTTTTTGTACGCAGTACACGTGGATGGTGAAAATTCATTTGACGATCTTTCAATATGCTAACGCGGACCGTACATTGAAAGCCACTGATTTATAAAGTTGTACAATACATACATACAGTCGAAGAGCGGTCTTTTGAAGATGAGCATCAGTAAATCATCGCGCATTACGACCGAACAAATTAACGTCAAAATACATATTGCTTTACCAAACCCATTTTCACAGTATGTATGATAAATAATCGTATTTATAAATACAAGTACACTTTAATTTTGTGAATAACATGTCTAGTATAACTCTACAAGTCCCCTCACACATTGCGATGCAACTTTGTCGAGTCCAACACTGATCGGAAATGAGGTCTTGACATTTGTCGTTCGACATGTGGATCAAGGGTCAATTAACCACCCGGTGTGTCAATTGTCCAATATAGTGGAATTGAAGGCATCTTTAATACATGTGGATTAATGAAGCACATTGGCCAAATAATGATATTGAAAATAAACCTTGTATGTATGTATGTATTTATCTATACAATGCAATAGAATACAAGTTATGATAATCTCATACGCATACCGCAAACTTTACAATTACATATTACGCTCGAATGCATAATTTTTCTAAGAATTGCACCATGAGTAAGTAGGTACATAGTAAGTAAGCCACAAACGCCTTAAATTGCCGTATCATCATCATCATCATCGTCGTCAGTAAAAAGTTACTAAATTAAACAAAACGTAACCATCAAAGTCACGTAATCGCTAATTAAGACGCACGCGTCTTTGTAAAACGAGACAAAAGAAGGATGTGGATGTGTGTTGTTGTGCTTGTACTACGACGTTATAAATAAATTAATAAATCCGAGAACAATGAAAGTTCTGGAGAACGGGCACGCGCCACCGAAAGATAACGAGAACGAGGCAGTTTCGTCAAAAGTCGTGACGAGGGACTTTCTCGAAATATCCCCTCGTGACTTTGGCGACGATGATGATGAAGATGCCGAGAATCTTAATTGAGCAGACAGGCCAGAGTGGTCTTGATTGATGGCAGTTTGATACGAACGACGTGATCTTTTCGACATTGACATTGCAAAGTGGGCAGGAAAGAAGTCTACCGTTAATCCCTCCGAATGTGAGATTGATTTGATTCACCCTCTTCTGTAAAAGGGAAAAGTTTGTCATGTTATATTGTCATACAAAAATTCAGCGGAGGACTCGTGAAGGATCGTAATTCAATTTTCGTTTACAAATCCAAATCTCCTGTCAGATTTTTTCAGTTTTTCTGACAGTTAAGATGGTTCCATGCAAAATTACAGGTACAACCACCTAACATTCTTCCTATCGCTTCCTGCTATTCTTTCATTTCCATCTAGACGACATGACAACATGACATAAAATATCAACATACATATACATACATATGTAATATGTATATATTTGCTGAGACACCTTACTATGAAAAACGGTAAAATGATGTTGTCAAACGTGAAGCACATATGCTTGAAATCAAGCATGAATAAAAAGTGTTTCGGGCTAAAATGGAAGCTCTCCAGCAAAATTACTATAGAAGGCAAGTTAAATACTTATCAACAAGCAAGAATATCTACCTGTCGCTCAAGAGCCACTACATTATAGGCACGTGCCGCCCACCTAAAATACTCTTCAAGAAGATATTCTATCGCCGAAGACTATCTGCGTTTTATTAATGAACCGGCATTGCTCAAAAAAAAAAAAACCCCCCGAGAACAATACCTAATCCGCGGCGCGACTTTCTAAAAAATACCCGATTAAACACCGGACGGACGAGGAAGAAGACCACGTTCAATTCATACACAAGAAAAGCGCCGACACTTCCATTGTCGCCGATAATGTACAAATCGAATCGGTTTCACGGATTTAACAATTGCCTAATAACCACTATAAATACTCGCGTGACATTCCAGACAGATAACACTATCTGTAAGTCGTCTGGTTTGAGCGACGATAGTTTACATCCCGACGGATAAATCAGATCGAAAATTCGAAACAGACATAGCAACAGTGTCGTGTGACCATCCTATGAAGTGCACGTGCGAGGAAAGTAAGCGATTGCGTCATATCGATTTTTTTTAGACGAGGCACACTTCGCTATAACGAGGACGCACAGAGGGGGGGGGGAAGCTGTTCATTATTTCAGTGTGTAGGCAGAAAGTTGTTCTCGTACACCCTATACATCAATACTACTGTTTGAATTCTTACAAAGAGACCACCCTCCCTCTGTATGTAATACGACCATCCCTTTTCAAGGAATAGGAGACGTAACGTATTGCACACGCGCTCCAATAACGACCCATACTTGTTGATACTATAATAAATATGGGGGAGCCGGGGAGGGTGGGTTAGTGAAAAGCGTACTTTTCGTTGGCTTAGATCCTAATTATCCAAACGTCACTATTAAATATTTTTTTTTTTTTTAAGTTTTGCATTCAAACTTTTCATACGAAATTTGGAATTAGCAGATAGTCGTATAGTTCGAATTGTGCTTTCCTTTTCTCCACATATCCTTGATATTATAGTAAAGCTACTGTCGCTGTAGTTATTTTGTTCCAAAGTCAATGGAAATCAAAAGTGTTTTGACTGATAGTAATAAACTGTATCCATGTCAAGCAATTCTTAATTAAATGTTGTTTGTCAAACAAAACATAAAGTGTAGTTTGAAAATCTCTGATTGTCAGTTGGTGAAATATTGTCGCAAAAAGTCACGTCCCAAGAGTTCGAAAACCCACCCTCGATAAATGAGGGGAATATTAAAAGGGAGGAGGTTTTGGATAGTAGGTACATTCCAAAAATACAATTATGCCAGTTCTGAATTGGTAAAAAAAAAATAGCCACAATGTCGATAAACCACCGATGTGTGAATTTAGCAGTTAAAGAAATGAAATTTATTTTACGATGCATAAAAAGGAAATGAAATTTCAATTCAACCATACTTGAGTAATGATGTCACTCTGTCGAATCGAATCTGATCGTGACTAACAAATACCGCATAACATGCGTACTTATAGATTATTTATGTGTGTTTTGTATTACAACTTACAATTAGCAAAATTTGACGAGTTACAATAGCATAATAATAAATTGATTACAATAAGCGACACAATTGGTCCTCGTTGTGACGAAGTGGCACTTTTGAATATTCCTTAACAAAAGCGGGCCTAATAAAAAAAACTAGTAATTTGGTCGTAAATAGTAGACCTACTCTTACAAAGAGGTTGTGATAGGAAAAAAAAGGGTAGGAAGACGTGGGGATGCAACCGTTGCAGCTGCCAGTCTGACCCTCAATAGGCACTACGCAGATGTATTTATTTAATGGTTGTCACAAATTCAAAGTAAACTAAATTAAATTCACCGTAAGGGATGCTCGTTAGGAATATTTCAAAGATTAAAAGTTTTCAGTCGTACAAATGCACACATAAATAAGTAATCAATGTGGTAAAGCGATTAAAACGTATCGTAAAAATTCCGAAGTTTTTCCCATCGTTTCGTCATTTAATTGAGTGACGTAACGATGAGAAAAACTGACATACCAATTACGAATTATCTTCGACGGGGACAAATATGCGTTTTTAGCATAATTGTAAAAGTTTTTGTGAAATATTTACATGTGATGCAACGAATAGTTGCAGACGAGCGTGCAAGTTTATCTTTTGAACTTTCCGAGCCCATACTATAAAAAGTGATAAAATTGACCATAAAAAAGCCACTACCGTTTCTGAACCAACTTTTTATAACGCGTTGTGAAACAGTTTGATATTTTAATTTTTATTATAAACTGTTTCATTTCAAGACTCGGAAGCAAAGACGAGTTCGTCTTTGAAATTAACAGAATTGAGAGAAAAAAAATCAACGACGAGCTTATAACTTATTTCCATCCAAGTTAAAAGAAAGTGTTACAAGTGAAATTAAAATTACACTTTCATTGTACAAATCCAAATAGACAAAATTTTTATTATTTAAATATGAAAGTAAACATTAGTCCGAAAACAATAAGCAGCTTACGACAATGATATTAACCGGCAATATGATCCACTTTTCATTTAAATATACGAAGTGTTTGTTTGCTAACGAAAACTTTCGACCTACATATGTACATACACAAGAGACAGTTATTGTAAATTTGACCATTTTACAATCAATCAAAGCAGTTGCAATATTTAAATTTTCACCGTTGATTCTTTAATTGGGAGTGAGGTTAAGTTGACTTTGTACACTACCTCAAAAATAGATTAAAACTTTTTTACCCAACCGTTAACCGTTTATATTCAAAACTTGCACCAACACGAATTTTAGGCAGGTAAATAACACGAATCGCGAATGCACTTTTGCAATGACCAAAACGACCAATTTCTAGACCTTATCTATTTCAAACGTTAAATATTTTGAATATCACATTTTTAATACAAAAATGGCTGACGCTTTTCCGATAGTACAAGATAAGACATTTTCAACTGACTCGTCGTTGAATCCTCTGATATTTGACCGAATCCACATAGCTAAACACCAACCCTCGAATGTGTGTCAACCCTGGTTTGAGTCGGGGTGCAGCACGTGTTGTTGTCGAGTGTTCTTTGGCCCTCACTCATACACACGACATACGTGCATATGGTGTCAGTAGTAGTAGTACTGGTCGAGTGCCACAGAGCTGGTTCATACTTCATTGTGGTGCGGTTCGCCTCTGGTGGCAGTTGTGTGCTCGCGTCGTTCTTCGAATACCAAACCAGCTGATCTCGAGCTGTTTGTGAACCCCAACATTTTCTCCAAAGTGAATCGCAAACGGGACAGGATGGTACGCAGCCTGTCGCAATGGACCAAAACGCTCAGCTTTCCCTCGAGGCTGTCTCCAAACAGGACTTCGAAGGAGAGTGTCATCAACATGCAACCCAGCCTAGGGGCAGGATCTTCACCCACCCCTAGTGCCTCTTCGATCACCAGACAATCGTCCTCCCCTGATCAGAAAAGCGTTTCGCCGATTCCGATCACCGAGATCAGTCAAATCGTAAGCATTTTCATTGTGTTGTTAACTTTTCCGCTTGAACGTTTCGTTGCATTGTATGTATTTGTAATTTTGTAGCAAAAATTTTACTATAACTTTTACCTACAAATGAGTCGTGAATCGTGCCGTATAAAATAAGCTATAATTAAAGCAAATTACAAAAGAAAGTATAGATAGGTTCAAGTGCTTGCAACTTTCCATACAAGATTCGAAGTTTTCGAATGGAAATCTATGATGAATTTATTTGTTACTTATTTATTTGCGACAGCTCAGTGGTTTGGGGGTTTTTGAGCGAAGGTTCTGAGTTCGAACCCCGCATCTCGTTGATTTTGTCGAACTTAATTTACCGTCATTGGCAAGATCTGGACATTACTAAATTGAATTCGTATCTTTTTTGTTAAAATTTGCCAATTTTATATATGTAACTTACATATGTAGTTGTGAGACAAAAGTTGACACCTTCCATTCATTATATTATGTTAACCTCTTATTGGGTGTGTTTTTGAAACTGTCGGCTAATTTAAAGTATTCGTATTCACTGCGTTGATTATAGTGTCGTAATTTGATACAAATGTTAATTTTTTGCAGGCCTCTATAAAAATGATAAATTGCATACGTACCAAATAGTTTTGTGCGTATGGGCTTTATATTTGTTGTCTATCTATCTTTTGCGATTCACGCGTTCCGTGATTGAAAACCTTTTTTTTTTGTTAAAAGAATCGTCGAATTAAATCGTATTTCCGTTAACTGCATAATGACGGGAAGTCGGTAACATTGTCGTCGAACAAGTCGTCGACAAATAAAATATATGTCACAGGATCACTTAACGGTTTTTCCGATCTCGCTCTTTTGATCAAATCTTGTACGTATGTATGCGTGTGTGTTTGTGTTTGTGCTATTTTAGATTTCTATGTCGAAGAAGGAGTGATTTATATCTATTTTTTTTTTATTATAATAATTTATTTTGCACTCGATGATGTCAAAACGTTGCTAAACTTTCCCGACAACGACGACGACGCCTACTCGCACCGGCTAATTTGTATGGCAAGTCAGCGATTTGCCTCGAGACCGTGTGAAAGGATTAAATTGCACACGTGTAGGTATACATATGTACATACACCTTTATTACGCATTGCAATGCTTTCGTTTCGTACTGAAACGTCTTTTAAATTTTTGAATTAGGTTATACCAAATACCTGTCGGTGGAATTTTTTCAAAAATGACGGTTATCGAGATCTCGACAAGTGTAAGATTCGTTTTTTTTTCCTTTTTTGTTCCGTTCGCATATTTCAACAATGACGCGTTCATCGATTCGGCCGTTAATATTTACAGGTTTTTTCTTCACGTTCCTTGTTTGTCCGATCCGTTTGAGATTTTTCCGATTGCACAATATTTGAATTATGCTAAATCGCAGGTGACTTTTATTATCTCGTGAGTCATCTCGTCAATTCGATTCGTAGATACCGTACGTTTTCATCCGAGAATGCTGCTCGTTTCCATTATCACTTTTATACACCCATTAGTTAGTCGACGTGTGATTACGAACCGATTGAGCGTTCCTTTTAGTGGGTTTTGTAATTTGTGAAAGAATGCTTGTGACCCGTTTGCTATACATATATATATTGTGCAAGAATATTTTTATGGGTAGTACAAATGGTAACACTAATGGATTTTTCGTGCAAAATTCGCAAGTCAACATTGATTGTTTGCGTTGTGAATGAATGACGCGCTCGTTTTGCGATTTTCACTAGTATTTGAACGATTATTATTATATGGTTTGCGAGATTGGCGTTCACTGACCCACCACGGGCGGACACATCTCGTTTCTTTTAAATATAGATCTGACTATATTATGTAAACAAACTGATGTTAACCAGCTCGAGTAGCCGCAGGAGAGATATCTATAAAAATAAACCTGAAGACGAGCGTCAGAGTGGAAGGTGTGTGCGGGAGAGATGAAGCTCACTTCAGACATTGTTTAGGTATGTAGAATCAATTCCAAATTGCATAATTTTCATATAACGATATCGTATCAGGTGAATTTGTTCCATTGAACGCGTGGGTCTCAGAAGTGTTTGCTTTTGAGCTTTTGAATGACGCATGAATTATCGATGAATGGGTCATGCGATTGTCGCGTAGGAATTTGCATTTACTTCTTATTGATCTTGTAGCTGATGTGGTTTCGGTTGATCGCTTTGACTTTTCTTATCCAAGCACTAGATCCTTGAAGGAAGCCGCGGACGAAGCAATCGACGATGGCCTCGGTTATCCAACGGTGAAATTCTTGCACAACATTTTCGCATTCTTGCATAACTCGCAACCCGTTCCTTGTTGTACAACGCTAGCTCTCTTCGACGGACGTTCAAGTCGAAACACGAAAAGCTTTTGGCACATTGTTTCGTCATTCTTTCCGATTCAATCAATTCTATAATAACAAGTGTCACTCGTGTTGTACAGTTGGCCACTTTCATTGTACGCGTGTCGATTTTCACTTTTCATTCATAGCTACGACTCAACGTGGAGCCGGGCTAATTGTAAAAAAGATTGGAACTCTCAATGCAGTCATTATACAATAAAACCAAATCGTTTTTTTTTTTTACGATTTTTTACTGTCTGCGGATGCGTGAGAAGCTCTGTGGGATACGTTGTGCTAATTTGCGATACAATCTGTACTTCTGCTGGTCGTCAATCTCGTTCCATTAGCATTTGTGGCTTCTCGAGTCGTCTTTTGCTTGAGCTATACGCATTGATTAGGTTCTCGTCCTTCGGCTTGCACCTTTCTCGTATAGGCCGATGCACTTTAACGGTTTGGTGCATTCTCGCAATCGCATTGTTGCGATATTAGCAACGAACAACAAGTGGTCCGTCGAATCGAATGGGT
Source organism: Parapsyche elsis (assembly GCA_022651745.1). NCBI lineage: Eukaryota > Metazoa > Arthropoda > Insecta > Trichoptera > Hydropsychidae > Parapsyche > Parapsyche elsis. The sequence continues at coordinate 1,256,146 of JAGVSN010000039.1, forward strand.
GAAAGCGGAAAATCGTTATCCGAATCGTATCCACACGTACGCATATCGGTATTTACCCTCGAGACATGGCCTTCTTTGAATATTTTTAAACGGGTGAGGAAAAATTCTGTAAAAAAAAAAGCGCGCACTTGCATATTTTAAAACTCAATTATATTTTTGGTCATCGGATTTGTAACGGCTATCGTGTTTATTTAATAAATAATACATACATAGTACATATTCGGTCGAAAGGCCGTGACGTTAACATAACGACATTTTAAATTCAAGGTCGGTCATTATCTCCATTGGTTTTTTTGTTGTTGTTTTCTTTCTATTTTCTGTCCTGGTCATTTGGTGAAAGCTATTTTACACGAATCTATTAATACAAGCTTAAAATAATCCAAGTCTATCGCGCGCTCGAAGGGTTTCCTATGAAATAGTTTAAAATTTATATCTGCTCGTATTTATTTATTTATTATACGCCTGTTTGGGCTATTACTTAGAAAATACACAATATATTATATTAGAGAAAACATAATAAGTCGTTGTCTTAGGGACGACGGATGAATATTAAAAAATAATATTACCATATCTAATAATTCCGGGGATGGTAGAATGAAGATAATAATTGTTTCGCGAAATAATTTCAGTCTAATAAAAATCGAAAACGAGTAAAACGTATCGAAACTTTTAAGCGATAATAGTGTAATATCGATTTATAATCTACATATAATGAAATCGCGAAATGTACACACCGTTTATTTTTGGACTTGATGAGTGCGATAAGTGTATATTTACTTATGATTGTACGTACAGCTTGAAAAAATATAAAAATAATTTGAGAAAGTACTTAAAGTTATCGAGTTGAACCAATCGACGATTTTTATCAACATTATTATACAGGTACATCCTGTCTTATCATTGGCGTTTGATTGAATCGTATATTTTGCACATTACCTATGCCTGTCGGAAGCGTTCTTTTGCATTGAATTCCAAATTTCAATTTACAAACGAACGCAATGTATTTTTACGAAATCTCACACATACGATACATACAAATATGTATGTATATGAAGGTATTATCGTGTATACAGAGCTTAAAGTACACGTTTTTCCTATTTCAAAAATCTCTACGCGTAATACATAATACGTACGCATTTCTCCAATTCCGTTTACATTATACCGTTCGTCACATTCCGCGTTTTACGACGCTGGGAAAACTTCTTAACGCCCACTTGCAATAATTAAACGTATGTATAATATAATAATGAATACTTTAAAATAAAATGCGATTCTAAGCGACTTGGACGTGTCAAGTTCAATTGTGTGTCTGTCTGGACACACAACATTATCACCGCCATCATCATCAGATCATCACGTTTGAATGGCGGCGACCTTTAAGGAATTTTCCCATGTACACATAAATTCACGTGGTATTCATTGAGATCTCGTGCAGTCATTCGAACTGAATAAATCTTGAAATTTTCTATTACGGGCCTCTTCAAGCGGCGAAGAGTTCGAGCGGATATTTTTGTACTGGAATGCGTTAAACGCATAAAATCGAATCTTATCTAATTAAAAGTGTGTTTCGATGGTGTTTTGACTATCGGTATAAGGGCCATAACCCACTGGCGCGACACGTCGCGCGCGGCAAGATAGGCGCGACCAAACACCACGCGGCAAGACGCGGCAAGAAAAAAATAAACAATAGGATCGAAGTTTTGGGACTTCATCTCAAAACTTTCCCTTCTATTGAAAGGAAGAGTACTTAAGTACAATAGACGCATGTTGCACTGATATTGTATAACTGTTTTTAAAAGTGTTAGGAACAAAAGAAGCAAATAACAAATACACATAGCTATGAAAAAATGAACAGTCCATCTTGACCGTAATAAATAATAAACTCGACATCCAATATCCGTGTTTCAGATTTAAAGGGTTGTAAATTAAATAACACCGTTTGTGCTCTGCTAGCTTTATCAGAATCGTCGTCGCAAAAAAGTGAAATGAAAATTCTGGGTTCATCCCGTATTTGTACATATGTAGAACGTCATATAAAAGGCGCTTTACAAAGATTTGCGCAGGCATGAAGAGAAGTTTTACAACTTATTATTGCAGAATGACCGTTGAATCATTTGACGAATAATATTTACTTATATATAAAACTTATTTTGGGACAAATAAAAGGACAAGATACTAATTTTTGTGATAGTATATGTGCTGAAAAACTCGTGCCGCGCGCGACCTGTCGCGCCAGTGGGTTATGCGCCATCTAAACCAATGTTAAAGCTGGCCGCGCGGTAAACTTGCCGCGCCTTGCCGCCAGCTAGCCGCACTCAAAAGTCTGGCCGCGCGGCACCGTCGCGCCAGTGGGCTATGCGCCCATCTAAACCCATGTAAAACCATGTAAAAGCTAGCCGCGCGCGACGTGTCGCGCCAGTGGGTTATGGCCCTAAAAGTCAAATGTACGAATAAACAAGAACGCCTCCGCAATTCCATACTTTAACGGAAGAAAGCTTTTATTAATCGATTCCGATAACGCTAGTGGCTTTGACAAACTTTCGTACGTATCTATCGGTCAATTTGACTTTTTTTTTTGTTTGTGTATAATTTTCGCAGACGTTTGTGGGTGGACGTGTTTCCAGTAGACAAAGACACATTATTATTGCCTTCCAGTCGGTGGCTTCTTTAATTTTCACATATAATACATTCATACGAAAAAAGACTGATAATTCCGCGCGTAATAGATCTCCTCTCGTGCCGCGTGGGCAGATTGAGTGTCTCGCATTTTAATAGTGTGTGAACTCGTTTAAAGTCGGTGTGAATTAACGAGGACTGTCAGGTGTTGGAAAATTGCTTTATAATTATCATCGACTCCTTCGGCTATGGACGAACCCGTGTTTGTACTCGCACCTCGATTATACACCATACGTATAGTATAATGCATTTCATCTTAAGGAATACAATACAGCGAACACTCTAGTATGCACTGTCTTGTTTTATAACGTTTTGTATCCGCGGGCTACTTACTTACGAATATTTGAAACTACTATGTGGTACGTAACGTGTACTCGATTCGTATCGATCGAATTCATTTTCAACATTTAAATTGGATAAGTGAAAAATTAACGACTCGTTCGCGTTTGATTGACGGGCTATTTGGGCGAAACGATTTAGGTATGCATTGAAATTTTCACTTTCTTGGTATGAATGTGTATTTATTTATTTATTTAAATCAAGTAACATACAGCTCATAGAGTGTTACAATATAAAAATTTAACAAAACGAATTCCACATAATACAATACAGCCAAAACAGTTACAACCAATAAGCAGATCATCAGAGTTGGGGCTGGAAAGGACCGAGTAAAGAAAATTCATTGAAAGAATTTCATTGAATGACGAGCAGGATCTATGAATGAAGTTTTGCGAATAAATAGTAGAACAAAGATTCATATGAAACAATGGAGGATTTCTGACAGATCTAGGGGGACAATGGAAAAGGATCCTACTTAGCAAGTAAGGTCTATTTGATAAATTATGTAATAGCTTAAATACAAAGCAGAGATCCGAGACCGTCCTCCTAGATTGCATAGGGACATATGTACTCACAGGAATTGGAAGAAGAAGAGGAAAGTCGAAACCTGGAAATAGAGTACGAATTGAACTTTTGGATATTAATTTTTTCCAATTTAGTAATGGAATCATGGTAAAAATAATAATGGGGGCAACTTGCAAATGACAGTCAGTTGCATCAGAACCACATATAACCATATATCAGACGTCATCGCGCTAGTAATATTTCACTTCACACTAAGTCAAGTATAATTATTCTGATGCGTTTAGTCCTGACGACGTGACCTGGTGATCCTTCACGAGCATCACAGGTGTACAAATTAGACGGGCAATACCCCTCACGGCAACAGTAGGGTAACTATCTATCTATCTAATCCACTTTTACGTCGTTACACCTCACCTGACGGTGCAATTATCGCTTGTAGCAACAGGACCTTCATAAATTATCCCAGGATAAACGCTGATGATACGTTTCGGTACGAGTTGAAATCACGGGTCTCCGTCAACCCGCATTTGTACGTTTGATTACGGTCATCACGAGCCGTTCGTACGCGCAGTTTGAATAGTAATAATTTAATTTAAAATATATTAACGTATTCGATCTGTGAGGAATCGCCCGTTTCGCGGTCGTCGTCGTCGATTAATTTTTTGTCGATTTTTTTTCCGTCTCTGATGTACGGCCTGTTCGGAGGAGGTATAATATCCGGCCCTCGGGCGTTCGATGTCTCTCGTTTTCAATATACGATATTCTGCTGTGTATAATATTATTAAAATGCAACCTTCCTGGACTACCTACCGTGGGAGCCCGACTGGCAACGCATCGCCAGGCCCTTCAAATATTATCAAAATAAACCAATGAATGTAAACCAGCGATGCTCAACCATGTGGTGGACGCGTAAACATACCCAGGCAACAGCTGTTGCCTTCGTTGGCTTCTTTTATATAACTTTGTATGGTCGTTATGCGTTTTGATTTCGATAAAATCCATTGTGTCGAAATTCAGTCGACGGAACAAAGGACAATGTTTGGTTTTTTTATATTACTATTTTACAGCTAGACGGTGGATAGCCCAACAGTACAGTCCATAGCCCGTTTGACAGTACGTGAAACAATTGTATAGTAAGCCGTTGATTGAATGAGTGTACGGCCATAAAATTACGTTGTCGACTCAAACCAGCTTTGACAGATAGCGGCTTGTTGTCAACCCTCCGCTAAAAAGTTTTAATTTGTTATGTTGGCAATATGAGCGCGACCCAACGACCCAAGCTGGCACGCAGACAGACGCTAACGCTTATATATATATGCTGAATTTTACGTAATTTTTATATATAGAATTTTACGAATTTTATACATATATACCTACATATGTACATATGGTAAAGCGTAGTCACAGTAGATAATCATATTGTAGAGATAGTTGATAGTTATTTATACCTAGGGCAGTTGGTGAATATGACTGGATGTAAAGAAGAAAAAATAAGGCATACGACCAATGCGTACTGCCAGTTATGACGTATGGATGTGAAACTTGGACGCTAAATTCAAGAATGCTACAAAAGATCCAGTGCACACAGAGAAGCATGGAAAGATGTATGCTTGGCATAACAAGAAGAGATCGCAAAAGAAATACATGGGTAAGAAGTATGACCAAAGTGGCAGATATAGCAGTACGGGTGCAAAAGTGGCAATGGGCTGGCACATAGCATGAAGAATGAATAGCAGATGGACGCGAGAAATACTTGAATGGTGTCCGAGAGAATGTGAAAGAAAGCAAGGTAGACCGAGTGGACGATGGGTTGATGAATTGAGAAGAATCTATGGAGTCAAGTGGATGCAGATTGCTCCTGACAGGACAGGAATGAAGAGGATTGGAGGGCCTTCATCCAGCAATGGATGGTGAACGGCTGAAAATGATGATTATATTATACTGCAATGAAAAATTCATTATGAAACAGTATTGCCTAAAATAAATTAATAAATGCTAGCGTTCTTCAGTTACCCAGGCAGACAGGCAGGCAAACCCTTACGCTAATACACATATGTATATATATACTTCAGATCTTAATAATGTCGCTTATCATCCAATGACTACTGGCAAAATAATGATATTTCATATGTAATTTAGAACCTGTTCAAGTGAATGAGATCGAACCATTCAAATTACCGCAATGAAGAGCAACACTAACATCTCAAGGAATCGTGGAAAGATGAATTCCTTTCGTTGAAATCGTTGTTTTGTCTGTAAGCTAATGTGTCAGGTCTTGAATCATTTGTATCTCTTTATGATGCTAATATACAAAGTCTTTTAATGACCAACCGCATTTTTTTGATATTCCAGACGCAATCGTCAGCAATTCCCGGTAGATTGTTTAATATTGGATGATTCACTGTATTAGGGGCGTCTCAGTTGTATACGAGCATTATTGTCTCGACATTTCTCGAGAGATACGTGCCTCGAATACAGATCGACCAAACGAATTTATTATAATGGAAACTCTCGCGTTTGATCAAGATTTACATTTTTTTTACGCAATCACTCGTGTACGAACGAACGGTCGAAAATCGTAATCGGACAAGGTTCGACAAGTGTAAATTCAATGTGAAAGGATTCTCGCGCCGCGTGTTTATACCTACACATAAAAGGTAATATAAATAAGTTTAATACGGACATACAACAACCGCATTTACAACAATTACGTCGTATCCTACTTTCCTGAAACCGGTCGGTCGTGACGGAAAAACTGGACTCGGTGCTCCCACCTGGTCCACCTGATCATTGTTGTCTAAATGAGATAATGTCTTCGAGGATGCTCGCGTCAGGACTATTAAAGCCTCATCCCTGCGCACACGGGAGATCAAATCAAATTTCGACCGTAATACCATAATCGATTACGCCCGTAGATATCATCACGCCTATAACAACCATATTTTATTGCACCATCAACGGATACTAACGGAGATTGTAGCTGGAGATTTAGCTTGGACTTGTCTACCGTGTTATACTCTCACTGTGACTCTGGATCGGTTCATTTGCATATTTATTATTCACGTTTGTAAAAGTTGACTTTATCGATATAATTTTTCAGAACAGCTATAAAAAGTGTTGGTAAAACATTAAACCCATCGTCCATGCTCACTGATGTTTATCTAACAAACCTACAACATTTACGCGTTTATTTAATGTCATAGATCGAATCTACTAATAATTTCACTTTTACCTCACATTTCCAATTCAGTTTGTATGTAGTTGTATTGTTTTGCCAGGCCAGCCAGGTGGTAGCTCAGTGGATAGAGCGTTGGTTGGGAGCAGTGGATAGAGCGATCCTCGCATGTCGAAAAATGAAGTTTTGCGAAGTTTGCGATCATCACTGGCAAGATATTATTTAATTCATATCGGTCGTCTCCTGTCAATTTGCCAATTTATCTAATTTAATTGTGAGACGGTTCCATAAAATTGGCACCACCCGAAACAATTCCTTACCACCTACCAAATCATCCTTCTCTCCATCAGAAGGCAATTAGTTACTTCACTATGGCAGACGGTAAAATGTTTGTCAAATAAAGTGAAAAGGCAACATTTAATATTCAAGTACGCCACCTTCCGAAAAAGAAGATTATTTTCCAGCTAAAATTTGTCGTCAAATTATGGATTACGAGTTAATTAAATCAAAGTGCAACACTTTAACGTCTTCGGATCACACTTTGGACTTTGATTTCCATTACATTGTATGATCCACTTCGACAAACTAAAGTGAGGCTACCCGATCGAAGTTCAAACTTCACCGCGGTGTGTTTTTGTTTACTACATAGAACTCGCTTAACGTTTAGGCAGGTTTCAAATCAAGATAACGATGTTTGCGTTTGATAAAACGATTCCAAGTCGTGTGTACACTTTTACCGTGTATTTGTTCTGTAATCAAATCACACTTATGTCGTTCGGCAATCACGCGATACTTACCTAAAATCCAAGGGTTTTCGTAGTCCCCTCGAGGTGTTCGTGTTCTTCGACTTTTCGACCCAGCTGTGTGGGATCCGTTTGGGCTAAAGGGCATTACCCCACATTAGATAGATATAGTATATTCCTTCGTGAAGGTCGTCGTCTCTTTTTACAGAAGTGGTTGGTTCACTTCTTTGTTACCAGTTAACCACTACGAAAGAGCTCGTGGGTTGCTCGACGAGAGCCTCCCCACCTCAGCAGGTGGACAACCATATACGGCTAGCGTACGAATCGTCTCAATTTATTTATTCAACTCGTTAAATTGACAACCGAATGAAGTAAAAAAAAAAAATAAAACAGTATAGAATCCATCGCATAAGTTGCTGCGTTAGTTCAAGTGGAACGCAAACTGCTAAATGGGAGTGATCCTTAATTAATGCGTGCCGTTTCCTAACTGGTCACACGGGGTCGTTGAATGACTGTTCGCATTCATAACATATATCGGAGATGTCGTTTTTATCCTTGTGATCGATTCTCAGCTCTTTTCACACGCCTCCCTTCATTTGAAAGGATAACGAATGTATGTAATACATACGTACTTGGGAGGGGAAAATAGTTATTCATCATTGTCATGCGTATGTAAGGAGTTATAAACGGCATCGGACATGTTGATCAAGATGTGTCGCGTCTCTGTATGATGGGATGTCAAATAATTTCGGTTTTTGTTGCATGGTCCACTAAACACAGATCATATTGCATGATAGTGGAATGACGGACGTTCCAGTTAAAAATTGTGCGTCTTTTTATACCATAATAGTTTGACAGACTCTGTACGAGAGTAAAAAGTGCATTTTTTTTAGTCTTCTTCAGAAAAATGGATATAATTTGATGACAGTATTTGATCCGTGATAGCAGTATCATTAGCTTCATCAAAATAAAGTAAAGAAAAAAACACCACTGTTATTAAATGCGTGCGATTCTTTTCAGTTCAACTTTTTACATCAGTGTATTCCTTCCATTGTTCTTTGAATATACATATTACATAGAATAAAAAAATCCTTGCACTATAAAACAATTTTATAACAATTACAACCGCATTCATGTCAAAATCAAAGGACCCATTTGTACATCTCCATTCATTCAATCGGTGGTAAAGTTCGGGATTCTCTTGCATTCGCGATGCGAATATTAAACGAATTTGAGTCATAATAGGACCGGTCTATTACAACATAGCAGATGACTATAGGCTTTGACTTCACACGTACGAGACACAAGTCGCAAAATTTAATTTATTGTATTTTCATCGAGTGCGTAAGTGTGTATGATATCACCGGTAGAATTTTGAATCGCGTCTCATCCCTCCCCCATTCGCACAATATATTTATTTACACTTTGGCAATTATTTTTACTGTCTCCTTACATGGCCCGACTGCATAAAAACGAGTCTTTGGAAAAAACATTTAATGAGTCTAGTATTTAATATTTCGTAAAAAAATTACACATTAGCATTCAGAAGTGATAACCCGCCAGGCCATTGGCGGTGTGGGTGTGACAACTTCAAAAATTGTTACGTGTAATTTTTTCGGTTTTTATTTTTTTTTTATCTTACGTGGTGCCGCTTCGTTGACTTCTTTCGGCCAAAAAGGAGACTAGTACCTATAAAAAGCAGGTGACAGCCACATTCTGCCAGTAGTGTGTTGCGGTGCGTTCACCTGTGAATATGTTGAATGCAGTTTGCACGACCTCCGTACGTACGATAGAATGCATATTTGTTATTGACCTACATTTTTTTTACTACATTCAAATGTCAAAGTTTAATTAATGCATATTTAAACTTGGCAAGTTTTGTATCTCAGACAGACTAGCTACACTAACATGCCTAGAAAATTGTATGAGAATACCTTTCATTAACATATACATACATAATATCAGTATGAGCTCTAATAAATATTTTTACCTGGATACACGAAGGAATATCTAAATTAACAACTAAGTTTACGTTATAACCTCGTTTTAGTCATACAAAGTAAATGCCTTACTAAATAAACTAAAATTATGTTAAATGAATTTTGCACGCAAAACATAGTCACAGTAGATAATCATATTGTAGAGCTAGTTATTGGTGAATATGACTGGATGTAAGGAAGATGAAATAAAACGACGAATTAAACTAGGATGGGGCCCTTTTAGAAGAATGAACGTAGTTTGTAAATCCAACATCCCGCTATGCTTAAAAATGAAGGCATACGACCAATGCGTACTGCTAGTTATGACGTATAGATGTGAAACGTGGATGCTAAATTCAAAAATGTTACGTAAAATCCAGTGTAAAGCATATAAAGATGTATGCTTTGTATAACAAGAAAAGATCGTAAGAGGAATACAGGGATAAGAAGCATGACCGAAGTGGCAGATATAGTGGAACGTGTGAAAAAGTTGGAGTGGAGCAAGAATAATGGATGGCAGATGGATCTGAGAAATACTGGAATGGTATCCGAGAGGATGTGAAAGGAAGCAAGGTAGACCAAGTGGACGATGGGCAGTAGATAGTGAACGACTATGGAATATTCTCAATTCTACTGATTCTATAGCTTTCTAGACATTTTTACATGATCGTAATGGCGTAATGGCTTTACGCATGACTTTGGGATTTTATTATTCTATGATACAATGCAGCTTTTGATACATGGGTAATTAAATATAGGTCAATTATGTGCGATTGATAAATGTATAGCATAGTCGGTGTTATTTCACGTATGCTAGCGTTTTGAGACGTTTGTGTCTACACTTTCATCGAGTCTTCGCCTCATCCGGATCTGCGGGATTTGTTAATTGCGTCAATGCACATGTTACGTCATTGCTCATCATCTGAAAATAAAATTAGACGGAGAAAAAACATCAGAAATAGCATTTGTCACCGATTGAAAAAAATTTGCACGTACAAAAGATCGTGTGAACGTCTGTTAGCCGGAGGCCATTGAACGAAAGCGCGTCTTATTTATCAAATCGTATACACACATGTATAAAAAGTAGGGGTATCTCTCGACTTGTTCGGACTTGTTCAGAGCCTGAGGGTCTCGTGAGTCAATACCTGGTCCCGAACACACCTTCCGATGCCACTAATCCGACTTTTTCAATCTGTATGTATGTGTGAGAGTCTGCATAGTTGTTTTGCACGATGCGATTCCGATTTGAGTCCGAGAGAAACCTGTTGCATAGGTATACCGACCGGCCAGATCGTCTTTGCATTTTTATATTCTTGTAAAATTCACCGTTACCGAACGATATCGACGTTTCCGTCTCCATCCGCGAAAATTAGCACATAGAAAATAGCGCAATTTTGCGATATTGTTCTGCCACATTTTGCAAACACGTTGACCTTTTAACGCCTTCGACGAGTCGACGCGAATTTGATTGTGTGTGAAATCAAACACTATCACCTCGTAAATGTACTAAAGTGCAATCGTGACCTCTGTGCGAATTACGTTTTGTATTATCATATTGATGTTTCTCAAACTTGAACGCGTGCAATTTGATGCTGATTGAATGCATCGTAAATCATTTGTGCAATGATAATGGTCCATATAAACGAATTGCTGCATCGAATGTTGCAGTTTTATCTTATTCACTCTCGCGTGGTCGATTACGGTTGTCGTGTTAATATACATAATTGCGATTTTGTGCGTTCGCAATTTGTAATTAAACAGTGTGGGAAAAATTGCCCGATACACGTCGTACTTTGCGTATTAAATCATTGTTTTTTATTTTTGTTAATCGCCTCCCATAAACACACTAATTGTACGTATGATAATTTTAATTTACGTGATCTGTACGAGAATAGTTAATGAACGTTCTAATCCAAACTTAGAACATTGTTCTACATACTAGTTCACATAAAAAAATCGTTCGCACAACCTTACCATATGACATGACTTCATAATGGGTTTCTAAATTTGTTAAATAAATAAAATAGTATAGTTTGGTAGATGAATAGTCTAATAGGGGGAAACTAGTACACGATTAATTCGCAGCCACACGCTGATTTTTATATTGTTTTTGAATTTGTGCTTATGATTATCACATTTTTAGCAAACAGCGGATTGTATTTTCATTCGCACTAGGCGATTTGCCCGTCATATGACGGTGGATTATAACCCCAACCATCACCCGTGCGCGCTGGTTTTTGTACAACAACAGTACAGCCCATAGCTCGTTTGACAGTATATGAAACAATTGTATAGCTTGTTTGTGCATAAAACCGCCCTGTCGACTCGAACCAGCTTTGCCAGATAATGGCTTGTTGTCAACACTCCGCTAAAAAGTTTTAGTTTGTTATGTCGCCAATGTAAGCGTGACCCAACAACTCAGGCTAAATTGCTGCAAATACCCCATTAAACGTCACTGCGTCAAAGCTCAAAAATATTTCACGTGCTTTAGATGAATCCTGACATGGTTTACATCGAACTTGTGCGTTTTACTGGTTCCAAAAACGGTAGCACGTACATTGATTGAATGTGATTTAAATGCATTCAGCTTCGATAGATTCAAGCGGGATGTTCGCTGGCAGTGAACGTGTTAATCCGGTGTTCAGATGGAACGCGACATCCGGCGCCTTTGGCCATCTATGTACGATGACCTTGCCATCGTCGTTTCCGGTTGAAGAACTTCAACATTTCAAAGCAAAAAAATAAAAACAGTAACGCAAAGAGCAACCGGCATAAAATTGCATTATTTATCCGGCAGCATCCAAAACCGCTCGATATGGAACTTCAGTTGAAAATTTGTCGCAGTAAATTACGACGACTCGAGGCATTCAGCTCAATACCGATGAGTCAACGCGATCCACTAAATTTATTACACGTGTATACGATGGCGAGTACCTTTACCTTTTCCGCGAAAGGAAATGTTACATACAAAGCAAACGAACTGATAATGACGTGCATGGTTTATGCTCTCGTGAGGAAAAATCGACAAAGTTCACACGACAATGACCCGTATCGAGCCCCGTCGCTGTCTTTATCAAATATCGACGTTTTTAATGTGTTGTTGCCATTTTATACGTATTTTAATCGAGTTAAGTAACGGGGGCCGCCCACTGTGTCATTACGAGAAGGCTTCATTGTATAAACGTTTCAAAATTTACACGAAAAAATGTGTATATAAACATTTATTATGCGCGTATCGAAATCTCCGTGGGAGTCGCCCGCTGGATAATTATTATTAAAAATCACCAGTGTTTAACACTATGGGAAATCGTTAATTGGACTTTAGGAATGATGTTTGTATCCATCGATCGCGGTCGACTTCAATTCTGCATCCATTGTTTGAATGTATCGAAACGACCGCGTGGGACAAACGGATGCTTTTTTATGTATATTATATATGTATATCATCGAGTAATGCAATGATATAATAATAATAATAGAACGTTAACCAAAATCGGTCCGATGCGGCAATAATTCATGCCGGATTACATCTCGGCTCAATTGCGTAATAAATAAAATCGATGAGTGTATAGTGATTATTTGTTTGATGCATTGATTTATCTGCGAGTTAAAAGTACGCCTTGCCGCCTAATTGGAGCTTTCGCTCATTTTTCACGCTCTTCACAATTCATTAACTTTGTTAAGGTAAGGCGAGTTAACTTGGCAGCTTAACTAAATACTACAGTGTACGCATATGTATATATGTCTTTAGTACACTTTCAATAAAACCTAAAATCATTTCAATTTGACAGTTACGAGCTACGATTTACAAGTGGGCGATTGTAGGTTTAAATCTGTCACCCGCCGAGATAATCTGGATTTATGTATTGACTATATCATCATCATTTTCAGCAGTTAACCATCCACTGCTGGATGAAAGCCTCTCCAATCCCCTTCCTGAATTCACATTCTGCTTAGTTCGTCAGCCCATCGTCCACTTGTCATCGTCAGCTTTCGTCCCAGATCGCAGATAGTATTTCTAGCGTCCATCTGCCATCCATTCTTCTCGCTATATGCCACTTTGGTCATGCTTCTTACCCATGTATTCCTCTTTCAAGCATATGTCTTTCAATGATTCCATGTATGCACGGCCATATGCCTTTTTCTTTAAGCATAGTGGGATGTTGGATTTAAAAACTATGTTCATTCCTCCAAAAGCGCGCCATCCTAGTTTCTTCTTTATATCCAGTCATATTCACCAATAACTAACTAACTAACTATAAATAACTATCAACTATCTCTACAGTTTGCGTGAAAATTTCTGTATAAACTACATATATAAGCAAGCAATCTAAATTAATTTTTAGTTAAAATTTGAATCATAAAAAATTGTTTCAATTCATTCGTTTTTGGGTATTTAATGATGGAGGAATTTTCACGTTGAAAGTTTTATACATACATACATACATATGTACTTCATTCAAATAGAACCGGATAAAATTTATGAAAATAAATAAGTTTAACAATCTTGTTAATGGTATTCGGTCACCGTGTGTTTCGTTTGAGGCGTGAATACACTTTTTTATAGTAAAAAGAATATGAAAATTTGTATTAATTAAAGCGGTCTAAATTGTGCGCAATGTGGCCGGTTATAACGGTACGCAACCGCACATTTAACCGACTGTTTTGTTAATTAATTTTAATAGCCCGGTTAATTTTGACTGTTCAAATCCACCACTATAAATTTATTTGTTATCGCGTTCGCTACTTAAACGCGTAGCGGATCACGCGATTTCTTCCGCAAAAAAAAAAAAAATTCGGGTGTAGCCAACCCATGACTTTATCCATATATTTGAGGAATACAAAGAGTAACGAAATTAATTTTTTAAGTACGTAAGTAAATAAAACGCATACACCACCACCACACCAATCAAAATACATACATATGTACATATGTATGTATGTACATATCATGAAATTACTGTGTTGAGTGCGCGCGCGTATATAAAATACGATCTTCGGCATATATTCAAATAAGAAAAACTACCACTTCCGGTCGGCGGATTTTAATCAAAACCTTATCAACTCTTAAATTTTATATGATAATTATAAATATAAATTTTCGACTTGATCAATAAGGCAGTTTCTGAAATATTCTGTGGTAAAATTTTCGACAAAAAAAAACCCTACTTCCGGTTGAATGATTTTAATGATTTATTTTTTCGTAACTAGCAATTTTACTCAGGAGTACAAAATTATAATATTGTGACGATAGTACATATTTTAAAGGCCGAAAAAAATAAAAAAAAAAAAATCGTTCAAGAGTAAACTGCCATTTCCGGTAGTCAGATGTTGACCAAAATCACAGTATGTCTTACGGCTAACGTGAAAACTATAGATATGTAATTTGGACAAAATTCCCGGAGCCGTTTCGGAAATATTCTGTGGTAAAAGAATTTTAGAATTTTCTACAAGAAAAAAACCCTACTTCCAGTTCACTGATGTTGACCAAATTCGTTATGGCTCTTACACCTTACGTGAAAATAATAGATATGAAATTTCAGCTTGATAGACTTGACAGTTTCAGAGAAAACACGCATACAGACACACACACACATAAGTACACAGACAAACAGACATTTTTTAGAAATCATGAAAACGTGATCAGGGGATGATACCTGATACAAATCAGTCAAAATCTCGAGGTCGAATTTTCGCACGATAACAATACTTTATCCGATTAGGATAAAGTAATAAGTGATACATTATTTTAATAACTTGCGTATATGATAAAAATTTCCCTATAACTTTTTATTTAGCTCGTAACTATGATTGATGCAAAAGAAGTATAGGATGTGTGCGGCGCATGACCGGAACGGGCGTCGAACCGTGGACTATGGTGGTAGTGCCCCATGCTTTAACCATATACTCAACATGGCACGCTTCTTTTCACTGTGAATTATGAAAATTCACCATCTTGCACCATGGAGAGTAGCGATGAATAAATTTTAATGACTTTTGTTTAAAAAATGCGCTATCTCATCCACGCATCCGTTGTAGATTGCAGTGCGGCGACGCTTGCGGTCCACGTTATTGACCTTTAAACGAAGTGCATCTTGCATTCCTTTTAATCACAGAATACTCTTGTCAGTAAAGGATTCCTAATATCATAAAATCATCATTAAAATTTTCAGCCGTTCACCATCCACTGCTGGGTGAAGTCCTCTCCAGTCCTCTTACCATTCCTGTCTGTCTTGAGCAATCTACATCCACTTGACTCCACACATTATTCTCAATTCATCAGTCCATCATTCACTCAGTCTACCTTACTTTCTTTGAAATCCTTTCGGATACCATTCCAGTATTTCTCGCATCCATCTGCCTTCCATTCTTCTAGCTGTGTCCATACTTTTCCAAACTTTTTCACACGTTCCGCTATATCTGCCACGCCATGCTTCTTACCCATGTATTCCTCTTACGATCTCTTCTTGTTATACGTAACATTCCTGAATTCAGCATCCACGTTTCACATCCATACGTCATAACTGGCGGTACGCATTGGTTATATGCCTTTTTTTTTAAGCATAGCAGAATGTTTTAATTATAAAACTAGTACAATATGTGTATATATATATAGGAGGAGACTTTGCAAATACTTGTACAGTGAATTTTTCGGATTACGCTTGCAATTGTGAAACGACTGATGTTTGCCACCAAATTGTGTTCGAATATAACAAAACAGGACACACACCACTTCAATGATTCTCAATATTGTCCTTTCGGGTGTGCCTTTATTATTTATTTAGTGTCCTTTCTGATTTCTAAATTTTCACGGCCCGCATTACGGTGACAGATGTACATATCAATTGCAACAACCCGAAGCAGGGTGGTTTATGGTCCAAACGTTAAACTTTCAAAAGAACGGAGACCCATCGGTCATTGTGTGAAACGGGCATGACTAATCAAAGCGGCACCGGCACAAATTGCCTTTAACTTTTGGGCAATTATAGGACCTTCCGCCAGTGCCTTTCTCACGCCCATATTTTGATCTTATCTTTTGGAAATATGACGCTGCAGATAAATCATCGACTCTTTTCTTTCCGTGTTCGATATACATAATTTGAACTGTCGAGTGGATGCGACAGGGGCATCTGTTGCATATTTGTTTTTTTAACGATTCGATGGTGTTTGCTGTTCGCGAGCTTCCATCTCTCAACTGGCAATTGAAACTGTCGCCGCTAGAGACGAAAAGTTCCACACCTATGTTTGTACAACTTGTACAGTTTTGGGAAAATTTCCAAAATGCAAAAAAATCATCGTGTGTGTTCTTGTTCAAAATGTGCACTCGTCACATACGAAACATATCGTTTTCTTTGGCCGACAAAGATCGACTTCCAAATTCCAGCTAATGGACACGTGTCGACAATGCGGGAGGTTTGTTTTGTTACGGGGAATATTTACGACCCAGCCCAACGTCAGTGAGTGTCCTTCGAAGCCTCTTATTTACTTTGTCCGAATTTCCCCGCTGCTGATACTGCCTTTCGGCAAATTAGAATCCTTTTGATCATCACCTGGCTCATGCCGAAACGAACCTACCAACAATGACTTGCCGATACTTTGGTGTTATTATTTTGATCAAAAGGTTCTTCGGATGTTGTTCTTTTTGAGCTTCGAAGCGAAGTGTAGGTATATAATATGTCACAACGGCGGAATCCTTTCAGATAAATGCAAAAAATGTCTGCTTTGACGTCATTATTTATAATCTATGCAGGCTTGCAATCTCAAAATACCATTTAGTATGTGTGTGACTCACTTTAAAAGTAGCCGCTTTACCGATTGAAAGGTAAAAATAATAACTATGCGGGAGGCTGCCACACCGCGAGCTAGCCGCTACTATTTTCGGATTGTAAAAATGAAATTCATCTGCGAAATTGAACTGGAGTCCAATTAGAAATAGCCGTCGATGGATTTTTTAAATAATTGGTTTGAAATTCTTTGTTTGAAGTTACCGTGACATGTGCCAATTGAAACGTTTTATATACATGTCGGATTGATCGCGTCGACAGGCAGATAGCTAACTGTTGTCCATCGATAAAAAGTTGATCGATACATACCTACTCGTTTTTACACGAATTTGGAATGAACGTATACAGAATAATATAAATAGGTGAAAAAAAAAACAACTTGTGTTGTGATGTTCACCCCGTTCTGTCAGAACAAACAAAATGCTGTGTTACTTGCGTTCCAACAGTTTTTTCGACATATTTCATCGCTTATCTAGGGACCTTATAGGTAAATATTTACTTTTGAGGCCATCACTCCACAGTCGAACTAAAATATCCTTTGACTTCACTTTGCCGAAAAGCACAATAATCCGAGGACATCCGCGTTTCGTATGTTTGTCCAGTAGTTTTCCTTGATCTATGACGTTCGCACAAGGAACTAGGGGCTGTATTCAATATTGTTGACCTAGAATGTATTCAAACACAGCAGCTATCAGACACGATAACACCGCGACTACACCACTGAAAGACAAATAGAGCACACACGAGGCGTATCCTTTTTCCGTGTGCTCTTTTTGTACAGGAAAGCCTGCGGTTTCGGTCGTCATCATCCGTAAAAATTCCACCGGAATTCGAAATATCCTTTTCGGCCGCAAACTAGGTATTCCAATTTGAGTCGTTCGATTGGAAATCCTTTCCAAATCTGCTTGTGGCAGTTCGCTATTGTCGATCGTTCACACCACACGTCGTTCACGCTAAAGAAAATGTTGAACTTCTTCTTCGGAAGTAAACGTAGATCCACGCAGAGGAAAAGACGCAGTTGCGTGCCAGAGGTTGTATTTTGGTATACAGTCTATCGTTTTCAAAAGAATAATCAACTATTGTAATTATATCATCAAACGTTTTATTCCAATCTTTGGGGTTGTTTTGTTTGACCTACATATACTAAGTCAATAAATTTACAAGTTGTTTCTAAAATAAAGGATTTGGAGTGCCTTATAATATGAGTTACATATATTAATCAAGTAATTAAGGATGGAAACAGATTACTTGACGTCAAACGTTTTCACAATCTTAATACTTTTAAATTATTATTCTGTTCGCTAGTTAGAAGCAAACTAGAGTAATTCCATAGCTTAGTCACCTCATTTTGCCATTCATTCGTATTCTATTGAAAAAATACTATATAAATTTTTGAGAAATATTAACTTTATTTTTAATAAACCTGAATAATTTGTTATGATTCTCTTCTGTCAAAATTAAGTAATAGAAGAATCATATTCGATGTAATTTTTTTTATATAGAATATTTAACTCTAATTTTGTATCTAATATGTAGTAGATAGATATTCCTGTTCTTGTTCATTTTACTTTTCGTTTAAAGGTACCGTTGCGTGTTACCCCTTCTAGTTTCTTATTGGATTGTGGAAATATTTCACGTAATAATTATTATCTTCACTCTCCCATCCATAGAATGATTAGATGTGGCAATAAATACTCCGAATTTATTGATTTTTTTAATACTAATATTTCGTCCCTTACAATGACTTATTATTTATTTTAATAACTCAACATAATTTATTTATTAGTTTTTTTTCTAATTAAATATATTATATGTAAAAGCCCTAATAGGCGTAAAATAAATAAGTTTTTTCATCGTTGTCATAAATTTTTATTTCAACATTGGACTACATAATTCTAATAACCTACATGGTTCAAAATTTGACTTTTATTCATTTGAAATATTGATAAATTAATTAATTGACACTATTAAAGTAATTATTCAAACATTTGATTTTGTGATATGTTAATAACAATATTTTTTGCTTGTCGTTTCAGATCTATCCTGATCCAGAGTCGGAGAAGGCAATCATGGGCTCGGTGGTGTATTGTATCCACCATAAAGAGGGTTGCAAGTGGTCGGATGAGCTTCGTAAGCTGAAAGCTCATCTCAACACGTGCAAACATGATGCCGTACCGTGCTCGAGTCACTGCGGTGCAATGATACCGCGCGTCCTGATGCAGGATCATCTTCGCTACACGTGTCCCCAGCGTAGGGCCAATTGCGAATTCTGCGCCAAAGAATTCTCCGGACACATGCTAGAGGTAAACAATCCATCCTTCGTATCATTCTAATGTGTGATAATTTGGATCGGTACTAATTTGAATGAAATTCTGTTCACAGAACCACTCGGGGAACTGTGGCTACGAACCGACATACTGCGAGAACAAGTGCGGAGTGAAAATCCAGCGTCGTTTGATAACCCAACACAAATCGAACGATTGCATTAAAAGATTAGTCGCTTGCAGACACTGTAGTAAAGAGTTTGTTGCGGATACGTTGACGGCTCATCATGCCGCGTGTCCCAGAATCCCTGTAGCTTGTCCGCATAGATGCGAAGCTCCACTTTTGCCTCGCGAGGACCTCGATGCCCATTTAAAAGACCACTGTACCACTCTTGTCATTCCGTGCACTTTCAAAGACGCAGGATGCAGATTTAAGGTAAGAAAAGCAAAAAAATAATATAAAATTTTAAGTTAAACAAAATTTTAGATAAATAAGTATATTCAGAATATTGTTTAACAGTGTAATATTTGTTATTTTAGGGTGCAAGAGTTGCTCTCGAACGACATTTAGAAGAAAATTGTGCACAACATTTAACCTTAGTGGGCGCTCTTGCGAATAGACAACAACAACAATTGACCACGTTAAAAGCAGCTCTAGCCAGATTATCCCTAAACTACACCGGAACACTAATATGGAAAATAAGTGACTGGGCTGTTAAAATGAACGAAGCCAAATCCAAAGATGGGATGGAACTCGTATCGCCACCGTTTTACACCAGCCAATACGGTTATAAATTACAGGTAAAACTAAATCTAATACTAGTAGAATATAACATAAAGGATTTAAATTTAAATTTCACAATCGTATTATTAATATTACAAAGTGTGCTAATAAAATTTTGGAATTTGTCATAAGAAACTCTAATGTAACTCTAATTGGAGTCATCAAATGTTTATATTCTTCATTAGTGCTGTCTAAGCTTGAATTCTGCTCTATCATTTGGTCCCCTGTGTGAGCGTTTATATATTGATGATGTGCGTGAAAGTTACAAAATAAAATTTTCAGATATTTATATCTTAGGATGTATGCTTACTACCCATACCTGTACCGTTGTTAATTTATTCTGGACATGGTCGGCGCTAGTCACTTTAGATTAGAAGAAATATTATTACGTAACATGCTTCTGGAATCCTAATTTGGTGATGGAGAGGATTGGCTTGTTTTGTGTCGAATAATTACATTCGTTCGCGAACACATCGCCTACTCAGTGAGCCATTAGTTAGGTATCTTAGGTTTCATTTAGCTAGGATACTCGGCAGGGATGGTGATGGTTTTTAGTTTTATTTTGAAGCTTATATGTATCTATTGTCTCTATATGACATATAATATGTTTATGTGGTGTGCTGGTATATAATTTCAGTATGTTTGTAAATATTGTGTTTTTTAGCCTGTATGTAAATAGCTAAATAACCTATTATTCGATCAGAGTAATTTATTTTGATTTAATTTGTTACAGGCCTCTTTGTTCTTGAACGGCAACGGAGCCGGCGAATCTACCCATATGTCGATGTACATAAAGATATTACCTGGAGAATATGATGCTCTCCTGCGTTGGCCGTTTTCCCACTCCGTTTCGTTTACACTGTTCGATCAAAACCCGTGCACGGAAAAAGCTTGCAACATCGTAGAAAGTTTCATTCCGGATCCGACCTGGAAGAATTTCCAACGACCCAGCAGGGAACCCGACACGCTCGGATTCGGATTTCCCCGATTCGTCTCGCACGAAATGATAAAGAAAGGACACTTTGTGAAGGACGATGTTATGTTTTTAAGAATCAAAGTAAACCCTAGTAAAATTGTAGCCGTTTAATGTAATACTTAATCCATCAATGCCATTTGTTTGCTCATTTCCTAACAATGATTACTACATAAATAATAAAATTTTCAATACAACGCACGAGATCCACCGTTGTTCTCGTTGAAATTAAAACGCATTTATTTGTACTTAATAATAATCCGATAATTTTGTATTTATATTCTAACCGTCAAGATCTCATTCTCTATAATGAATCAACTTAAAAAAAAAAAAAAACAGTCTAACTGTAGTGAATTGGCACCTTAATGTTTAAGGTATAATGACTTGTAAATATAATGATATATTTTTTATACGAAACTGTACATATCTCATAATTATAAAATTAAATTTTAAGCCTAGTTAAGTAGGTACGATGCGCCAAACTTTCATCGAAGTACATGTTGATTTATTTTCATTTAAGTAAGATTTATTTTCGCATTTGAGATATTCTCATTTGAATTGAAAATTGTAGGTACGTTAGTTTCCTTATTTTTAAAAGTATTAATCCCCCAGACCTATAATATCATTAGGATATGTCGCGTCTGTTAGTGAGTGAGGTTCAACAAGCTGGAGACAAACCAAAGGTTGTTTTTGATTACTTTGCACAAACGACTATTGTATAATTCACAATGCAAAGTATATCATAATCAGTCATAACTATTTGTTAGAAAAATAAACTATTCGTGTTTGATGTATGTAAATGTATTATATTATTGCAAAATGTATGTATGTATATTGTGCATTTTTACGTTTTTACTATTGTATAATTATTCGATCATTTTTCACTTTGATTATTCGCATAATCATTACGAGAAAAAATGAGTATTGAGCGTAACGAAAATTGTATTATAATCATTTAAACATATTGTGTTAATATTTAAGTATTCAGTCAATAAAAACTTTTTTTAGAAAAAAAAATTCAATGTAGTATATTTTGATATTCCTGCAAAAAAAAACAATTATTTATGTAAATATGGGACTTTTTAATAAATCGGGGATGCACAAGCGTCCCCAGTCTTTATATCTTCTTGTTTTTTAACGTTTTG
The DNA here is from genome assembly GCA_022651745.1 of Parapsyche elsis. Taxonomy (NCBI): domain Eukaryota; kingdom Metazoa; phylum Arthropoda; class Insecta; order Trichoptera; family Hydropsychidae; genus Parapsyche; species Parapsyche elsis. The sequence continues at coordinate 1,278,533 of JAGVSN010000039.1, forward strand.
CAAAGTGACCAATTGACGTACACATAACCGACGAAATAATAATTTAAACACAAATATCAATTCATACTATCACTATCCACACCATCATCAAACATAACTTTTATTCTTGGGCTTGGGCGACAAAGAAAATAAACTTGCATATGGGAGTTTGGGATGGGAAATTACTTTTTTGCACTGATCTAGTCTGGTTAGCTTTCTTTTATAAATGCTTCAAGGTAATTTTTTTACACGTACGCGCAAAGGCACATGGGTTTGTAAAACACCATCTCATTAGGAATTAAGTATAACAGTACGATTGTGGATATCCCGGTTGGTTGAGATATTTCTTCGCAAAGAAATGCAGAATAATAAAACGGATATCATCATCATTTTCAGCCATTCACCATCCGTTGCTGAATGATGGCTTCTCCAATCCTCTTTCATTCCTGTTCGTCTTGAGCAATCTGCATCCACTCGACTCCATACATTCTTCTTAATTAATTACTCCATCGTCTATTTGGTCTACCTTGTTTTCTTTCAGATCCTCTCGGATACCGTTTCAGTATTTCTCGGGTCCATCTGCCATCCATTCTTCTCGCTGTGTGTCCACTTAAACTTTTTCACACGTTCCGCTATATCTGCCACTGGTCATGCTTCTTACCCATGTATTCCATTTTATACTAAACATACATAATTCTTTCCATACTTCTCTTTGTGCACTGTATCTTATGTAAAATTCTTGAATTCAGCATCCACGTTTTACATCTATACGTCATAACTAGCAGTACGCATTGGTCGTATACCTTCTTTTTTTAAACATAGCGGGATGTTGGATTTAAAAACTGTTCATTCTACCAAAAGCGCTCCATCCTAGTTTCATTCTTCGTTTTATTTCTTCTCTACATCCAATCATATTCACCAATCATTCTAGGTATAAATAACTATCAACCATCTCTACAATATGATTATCCAAAAAAAGGATATATTATTTATTAGCAAATATTTTTTGATTTTTAATGTATGTTAATATTTGGTTGAAAGCCCCTGCACAATGCAATATGCGTTAGTATGTAAACGTTTTTGGGGATGCTTGGACATCGCTGAGATAGATCTCGCATTGAAACAGTGCGATTATCTAACCTGTGCATTATTGAGTGTTTAACGTACTGGTGTTTAGCACTGAAGAAGACATATTGGATAATGATGAAGCGAGTGCGATTTGAGCATTCTAAAAAAAAAAACATTTGATTATATTTAACACAAAAGCTCAATTTAAAAGAATATATTACATATAAACGTTTACAATACCTTTCGTAGCCTATATAATTGATCCATAGCAAGAGGTAAGAGAGGTTTTGCAGCGTTGATTTCCATCATCGTCAAGTGATCCAGTCGACCGTAATTTCCACCAGATTTGACGAGAGCGTCCATAGACGTCCTCAGCTTTGACATTCGTATATCCCAAATATCTTTGATCATCGTTCGTATCTCATCGGATCTTGGAATGTCTTCGGAACAGATGCTCAGCAAAAGTTTTGCCTCGACCATGTAATGCTCGCTCGGCATCTTTGTGAACAGCCTAAACAGTAATAAGAGTATATTATAATTAAGAAAGATTGAGCTGCGGAATTATATAGGTAACTATTATATGAGTAGTGGAGCAGGAATCTGCCTGCCTGGCTGGGTAGCCACGGAACGCTCGTATACTCAGTCACTTAAACGACGCGGGTTGCGCGAAGTCATCACGCTACATAACCTCACAAACACTCCACGCATCGCAAACCACAGCACAGCATGTACACATACACTCGGCACAGGTTGCGCAAACCGCGTAGTGTAACATAACCCATGTTGCTCGCAGCACTTTCGCTTCGTAACCTCACTAATGACACTATTAACGGGCACTTACTATACTCCGGCCGTTTTAGGAAGACTTCTGGGAAAAATGTACATGCTGTCCCTTTCGTGCATGGGATGCAACATTGTAAAGACGTAAAATAATTTCTTTGTTTTTATTTATTATTAATAGTATGTTGTATCTACAATGTTATCTCTGTCTATTTGTGAGCATCTTTTGGTTAGGACCTGGCCGGTAAATTTGAAAAAGTCAGCTGGTAAATTTCCGTGAAACTAAATAAATAAAACGGTCCTTTTTGAAGATTATGTTAAGGCACATGAGAATGTTTTCGAGAAGTTATTGTTTAAAATTTCATCTAGCTTGCACTGCACGCAGTAAATAATTTTGCCTTGTCTATTCTTAATTGAAGACATTGTCAGACTCTAACTAACAAAATATTAACGTTGAATTCTACCGACGCACGCACAATGTTGTATCGCTCAACTAAAATGCAACATGAAACTGAGATGAATTGCAATTGGTCATTTGCGGGTGGAGAGGGGATGAAAGGGACAGCATGTACGTTTTACCCAGAAGTCTTCCTAAAACGGCCGGAGTATACATAGTAGTATTGATAAGAAAGTGTTATAATTACTTGGAATTCTTCTCATTCTCCTTCAGTTCTTCCAATAATTCAAGCTCCATCCACGCAGGAGGTACAATTCTACACTTATGTCTGCGTTTCAGGTGATGCGCTAACCACGTGGGTACCGACAATGGAGCTCCTGCGACGAAAGGTCCTGCTTCTCCGCAGATCAAGTGAAGTCGGCCACCGCTAAAGCTAGGGACAATTGTCACCTGGCCATTTTCGCATGCAAATTCAACTTCCTCGGGCTCCATTATTAAATAAATTAAATTTAACTTATCCTATTTACAACTGGAACTGTTTCAGATGTGTTCCTCACGTTACAAATGTCATTGACATAGTGAGAGGAAACACTCGCGTTCCCGCCTAAAGCACTTTGACAGTTGACGTAACAGCAATATTTACGACCATAAACCATATGAGTTTTAAATTAAAACACTTTTATAATTTATGTTTTTTTACTTTAGAATTATGAATACACACAGTGAGACAATAATTTTAAGCGTAACGATAATGCGATTCAATAACATTTAACTGATTTTTTTTTATTTAACTGACTTTCCCTTTTGTATTCCCTTTTAAAGGTCTCCCCAAACCAGGGCTGCCAGATTTTTAAAACAATATATCGGGATTATATACGTAGTTAAAAATAAAGGAAAATGTTCCACTCCCGCACGCTAACCACTACCAACTCGAACGAATTATTATCATTTTTTGAGGAGTCACCTCACTCCTCCCTTGCAAATATTTAATTCCTTTCCTAGGAAGGAAAAAACATTGGATAAGAACCCCTGTGGTCGCTCATTTTCATTACGTTTCCTCTATAGGAGCAAGATTAATTCACTGATATGATACCCTTTCTATACCGGATTTAAAATTTGGTCCAGCTCCCGCTCTCCCGCGTTAGTTTGGGTAGATCAATGTACCACAATCAATCAACCACACCTCAGCACACATTTCAAATTTAAAATGTCGATAAACGCATATGTAAAATGAATAGGAACATTTTTTTTCATTACTGATTAGTATGAAATTAACGACATGATAGTCTTTATTGGATAGAATATTTTATTCACAATTAGTTCACAACTTGTCTTTTCAGACGCTTTTAATTATTTTTGGACAATTTTAAAAATAATTGATCATGGACTATGATTGTATAGCTGACAATAAATGAAGCAAAAGCACATTTAGATACGGTTCAATAATTACAGTTCTAATTCCTATTTTAGTAATGTAATAATTTAATTAATTTTCATTACATTTAATGTATAAATTGACTAAATTTTGGAACGTTTCGCTTGTTTGTTTATAATATTATGTATTGGAAAAAATCAATAGTAACTATTGATTTTTATTATTAGAACTGTTCTAAATTTACATTCTTTAAAATAATAGATTTTAGAATACTTATTCTGTTTTGTACCGTTAATCTAACAAGGAAAGTAAATAAGTTTACCAATATATTAAAAACTAAAGAAAATTCAGTATACAATCTCGGAACATTTTAAATATCTAGCCAAATTTAAACATTTAGCACAATTTACAGCAGAATTTTAAAGCATGGGTACTTACACTTATTATATCAGAACATTTTAACAATTATATAGTATATTTTTCGTATTAAAAAATAATCAAATCAAGAGTATTAAAATTATTTTTTGGAATGTTCAATTTATGCGACTTGAAAATTGAAATTAATAAATAAAAAATAAATAATCTGGTTATATTTAGGTATGTGTACATTTATCATTTGTTGTTTGTTGTAAAATATGACAAACAAAATAAATTACTAAAAATCATCACAGAATCAAAATATTTTTTGTAATTTTAATACAAACTATACAAATAAATTAATGACACAAATCGTCAAAAAATTTATATAAAGTCAATTTATTCTATTAAAATCCAGGTACAAAATGCTACTTTATTTCATGTATTGCAAAGTTACTTTCACAAAAAGTAAATTCACATTACAATTTAATTATCATTGTGTGTAAAGGTTTCATTCTTCCGATGAAGATTGCCCGAGTTGTCATCTGTTTTCAGTACTGTCCACCGTTCTGTAGTTTTGAATGACTCCATTTTTTTGCAAATCTAAGAACTGTGAAACTTCAGCACTGCTCTGTTTTGGTAACATATATTTGGACTTTCTTTTAATTTTTGACTTTCTGTTTTGACTAGGACATTTCTTTGACGGCTGATTAAATAAAAAATCACCTACTATTTTTAAAGGACTTAATTTAGTGGGACTACACGAATATTCTGAACTAATTGAACTTGATTTTTTTCGTTCCAGTCTATTATCTTTGGCATTTCTAGAAATGTGACTTATATTAGGCGAGTTTTTAAACATTTCCGTATTATCATTCTCTACAACAAAAATTTTATGAATAGGTGAGCAAAGAGAATATTTGTCATGTTCATAAATATCATTTTTATGATTATTTCTCGATTCACTATTTGATTTAGCACAGTTGACAATAATGTCAGAAAATCCTTCTGAATTGTCACTGAAGGTATTGCTGCTTTTCCGTTTTTCTCTAAATGGAAGTTCGGTTGAATATGTCTCATCATTTTTGAAGTCATACTGAATAACAGTAAGTGTATTGTTTGTGGATGGCAGAAATACTTCATCATCATCATCAGAATCATCTGATAATGGTTCCAAAGTGTGGTTCATAATGGTTTTTTGTGGAATAATTTCAGCACATTCAGACACTTCACGTTCATCGGACATGGACGGCACTTCTGATATCATCCAAATTTGACGATTTTGATTGCATTCACGACCATTTGGCATTATATTATTAGAAAGCATAATATTTGAATCTACAGAAGATGGAGAACCAGTACCAGATATTGACGGAACACCCGGTAGAGGATTGGATAGTTCGGCAGCTTTCTGCCGAAGCCATATTGGTGAATCTACATACACTTTTGGCTGACTTCCATGCAGAATACTGGGTCGTTTCTCCATATTTGACTGTCTGCGATGATTCTGTGAAATTATCGACGGTCTATAGTATGTATCACATCTGGGATTGGTTTCATTTAAGCCGAACATTTTGTAAATCAAACTTTTGAGGGCGGCTCTGAAATCCTTTAAATGATATGCGTACAGCAAAGGATTCACTGCTGAGTTTAAATGTGATAAAATAATACAAAATTCCGTCCACGTGGCTTCAATGTGACAACTTGGACAAAATGCCTTCACACAATTGATTGTATAAAGTGGAATCCAACAGATGATGAAGAATAAAACGATAATGGATAAGTTTTTTGTGGCTTTAACTTCTCGCTTTTGAGCAGCACCAAGCACTCTCAACATAGTTCCTCCATTTTGACTCCCTGATTCACGAAACCCTACTGGATTCATCGTTACTATTTGACGAAGCTGAAATGAATACCAATTATTATCCATTTACATAAAGTTTATGTTATTCAAAATTTTCATATGTTAATTAAAATATACCTGTCTTACTACAACTCTGTAAATGTGAGCATAAAATGCTGCCAAAACCAACGAGGGTGTAATTATCGTAGCGAAATACAGAAATAATAAGAAGTCGTAGTTCATAACTTTGACGAAAAAGCAAGATATGGGCTCCGAAGTTTTAGCATGCCATCCAAATAGTGGTAAAAATCCAATCACAGAACCAGCGACCCAACATAAACTTATGATAACTGCAACAAACAAAAATAAACACATGTTACAAACGTGATTCATTAAAATATAATGTTTAATTTGTAAATTTAGATTCATTTCTTATGCGATCATAGTACTAGAATAGCAGCACGTATACTAGATTGTACATATTTGGTTTAGGATAACATTTTCATGTTATTTATATATCTTATCTTTTTCTTACCCAGTAGGAAGAAGATGAGTTTATTCGCATCACGTACTTCTCAAACGAAACTTCATCGATCTTCAACACAAAGAAAACGAAAGTTACGATTGGTGATATCTACTGACTAATTTTCGCTCATGATTTACATTTGTCTACGCTTTCGGAACAATATAAATGAATGTAAGTACATACAATATGAAATTATTCTGACAATAAAATTCAAATGTTCATTTATCTTATACGATATTTATTTTTATACAACTTGTAAGATCGCTACACGCTATTTCTTTATTGTATTATTTTTCCGAAGTTTTTCCCTCATTGCGGTCGCCGATGTTGCTGATTTTCAGATTTGTTTTTGCCATTCTATCTAATGCGAATCCAATAAAAATCCAATATCGGTCCAAAGTTACGATATAAACAACCGTCAATCTATGTATAAGTATACATTGAAGTGTGAGAAAACTTTGATATCTTCTAACTTTTTCTATAGTAAACTTTACCCATGTCGAATTAATGAACTTTGCTATTGAAAGTTTGTATTTTCGCAAACACAAAAGTGTCAAACAATTCGAATAGTATTGCCCTTGACAATGAGTACTTCTAAATATAGTTTTATATACCTATGCTTTATGATAAAAATGAAATAAAAATTGAACATAGAAACATGTCCTCTCAACTCTCAACTCTCCTCATAAACTCTATGTCAATAAGGAACATTTTAAGCGATGTCTTATACTATTTTTTTACAATCAAGTGATGTGTAAGTGACGTAAATTAATCCTACTATAATAAATTTGTTATTAACCTTCATAAAGGTGTATCGCCAATTTTCAAAGGTCATTCTTGTTGACAGTTTTATGATTATGATGGGGTGAGTGAAAAAGGTTCCAATTAATTACATAGAACGAGAATTTAAGTGACCAATTTCTTTTTAGATCGATCAAAATCGTAGTACACACACAGTTAACGAGCACTTGTCTGAAATTCGAGTGTAATAAATTGAATTGGACCAATGCTGAAACAAAATTGGGTCTTGATTACGAATTCGTTCAATTAGCCGCTCACCTGAGACACGCGAACGCCTATCAAACCAGGTAATTTGACAGTTTTTTAGCATTCGAATTAAACGGAATAAATTCGGCACTTCAGATTGAGTTCGAATGAACGTAATTAAATCAATTTTGCTTCGGTATTGTATTGGAGAAGAAGCTTTCACACATTTGTTCAAATAGTATGTATTGCTGGCAATGTAAAAGCCTTGTTTATTGTAATCTGACCTTAGTTTACGGCACATTCCTAATAATTGACCCACATTTCACCGTGAAAATTCCACTTAATTTACTATGCAAAACCGTATCGCATACTCGTGAAGCACTCTTGCACGCTATGTACCTTCATTTGAATGCTATAAAAATTGTATGTTCAAAAAGGTAGCTTACTTTCAACGATGAGTGAACTAAATAGTATACTTCTACACGTAAATAATTAACATCAGTTTATTTTAAGGAATATATCAAAATCAAAATCAATATCAATATCCCATCCTCGGACCACAAAGATGATGCCCAAAATAGTTCATAAATTGTTCAACACTTTCAAAATTTGAACTGGTCATCATAAATAAGGAGAACTTTATATAAAAATGATAATTTTACATATTTTATTCTAGATACATATATAGATGCTATTTAAGATCATTGTTATTGAATTTAGACAAGTAAATTTTTCAAATTGCATGCAAAAGTTTCGAACTTATCACTTGTGTGCTCCAAGAACATTAGTATTATAGAACTTTTGTACTTTGTGATGCCAAAAAAGTATGACGTCATTTGGATGTGCCACTTGATTACCTTGATAGAATAATTAAAGAAGAACAAAGTTGCACTCATAACGTCATAACTAATATTTGCAAAATCATGGACATAAGACATGTCACCTTTGTGCTCCGAGGACGCACTATGAATGTTTGGTTTATTTAAAATTAAAGAAATATTTCAATGTACAACTACTTTACGTTCACAGCTCGTAGTTGTTGAAAATACGTACGTGGTTTTCAGAAGAGGTCACCTGTTGCAGCAAGTCTATTTTCACCGTACACGATTTTCCCAGACATTTGATTCCGGTCGAGAATATTAATGGAGGCTAAACCGCGCAATCGAAAAAACAATTCACGTTTTAATTTCATTAAAGTGTTCGTTAAACTGCACACAAAAATGGGAACATTGCTAATGGAGTGCAGCGATCATTATTCAAGCTGACCCTTAACGCTTTTTCAATTATACTACTGTGAATACCTGGACGTGCATTCGAAAGTGCATCAAGCTCTAACCGAGTGCAACTTTTATGTAACACTTCCTCACTAAAAGCACTGAAATGTGCAACCGTCGGAACTGAAATCGTACATGCATAGCGATAAGGGACGTTTCGTAACGTAAGACCTAAAAATAAATTCGGTAAGCTTATAACTTATAGTGTCTAGTATAAACATTGGAAATTATTATGTTTGGTTAACCACAATCCTTGAATAGTTTATCTGACCTATTAATGTGAACGTCGTTGAAAAAATGCCAAATATTGTTTGATCCATTAGATATTTTCTCAATAGCGTAAACTTTCAATAATTTCAATCCTTTTAAAAGCAAAATCTACTTTGGCATGTGATTGCGACTATTGCGAGCATTCACCTAAAGCAATAATTATATATGTATGGTACTACCCTCGAAACAATAAAATTTGACACGTCTGCTATTTTCAGTATTACTTTATTTTCTCCACAAAAATTTGATATATAGAGAAACTACAACATGCACAGTATAACGTGAGTATATTTTTGCTTTTATTTTTGGCGAGGTTTTAGTATGAAAATGTGTGTGGTGAAATGACAAGAAAATCCGTTGTGAAATATGAAAAAGCTTTCGTGAGTTTTTCATTCGAAAAAAAAACCCGCTGTATGTGAAATATTAATTTATGCATACACGAAATATTAAAATGTGTGATGTTTTAAAAGGGAAAATGAATCATTTGCAAACAATTCGGCACGAAAATGTCGAATTTTTAATTTTTTTTTACGTTTTTACATCAATGTCAAAAGACGTGAAATTCTTCATAGCACACAATAAGAATATATGTACGTCGCGTTGTGGTAAAAAAAAATATAAAAGGCTTAAGTTATTTCAGCAACAAATCCGCTTTGTTTTTCTTATAATACAAGTCAGCAAAAATATACACGAAATCTAATCTGAAAGATGTTTGGCAAAGATCCGCTTTAATGCTGTTATTTCAAATTATAAAACTCTGATTAGTATACATATATGTACATATGTATGTAGATATATGTACAGCATTTGAAATTAGGCCTGATACTTCTTTTGAGTTTTCATGAACACGGTTTATTTTTAGATTACATTCACAATTTTATCAATATTCCTTAAGGTTGTTTTCTTTAGCCTTCACTCGCAAAACAATTTGAATTGTTATCTAGATTTATTTATTAAGGTCGAAAAGGCGATGAACTTTCCTAACGAGCCTTAACTTAAACGAGCGAAACTTTCAACGAGATTAACGTCACATTTAAAATACATCGAAACGAAAGTGCTCTTGACATTCGACCGGAACATCAATAATGTAATTTCTGAAATCATCTCGTTTCACGTCGTAATTTTACACGACAAAGGACCGTGAGAGCAATCGTAAAGAATTCTGTTTACCTTCAATCTGAAATATTTTAATGACATCGTCGAAAAAACCGCACGTTTGTATATATTTTCATTGGAGTGGTCTAATATGATATATGCGAATGTTTTCTACATACATACATATATTCGTGTAAAAATCAACAAGAGTGTAGATCTCTCAGGAAAATTTCCACTTTTCTAGATTGAAAGAATATCGAAAACACTGTGTCTACGAAAAAATTTACATACATATGTACGATTGCACGCAGTTTATATACCTACATATGTAAATTGTTTGCCTGATAATTTTTTTAAAGAGAAAATACTGTTATACATTTTAATAGAAAAATATTTATTATATTCAGAATGAGGCCTACTATGACAAGTTATATTTATTTATTTAATTATAATAGCTCGAAAGCTAATAAAAAACTAAACTTATGTATGTACATACATGTAAACTTATGTATGTACATACATGTAAACTTATCTATGTATCTATTAGTACCTGTACATACATACATACATGTGTTGTTTTAAGGCTGCCAGGAATCTGTCAACTTACTTCATTTGTCTTAACCCGTCTGGCAGTTCATTGTAATCATAAACACTCCTATACAACAAATTTCTTCTAGATCTACTTAATATTAATATCTTAACTATTAACATATTATTACCCATAGTATTATAATTACGTATATTATGTATATCATCAACATCATTTTCAGCCGTTTACCATCCACTCTTCAATCCTCTTCCATTTCCGTCTGTCTTGAGCAATCTGCATCCACTCAACTCCACACATTCTTCTCAATACATAGGCCCATCGTCCACTTGGTCTACTTTGCTTTCTTTCACATCCTCTCGGATACCATTCCAGTATTTCTCGCGTCCACTGCCATCCATTCTTCTTGCTATATGCCACTTCAGATTTTTCAAACGTTTTGCTTTTACCCATGTACTCCTGTTACGATCTCTTCTTGTTCTACCAAGCATACATCTTTCCATGCTTCTCCGTGTCCGTGTGCACTGAATCTAATGTATCATTATTGGATTCAGCATCCACGTTTCACATCCATACGTCATAACTAGCAGTACGCATTGATCGTATGCCTTCTTCTTTGAGCATAGCGGGATGTTGGATTTGAAAACTATGTTCATTCTTCCAAAAGCGCTTCATCTTAGTTTCACTCTTCGTCTTATTTATTCTTCTTTACATCCAGTCATATTAACCAATTGCCTAATAATAAATAACACTGAGCAACAAAAAAAAATACCCAGAGAGGAGATTGGTCAATCTTTACTAAGTTTGAACCACTGAATTCGAAACCGATAATAATTTTTGCTGAAATGCTCTCGTTTATGAGATATTCGCGATTTAAAAAATGTAAAAACTGTCAATTTTTTTGGCTTTTGCGGTCTATAACTCAAAATATAGTATTTCTGTGCTCAAAAAGAGTATGGAAATCAATAGTCATATATTTTTCCTATTGATTGTGATTTTTTATTGCTTTGAAATACTTATAATTAATTATCTAGCGAATTTTAAAAGTCAAAAATATATATTTTTTTAAAACTATTTTTTTCCCGTGTGATTTGGCATTTATTTGGCCAGTTTTTTATTTCACCACGTTTATTAGGATTATTTTTCTATCTCAATATTTTTTTATTTGATCTAAACGTAGTAAGTAATTCGAGCGGCAAATGATTTTAAATTACGTTATGAGATGTTCTCGCCTACGTGACTCGACTGCGTTTTGTTCATTCTTCCAAAAAAAGCTCCATCTTAGTATTTCGTCTAATTTAATATATGTATACCCTTATCGAAATATTTTGATAACAAATTCTTTTTTTGATACGAATTACTATACACGTACATATGTACATATATACTAGACAGCAAATCCAAAATTTGGAACATATTATATTTTAATAGTAAAACGTATAAAAACGATTCCTAAATACATAAACTTACTTAGCTACTAACCCTTGAATAGACTTTTGAGTACTACACGAATATCCTTTTATAAGCATTATAAACACGTTGTAATGGAAGAGAATGTATGCCTGGTATTTTACTCCGCTTTTTTTTTTTTCCGTATTGCTTTCTTGAGGTATGTACCTACATATGTATATATGGCAACGATTATTTTAGTGATAACGTGCCGTAAAATACAGAGACTTGCCATTTTTCTATATGAAAAAGAAGTAATTGGGTTTTGCGATCTTGACCGTCGTACTTTGTGTTTCGTAAGCGAGGACTTTACTGCCGTTGTAATCCCGCGATCTCGCGCAGGGGTCAAGTCGTGCCGCAAACGAGACGAGCAGGATCAAATGCGCAACCCCTTGTTCAATATTACACAGAGTGAATGAGAAAATATGCGTTTTCTTAAAATAGAAAGTAATTTAGACGTGCTCGTGTTTTTCGCATTTTCACTATGTACATACTATCTGATCCTTTCGAAATTGAACGGACAACAAGCGCTGCCCTATAATGACGAAACACTTTCACTTGATTGACAAGAGGGGTTGTATTTACTACAGTTTGTATGATAATTCAATGTGGGGTTTGTTTTTCATTACACTATGTATGTATATTGCCATCCTAAGAAGGAGTGCACATCTAAAAATTTGCTTGGCATTTTGACTAAGATAAACAGTGGTATATCGAAAGTATGCATATACGTACATATATAGTATGTACATATGTATACCTATAGATAATGTACTAAAATTCAACCTTGAGATTTTGACTGATTTGTATCAGGTATCGTCCCCTATTTAGGTTTTAATAATTTTTTTGGAAAATGTCTGTATGTGTGTCTGTGTGTAGAATCGCTATATCTCAAAAACCGGCAATCCTATCGCGCTGAACTTTCATATTTGTAAGTTTTGTCTTTGTCTATTTTCAATTGCTTTTAAATGTCACATCCCTTAAGATGATAGAATTCCAGTTTATATGATAAACATAAAGTTTAAATAGCGTAGTATCAAATGTAAGTACATAGTTGGATTCCGTAAATTCCTTAAAAAATTTATAAGAAATTTTGTTATAACTTTATCCTAATCGGATAAAGTATTGTGATTGTGCGAAAATTTGACCACGAGATTTTGACTAATCTGTATCAGGTATGATACCCCGATCACGTTTTTGTGATTTCTGGAAAATGTCTGTGTGTTAGGTGGATGTGTGTAAAATCACTATAACCCAAAAACCTATCCCTCTGAAACTTCATATATTTTTTAGTTGTTTACTTTCCCACAGAAAATTTATAGCCATTTAGTTTAACAGCTTCATAGTAATAATCGAATATTGTTATTGCAGATGTCATGTGAAAATTTTTGGAAGGTTTCCTTTTCTGTCGCTTGTGTTGTTTTTATGAAGCTTTTTGCTTACTACATTAAAATTATACGTACGTATAGTATTAGATCACAAGTGTCGTCTTACATACAAAACGGTAACTTTGTTTGAAACTTTTCAACACACAATATCGTATTATACATACTAGAGGGGGGTATTAAAAGTTCATATAGAAAAGAGTGATGCAGGTCGAGGATGAAAATCTAACCTGAGCAAAGTGGAGCTGCGTGAGTAACCAACCTCTCTCCCTTGGGTCACAATGTTATTCATTTTCATTAGAGTGAAAATGAATACGCGTCACGTAAAAAAAAAGACAATTTCCTAGAAAACGTTTAAACAGGGAGGAAAATGTACGTGCCGTCTGAAGCGGCATTTGTTCAGGAATAAAATGTCGTGTGGAACAAGCGTTATTGTCTGTTGCACTGGATTTTATTGCGCCGTTATTTTTTACACCACATATTTTAGTTTATTGTATTGCATGTACAACACCATTGTAGATTTTCATCCGAGACGCATGGTTGTTCGGGCGACAGAGGTCAAAAGACAAATTATGATAATTTACGAGGTCCAAAAAAGTTTCACGTGTAACATCCGAATTAGATTTCATTTTGTAGTTTTAAAAATGGGTGTATAATTTTTTACCCAAATGCTCCAACACACGTTTTATGTTGTTTCACAGGAAGAGATGAAAGAATGAAAAATACCTCACATAATAAACACATTTTTACTGCAGAATGTGGAACATTATAAGAGAGATGAAAAATTTTACACTTTCGCTGCATACTGTATGTATATATGTATGTATATATTGAATATATACAGCGTACCTACCTCTATATTTAGTCAATCAAATTCGGCATTGAAATGTTGATACATCTGTATCCGATATACATATTTCTATGATATAGTGCATGTGTGAGGAAGTAGTGCTTCATATATGATATCATTCACAGTTTAAATTAATTAAAAATAATAAATTATGCTATGTATTTTTAGCTCAAATGTGTATTTTGATATAGCGTTTTCGCTAGATTCCCGATAATACAATGAAAAACCAGTGTAGATTACACATACATATTTATTGATAGTGAAATTGGAATCAAGGCGCCGGAAGTTGCGGTCAACTCTAAATTATCGTGCAAAAATTCTACACGATATCGTGTAAAAAAAACGAAACGAATTTACATATGCAAATGTTTGTAGTCGACGTCTACAGATCAATATTTGCCACTCTTCGGAGGATGCGCTCAATGCACATAGAAAACAATTGGATTTTACTTTTTGATTTTCAGATCAATCAAAAGTGACAGGAATGGGGGAATGGGTGTGTTAAGATAATACATAGTTAAAACGTAAGGCTTCTGGGGCAATTGAGACTCGCTCTACTTCTCGACTTATTCTGAAATTGCTCCTAATTTGTGTGTTTATACGAAAAAGATTCTCAAAATTACACTAGAGACTAATTTAGGCATCGGTTTGATAGTCACGATGTATTCATAGTACTTATGTTTATTATTTAAAATATTGCCGGTCGGGAAAACTCATGTTTTTTGACAAAGGCTCGATTGGTTAAATAGAGCTTGTTAGGATAATGAGATCATCGAAAAAAATTCACTTGGATAAATTCACTTGAAAGAGTATGAATTATCTTTTTATTATATGCGAAGCAAATTTATATAAAGGATGAGCTATTTCCAACGGCCGTGAAAGCACACGCGCTCAAGTTGTTATTGTAGAAGTTTCTTAATATTTACACTGGCTGCAGTGATCCCCAACAAGTGGAAATTGCTCTATACCCCCATCGAGAACTTTTTCTTTTTCTATGCCAATATCTAAGTTTCAGCGGTGACTTTTTCTATCGAAGAAAATATTTTTTTCTTCAGAGGAAAATTCAAATTAAATTATACGACTATGTATATGTATGTATAGTGTATGTTACAAGTGCTATTTAATACTGTGTAGAAAGTCGTGTTTTGTTAAAAGATGGGGTCAACCGTCGTATAGCTTTCGAGTGAAATGGATATTATTTTCATTGACTCAGCGAAAGCTCTCGTATATCGGAGCTTTTTTGTCTCAGATTTTCCCTCGACCTGCCTTATAATGAGCACCTGACACTGTGCACCTTAATTGGCTCAAGGTCTGAGTTTTCCCTTAAAGAAAAACATGTATTAAATTAGGGCCGCTTTAAATGACGACGAAATAAAAAGGAACGACGACGTTTTAATCGTGACTTGTGGTAATTTAATTTTTAATTTTCGCACAAATCACGCAACCCTTGAAAATATAACAACAGCTCTCACTTTTCAGCATATTATTCTGAATGAATTTTGCCAATTACGCACATGTGAAACGACCGTGAAAAGTCGAACACTTACATCATCACACTTTACATTGGATAGAATTACACGTGCACGTCGCAATCACCATTTTATTAATAGTGCTTTTAACTTTTGCTTCTATATTTAGTCAATCTTCACTCCAAACTGTGAAATGAGGAATGGGGGGATGATAGAGGGTGGTAATATTGTCAAATTAATCTTTTTATTTAATCCTTGTTTGTTACGTTGTGAGGCCGTGACGTCAGACTGTTTGCGGCAATGGTTGATTGGTCGAACTTGTAGTAAAAGTTCACGCTAGGTTTTTAATTAACTCGTAGTAATTAAAAGCTTTAAAAGTTACGGTGAATTCAATCGTACATACCTCGCAGAGTACAACGAACTGACAGTACGGTAGTATGAAGTATGACCATTCAATTGCGTTAACCTTTTATATCTATCTATCCGTATATATGTATGTACACTAAATGTATATTTTTATAGCTATTAAATTATAGCTAATAAAGTTTGCACACACATACACTAAGTAATACGTCATACAGTTCACACATACATACATACATATGTATAGTCAGATTTCAAATATCGGTTCAGAAAAACTGGTATGAACCAAAACTAATAAACTCTTTGTGGTTGACACTTTGATGTATGCAAGTTCTATTACGGACAGAAGCTTTGCTGGTCGATAGTTTAATATTAAAGCTTACGATGAATATATGGCTGAAATTTTCATCCGGAAAAGTATGGCACATTTTAATCCGCGCTTTTAATGTAGTATATGTATATACATATACTAATAGTGTATTTAGTAGTTCAAAATGTAGCGAAAATGTAATAGGACGTTGAAAAATGCGAGTGTATGTAAACGTGCCGTGTGTATGTGAGCGTTCCACGGTTACTGAGCCAGCCGGCCAGGCAGACCCTTGCCCTACTATTACTACACTAGTAACTGCTCGTTGACACTAATATCGAGTCGCGCGAATGTGTGTGTATGTGTGAGTGAGTGAGTATATGTGTACGTGCCATTCCGTTGTATGCGTCTGTCCGTTAGTGAGGTTATTCTGCGCAGAATAACTGGCCGCTGACCGACCAACCGACCGGCTGCGTAGCCTCACGCTCGCATACCATTGCACGGCACGTACACATACGCTCACTCCATTCACACGACGCGGGTTGCTCACTAACGGATAGCCGCGGTAGGATCACACACACACAACACAACAAGGGGTGGTAACCCCCCGATAACACTGTCAACGCGCAGTTACTAGTCATCATTTTCAGCCGTTCACCATCCACTGCTGAACGAAGGCCTCTCGAATCCTCTACCATTCCTCTCCTGTTTGTTTTGAGCAATCTGCATCCACTTGACTCCACACATTCTTCTCAATTCATCAGCCCATCGTCCACTCGGTCTACCTTACTTTCACATCCTCTCTGATACCATTCCAGTATCTCCCATCCATCTTCTCGCTGTGTCTACACCAACTTTTTCACACATTCCGCTGTACCTATCTGCCACTTTGGTCATACTTCTTACCCGTGTATTCCTCTTATGCCGTATCATCTTTCCATGCTTCTCTGTATGCTCTGGATCTTATGCAACATTCTTGAATTTAGCATCCACGTGACATCCATGTGTCCAGCCCATTGCCACTTCAAATTTTTCACTCGTTCTGCTATATCTGTCACTTTGGTCATACTTCTTACCCATGTATTCCTCTGACGATCTCTTCTTGTTATACCCAGCATACATACACCGGATCTTACGTAACATTCTTAGTTTATAGTATAATACTATAAATGTTTAGGGATGAATTGAAGAAAAATAACCATACAGTTGGGAAATTCGTCGTTATCATATTAATTCATGTATAAATTCAAACAATGAATGGTTCTGGTGAGCTTTTATTTTCATTTCAACATGAATTTACTATTTTTCGAATATTTTATACATCCAATAACCTTTCCTATACGTAGGTATTACGAGACGTGAATCATCCTGTACAAAGTGAGGCTCAATTTATTTTTAGCAACGTCTGAATGTGACGTTGCATGTTATAAAGTTGTGTTTCGACTGCGAAATTTTTACGTTTGTATAATATTTACTTTGCTCGGCTTTTCGGCGGCTGCACAGCAATTGTTTTAATTAAATTTTACGACATAACCGGTACGTCCCACGCCCCACGATAAACGTTGTATAATGCGATAGAGATAGGGGTAGGATGCTGAGCATCTCAGCTTCAGACATATTTCACAATTACCCCTCTACAAGCGCATCACACTTCAACGCGTTCATTATTGTGGAAATGTCGCCGAGCTTTTTCGTCCGCTCCGTTTGGTTAAATTTTCCACGGCGAGCTTCCGAACAACTCTGCTTCGGGCAAGTTCAGTTTTGACCTAGACCAACCAGAAGGGGGGAAGGGGGTGAGTTTTCCAAGGATGAAGGAAAACCGTTTTCCAACAGCTTTTATAGTTCGCGTACGAAGTCGCCATCGGGAAGTATTTGTCACGCTTCGGGAAACGTTTTACATTTTCACCTACCGGTTTGTATTATCGTTTCTCTCTCTCGAGGACATTTTCATGGTGGTTTGCGTGTTTCAACATTTAAATAAAAAGGATTTATCGCGTTTAGAGTTACGTAGTATTGCATTGCCTACTTGATATAATGCAGTAGTTGATATAAGCCTTTTATTATTTCACTGTGGTATTAACCCTCAATATATTGTACAGTGTTGATCGTTAACGATCAACATTATTAGTATAGTATATAATATTCCGAAATGTCGTATTAATAGGTCAAAACCGAGATACATACAAGATAAACATGTTAATTTGAGGTATGTACATATGTTCAATATTAAGTCCGTGTTAGTGTTTAACAATAAAACGAAACGGTTTGCCAGTATATGTAGTATAATGACGCGAGTTTATAAATAATTAGCATTCGCTGTTAAATTACTTCCAATGTCAAGGCAATATGATAAAATTAATTATTTATTTAAGTTCGATGTATTATTTTTGAATCGTAGCGTACTGAAATGGAATAAAATATAAAATGCAGTTAAATGCGAGCTTTACACACTTTATTCCTTTGTCTGCTTTCTTGTCAGCCTTCTTATTACCCACAAAGCTATCTGCAGCTTGAATATGAATAAAGTGGGAATCTAAGCTTCCAGCTGGTGAATAAAAATAAGCTCAAGAAAAAAGGAAATCGCAGTGTAGAAAAAAGTAAAAACTCACTTTCACATTCAGAAGTTCGAAAGTTCAACGATATCGAACGATATAAAACAGAATAATCGATTCGCATAGTATTTTCATCGGTAATTTTCCACTGAATCCACTCCATATCCACATAGTAATTAGTCCTTTTGATCTGGCGATGCGGTGAGCTCACTTTGCATATAAATTTTTTTTTTTAGACATTCACACGCTATGTACATATGTACATATATATATGTTTAGTACGTTTGGAAACATGATGAAAAAAAGGAAAATCGATAAAGGTACACGAATGAAAAACATCGTTCAATTATGAAAAGGCTGTACGGACGAGTGTCCTAATAATACGTGACACATTTAATAATTGAGATACATAATTATAGCCCGTAAAACATCAAGGATTATTTAAGGTATTCAAGGCGAAAATCTATAGTGTATCATATTTCAAAGTGGATAAATTATACGTTTCGAGTATGATGAATTTCCTGTGACGTTTCAATATACAGAAAATTAAATTTTGAAACGAGTATACATATGTATGTACATACATATGTAGGTACGTGTTTAACATAAAATCTAAATACGCACACATGTGACACTTTACAATATTAAAATGTATAGATAATCGACTTAAATGGAAAATTTTCTCCAATAGATTAACAAAGACTCGTTAAAATACTTGTCGTTATTAATTGAGACTAATGAAATTGTACAATAGATAAACGTCAATTAGTACGTTTGACTTCCGTATATACGCGAATGTTTCACCTATTGATTAATTTAAGGCTTTGAGCAAATGTTGAATTTTTTTTCAGTAACAACACCAGTGCCTACTTTTTTATAACTATGAAAATAAATCTGCGATAAAACGGGAGCTCGTATCTCTACTGTCACATTCTGGATGGATTATGCACTTAATACAGTTAATACGATGCGATAACGAATTTGAGGGCTGATAGCAATAAATGTAGCCTAATCCTGTATGGGTATATATTTTTACATCGGGTGAATTTGGATTGAAATCAACTGCTATATCAGTGGAGTAGTCGAAAAGTCTAGACAGGGAAAAATTGAATACATTTTTGTATAGTAATACATATGTTACACTAAAATTTCAAGCTATGTATGTTATTTTTATCCGTATACATTTGTATGTTCTATTCATATGTCTTTGTACCTAAGCACAATTTCATCAAAAAGTGGATCAAGTCCAAAGCTTCAGGGTAAGCTTTTATTATCGCCATGATTTCAGCGGGAAATTTTATTGTTTCTGCGACGTAGTAAAACAAAGCTTACAATATGTTTGAAATCTAAACACTTGTATAGTATAATAGTCATTCAAAATACGTGTGTATGTTTATTTTTTAAATAAATTTTAAACAGTTAACATTAAAATGTAACAGAGAATTTTGATCCTTTGATAAGGCGGATTATTTTTATACGGAAAAGCCTTGGAAAGTCACATCGCTTTCCCCTCATAGATTTTCACGCACAATGCCAACGGTTCGTATGAATCTTGCAACACTGCGATAAAGTCAAATTCATTTCAGATATGACTATACTTGCGTGTTTTCCATTTCTTTTCCAGGCGAATTTCTTTTCACGGCTATCAGCAAAAAGCAGCAATTCATAAAAGTGAAAATATGTATACGTAAAAATATGTACATATGTACATATGTATACGAAAGCACAATATGTGTTCGAGTGATCATAAAGATTAGAGGTATACAATAAATGTTACTTGGTGTGAAAATTTTTGACCAGCAACTGGTGAATGAATTAAGTAAGCATTGAGGGTTCAGAAAGGTCATTGGTTTTATGGGGTTAACGGTAAGGGCTTTGAATACCCCTGACCTAGAAATTCGACCCTTAACAATGGTGGTATTCTTTGAAACCAAAGCGGTGAAATGTTTCTTAATGAAATTGTATTATTCACTAACTTGTGGGGTGAATTCGTATCGTGCATGAAACAAGGTTAATGAATAGTTTAGTAAATAGTGCACGGTGAATGGTAGATACATACATACATACATACATATATGTATTTGCCGAGTACACATTCCCAAATCGAATTACATGCCCTGTCTTTTGTACGTTGTGGTTTCCTACTTTTGCAAAGTATAAATTAAGTATGTATGTAGGTAATATTTAAAACTGGCAAATTAACTTATATACGTACGCTTACTATCACTGGATTTAGCTTGATCTCTAAGGAGACTGCATATTAATATGTGACCTTTTAATTTGATTTATGGCAAGTATTCATAGCATGCGTGAACCTCAACTATTAATACTAATACGAAAATTCACATTAGTATAAAGTTTAAGGACCGTTGATTTGCTTGTGTCTTTGGCAATAAAATTTATAGCATTTTTACAACCCTTTCCTCGATATGACGTAATTTCAGGAACGAACTGGAAAGCACCTAAAATTATGTATAAACTAATGTGGTTAGAAAAAATATACGCACGCTGAATTAAATTAACTTTATACATAAAAATCAGAATTTGAATAATGTATTTCGATCATTATCATACACTTTTTCTTTATTATTTTTCTTGGAAAAGCTCTGATGTTATTCAGGAGAGCTTACATAGAATATTTAACTATGTGGTCAATTAATTTAATATAAATCTTATAACAAAGCAGTTTTCAAAGCATTCGTTACTATTGAATGTTATTTTTCGGGGAAAATCTGTAAATGGAAACCTTCAATGAAAACGTTTCGCCGAATGCGTTAAGGACGCTTCGTCTGTGCCTAATTAGACTAGTGGATTGTAATCAAACGTATGATTATTTTTAGGGCAGAAGTGTACACATTAGGGAATACAGCCCTGTTAAAACAATTAACGTTGAAACGATGTCGGTTCAAGGACTCGAGGTTCAAATTAATTAACCGAAACTATTTAGCTCACACACGAGCGCAAATATTTTTCAAAAAAAGCTTAAATACATTGTATCGAACTAATATTATACTGAAAAATGACTTGTTGTCTATTCTTATCTATAGTGTCCGTCATACGAAATTGCGCAACGACAAAACTAACGAGCAATTAAAACATGCGAAATTTTTAATCAAAACATTCCACAGTCGCGTGCCCGATGCTTTTACAGTGTAAAACATTCGTGGAAACACAAAGGTCAAAAAGTAAGATAGGTATGTACATACGTGTAGGCATGTGCATATCAAATTTCATTAACGCTTTCCCGTACGTTGACACTTTTTATTTATTTATTATTTTACGCGGAAAATTACTGACGATTTTCCCCCGTTTCGCGAAACAATCGATACAATTTTTCCGAGCGATTGTATCCTATTAACTTCCACTTTTATAGCAGTTATTCCCAATTCCCTTACACGCCCATGAGCGCGGAACGGACTGAAAAGCTGTAAATCAACGTCTGAAACATTTCCATCGTATCCAATAGCGACTAAATGCATTACACAGAACATAGAAAAGGTGTATTATTATTTGCTTCGCAAATATTATTTGCCATTGTTCATATATTCATATTCATTTTAAAGTTATTTACACCATAAATTAATTATAAATAGTTTCCTTTTGTCAAGCGTTTGCAAGACAAAGGGCTAATAAGGGTGAATACGCTTTCAATGGGCATCTTAATTAAAACGGGTAACTTTGTTCTTCAACGGAACGGTTAAATTACACAGGCCGACATGTGTTTCGTTGTATTATATTTGATTTGGGTTCTTTGCCAATTTGGGGGATGCTGGTCACAAATATTATGCTAGTTTGTATCCATCACGTAAGGTTTTTTCACGATGATTGCTATTTTTGTTCCCACATTGTAAGGGGGCTTCAAATAAAAAATAAAATGAATCTTATCCTGATATACCATCTGCAAAACCTGTTCTTCATGGACCTGATGTCCGTATCCCGATTTGTCTTCTGAAAATAATACCCATTGGAGTGACGTTTTCGAAATTGAAACACAGCAACCAGTTTTCACACAATGCGAACAGAATGATTTGATTAAAGATTTAGGTCTTCCGAAGGATGCTGCACAGATCAATACTTCAGGATAAGCATTTACTGGTTCCACGAACATCGTTTGCTTGGTACAGAAACCGTGAGAAAGATTTCGTGCCTGACGTGGTAGCAAAAAACGAAGTACACCATTGAGTTCAGTATGGTCGATTTATATAATCAAAAGTAAAACAACGTTCACAAATTTGAAATTTTTAGGTCTGTGTTATAAAGAGATCCATCACATTATAGGGTTGAGTTAAATTGTACGGATTTACTTTGTGTAACTTGATTAGAATTATTTTAGTTTATCGTGAACTTGCGGTTAAAAATTTGTCAGTCTATAAACAAGTCGATCGGATGTTATTTTTATTACTTTTTTGTCATAATTCGTTTGACCCAATGTTGAGGTCACTCGAAAATACCCACATCCGAATCATTAAATTGTTGAAGCTATTATTCAATTTCTGCGACTTCATCTTCAATCTTCTGCGATCTACAATTACTCAATGGAGGTGAGCCGACATCGAGCAGACCGTGTACGTTTTCAAAATTGAATAGAAGCGCGATCAAATTAATTGATACGATTGTGATACATACATATGTACATACAATATTTTCGCGATGGTTGCATAATAATAATGTACACTGAAATCTGTACGGGGGGAAAAAAGCTGCAGTTTATTCATTCGACAATGTGCAATATTTGAATTGAAATTGGATTTTGACTCAGTGCTACACGTAAAACAAACGTACTCCTACATTGTACACAGCATTCGACATGCCGTAGGAATTTTCCAATATGTCTCACGAAATGTTTCATTCGATATTTGAACATGTACTATGCAAAAATTTAATACGAATTTGAGTGACGAGGATGCGACTGTGCGATAAGGAGGTCTTTGTCCGACAGCTATGACTTTTTAATTGAATAACATTAAGTCAAAGCACGCATCGATGCTGAACATTTACAAATCGTAGTGTGCGAATGTATGCGAAATGATGATAAAGGGTTAATTTAATCCGTCGTACGGATTCGGTACGTATGTAACAATAGGTAGTATATTTTGGTTAACGATCTGACTCAAATTATGGTCTTGTGTATAACAATTTGTTACGAGACACCATTCATTAGTTTGTTTACAGTGAAGCCGCTTCAAAAACTATCCACGTATATTCAACATGATTTGAATCGTTACTTACATACATATTATATAACACATATTTCAGCATACTTTCATACTGTATCAACGTAGACGTAAAGTTTCGCTCGTAGACAGTGCTTTGTGCTTACACACACATAAAATGTATATCCAGTGAAATTAATTGCGTTAATATCAACTTGCGTGCAAGTTAGATAGATTCTCGTCTGTGTAATGTGTGTTAAATTCGCCATTATAGCACGCAAATAACTTTTTAGTTAGTTTATGGTTAAATTTGCCAAGTCGTTAATCGGATATTAAAAGTCGAATTCTTGCGCAAAACTAACCGAGCCTCTTTACTTTTCAAGTTGTACTTACTCACGTTAATTTAACCGATACCTTAAAATGTGTATGATAAAAAATATCAGTATGTTTTTCGAATGAGTATATGTATGTATGTAAAATACAGGTATAAAAATAGTAAAAGAAAAATCTAATTTTGCGATTCAAACACGAGTGATAAATCAAATCAGACATCGTCTTCGATTTCGGTCACATTTCAAAGGTTTTCCCGAAGGAATCGTAAGTGATCCTCAAACTTCATGCGCAACTTTCCTTTGATTTTATTCAGAGAAAAGTGTGCCTAAAAATTCCACACGATAAATAGTTGTAAAAAATGAATTGATTAATGATATGCATGCGATGTCCTTTTAACGTAAAATATATCTATATTAATTGCGACAGCTTTCACGTTGAAAGGTCACGTGAAAAAATGATGAAAAAACAACGCGATATACATAAGCCGTGGTGAAATTATTTAAGATCTCATTACATTATGCGTGATTGATTGCTTAAATTTGTTTTACATTAAAAATTCTACGAACTGGCAAACGATGATTAAAACGACTCTTAAAACAAGCCTTTAAAGAGTTTATTCAACCTATTATGAATGTTCAGCTAAAATTTATATGCAATTGTAAAACGAAAGCCCCTATAATGGCTATAATAACTACAAAAAAATGGCAAAAACCCGAGACCAGACAACACGAATATGCAATAAAAACGAAACGTCCAGTTGAAAATGAAATCGCTCGTTTACCAAAATCAAAATAAACAGATTCCTTGACAAAGTGGAAAACGTGAGCAGTAAAATTTTTACGTACATACATACATATATACCTATCCCAAACTTACACAAACCTCTGCGCGCTGTGAATGCGTCTTCAAATGCGCAGTGTTTATAATGGGGCATAATATTAAAGCTAATACCTATTATTTCAGTAATAAAACGATTAGCGCACACTTACCAATGGCCGTCTTTGTCCGCACGTTCCTCGAGTATCCCATGGGGTGTAATATGGCCCAGTAGCGATCGACGGAGACAGCGACCAGACAGAAGATGCTGATAGTACAGAGGACGATCAGCAGGGACACGGTGAAGAGACAGGCGTGTAAATTTGTCGGAAGTCCTATGGATGCCATTATTGCAAAAGGTATACCCAATAGACCCACTAGAAGATCGGCAACAGCCAATGATACTATGTAGTAGTTAGTGCGTCTGCGAAGTCTCCTTTCTCTCCAAAATACAAGGATGACCATAGCATTGCCGACGACAGCTACAATGGCCACTAAAATCTCAAGGATTGTATAGGCGAACTGTAGTTCCATGGGTGCTAAAATATCCGTGTCAGTTGACAAAGCTGTAGTGTTCAGCGTTTCACCGAATTCGGGCGTGGCCGTAGACATGTTGGATTCGTTCCTTTTTATTTTTTTTTCAAAAGGAAAGTTCCAGTTCGGGTTGAGCTAGTGATCTGCACGCCATTTTCGTTGCATTAACGTACATGTGTCACGTTTATGACACCGAGTGTCCAATGAGTGAGTAATCCAACACTAAATATGTCACTTAACGACACTTTGTTTATTGACGGTCTTCACCTAGTGATGCGTGCACCACATGTTGACCGATTCTCCTTTTGCACGTTCACTGTCAAGGTTTGCGATGATCACTGACGCGTCTGATGATTTCCAATACTGTGCAGTTTTCCGTAGACGTTCGAAATAGCCGACTTCTGTAAATATAAATTAAATTGTAACCGATTCGATCAAGCAATTTTCAGCAGATAATGTTATACCTAGGGCAATTGGTGAATATGACTCGACGTATAGAAGAAAAAATTAGACGTACATACATATAATAAAACTAGAATGGAGCGCTTTTGGTAGAATGAACATAGTTTTTAAATTCAACAGCCCGCTATGCTTAAAAAAGAAAGCATACGACCAATGCGTACTGCTAGTTATGACGTATGGGTGTGAAACGTGGATGTTGAATTCAAGAATACTACGCAAGATCCAGTGCACACGGGAGCATGGAAAGATGTATGCTTGGTACAACAAGAACAGATCGTGAGAGGAATACATATGTAGGTAAAAGCATGACCAAGGTGGCAGATATAGCGGAACGTCTGTGGCTGGATAGAATGGATATAAGATGGACGCGAGAAATACTATGATATCCAGGAGGATGCGGAAGACATTTAGACCGAATGGACGATGGGCTGACGAAATAACAATAATGTGAATGCAGATTCCTTAAAACAGACAGGAATGGAAGGGGATTAAATAAAACGTGTAATAAAGCTGAAGTGGCAGTGGGCTGGACACATAGCAAGAAGAATGGATGGCAGATGGATGCTAGAAATACTTGAATGGTATCCAAAAAGGATGTGGAAGAAAGATAGGAAGACCAAGTGGACTCACGAATTAAGGATAATGTGTGGAGTCAAGTGGATGCGGATTGCTCAAGAGTCAAGACAGACAGGAATGGAAAAGGATTAGAAAGGCCTTCATCCAGTAGTGGATGGTGAACGGCTGAAAATGATGATGATAACATTTAAATGTTTAAATGAGGTACAATACCAATTGATAAAGTAGGCGTTTTTTTTTTTAAATATGATGCTATACAATATGTTTCTGAATAGGTCTATTATTGATTCGTTTAAAATTACACATTAATAATTAATTGACATGCGGTTCACAAACGAAACGTTCCAACTCGAGAATTTCTTGTTCAAAATTTGGCGTTTATAGTGTTTTTGATTGAATTTTTTAAAAAGTTTCAACATAAGACTAGAAAATATGTGTGAATGAAAAAAATGTATGTTGGCCACACCTTTATATTTATTCGCTAGTATTTTAATTGAAAATTTCAGGTAATGGAAGTAGTATGTATATACTCATATGTATGTATGTACATATGTATATGCAGTATTAAACAAACATGCTTTACATGCTTTTATCGCGCAATTATAGCATGTAAGTTTTCATACAACATATTTTTCGCGTACAAAAATACAGATCGGTGAAAATGATCAGTTTTATTATGTGCGAAAAGTTGAAGAAAAACTACACCCACTTTGGTGGAGATGTTGAAATGCGAGTATGACGAATTGGGATAAACGAAACGAGCCCCGAGTCAAAGTGGATACGAGAACATTTTCGTATCGTTAAAAAGAAATCGTGTCAAATGCATAGACGTGCAATCATCGGCTAGAATTTATGTATATTATGTATATGTACATACATATGTATATAATAAACAAAAAAAAAATACAACAAGCTTTACAACCCATCATCTAAAGATCGTTAGCAAATTAACAATAATAATCAATATTCACTTTGTCACGAATACTACGTATGAAAATGGGGAGTATCGTAAACAAATAGCACTTTTCGTATCAAGTTTCACAGTATGTGACAGGGTTCATTAAAAAGATAACCGAATAACTTAAAACGATCGATACGTGATTAAATTGTTGAATTTACACGACGTGGAGAATAAAATGAATGTGACTTACCAACAGTTTCGACAGAGCGTGTGTGTGAATCTGCAAACGTTGGGTTGTTTAAAATCGCAGCTTGCTGAATTTTATATTCGAGTCTGCCAACTTTTCTTTTGCGAAAAATCTAGGGAGAGTAATTTTGCGTAACTGACGCCAGTGGAACAACACCCCGTTCGTCGCAGAGTCGCGAGAACAACTGATGACGACACTGCGTAACACTCGTTCGCGGGGAATATACTGGTGGGGTAGTTCGGCCGATACCGGGGTAACTTTCGTATAAGGTTGTATAAGTGTACGTTTACACCGAGTGTATGCAGTGTCGTACTAGTGTAAAACAATTGGGCAAGGCGAGTTCTAATATTGCGTAGGTTTCAGCAGTTAACTGCGCCAATGGAGTTGTTAGATCAAAGTTGAAAATTTTACGCGCAATTTTTTTTTAATTTCGATTTTTGATTAACTATAGCTTGTTTTGTGGTAATGTTGTGATGACGTGCTGATGTTGTGGGGTCATATTTTGCTTTAGGGACCAAAATCTAGCGTGTATTCGATTATGGTGGTAATTACGCTTATGGCTTCTCTAATTGTGATTAAGTGAGTTAATTTTGGTTTATAGTCATCATTAATTTAAAAAATCTTTTGAAATCAACAAGTAGATAACGATTTGATCGAGTGTTTAGTAAATGTATTCTTGAACTAGTTTACATATCGTTAGAATTCATTTATATTTTTTGCCTTACAACGTGGAAAAACTTTAATTTGCCTTCAACGTGGAATTTTATATATCAACTAGTAACTGCCCGTTGGGAGTGTCATCGGGTGGTTATCATTTATGTATACATATGTATATCCATAGTGTACATATTTTAGTAGGTAGTTGAAAAATATAAATCCGTGCCAAGTGTTTGTGTGAGTTAGATTATGTAGCGCGCAACCCGTGGCGTGTGTGTGTGTGAGTGTATGTGTACGTGCCGTGCCGCGGTATGCGAGCGTTCAGCACCTAGGCTACGCAGCCAGTCGTTTGATCGGTCACGTAGATTTCTGCACTACTCTATATATAGAATACTAGTAACTGCCCGTTGGCAGTATCATCGGGTGATTATCATTTATGTATATATCCATAGTGTATTTTAGTAGGTAGTTGAAAAATATAGATCCATGCCGAGTGTTTGTGTGAGTTATTGAGGTTATGTAACGTGAACGCTCCGCACAACCCGTGACGTGGTATGCGAACATTCCGTAATTAGGCTACGCAGCCAGTCGGTCGATCTATCGGGCAGATTTCTGCGGTACTATATAATATGTATAGTAATGTCGCAATTCTAACTGAAAATAAAATGACGAACATGTTAAATATCTGGAATATTACCGTTAAAAGATATTGCCGATAGAGACATCTGTTAATTTTTTATTAATTGTATTTATTGGGTCAGTAACTTTTCAGACTTTCGGTCCGTTATTTTAATAAAGGGTCAGTACTTAAGTGATCGGTAATTCAATTTATATAAACGATCGGTATTTAACGTAAATGGTCAGCGACTGACCTTTTGTGAAAAAGTCACCTACTTTTTTAAAAGTTACTTTTAACCAAATGGTGAGTCATTTTAATAAATAGTCAGTAAGTTTTATAAGAAGTCAGTGATTAATAATATATAATAATAAGCAAGTAGGTTTATATAAAGGTCGGTATTTACTGACCGTTTGTGTAAAAGTTACTTACCGAAAAAATAATTTTTGCTGATCGTTTTATAAATATAATACTGACCATTTCCTTGAAAAGTTAGTGACCGTTTATTGATTTAAATACTGATCGATTAATAAGTTGCCATTTTTACTTTATCCTAATCGGATAAAGTATTGTGATCGTGCGAAAATTCGACCTCGAGATTTTGACGGATTTGTATCAGGTTTCATCCCCTGATCGCTTATTGGAAATATCTAAACGAAAATGTACACAGCCGCGGTGCGAGGGAGACCGCATATACGTCTTATATATCAACATGATAATGTAAACACTTGTAATAATGGCCTAGCCCCAGGATTCCGTTGATCGCTAGACGCGACCGCACGCATACATGGCCAGATAGCGCTTCTCCCCCTTCTCCGATGGTCTTACGTATATGCGGTTTCCCTCGCACCGCGGCTGTGTGCATTTTCGTTTAGATATTTCCAATAAGCCCCTGATCACGTTTTCATGATTTCTGGAAAATGTCTGTATGTCTGTGCACTTATGTGTGTTTTCTCCAAAACTATCAAATCTATCAAGCTGAAATTTCATATCTATTATTTTCACGTAAGGAGTAAGAGCCATAAGGAATTTGGTCAACAGCAGTCAACCGGAAGTAGGGTTTTTTTCGTGTAGAAAATTCAAAAATTCTGTTACCACAGAATATTTCCGAAACTACCCCACCGATCAAGTCAAAATTTCATAACTATAATTTTCACGTTAGCGGTAAGAGATACTGTGATTTTGGTCAAAATCCCTCTTACAGAAGTGGCAGTTTACTCTTGAACGATTTGTTGTTACTCTTTACTCTTTGTATTCCTCAAATATATGGATAGTCATGGGTTGGCCACACCCGAATTTTTTATTAGGTAGCTAAAAATTGATTCAATGCATTTTGAGCACATACTAAAAAGTTCCACAATTTATTGAATACTGGAAATAAAATAGGCACAAAGTGCCAAAAACTTGATATAGAGTTATACGCATTTTTCTAAATAAAATCAACTCATTATGAATATGTACCTATTTATTTTTAAAAATGAACACTTTTATCACCAGGTTTTCGCTTTCTAGTGACCCTAAAGCACGTAGATTGACACCCGTTGTCAGCCATTGTCATATAATTGGCAACTGTCACTTATTTACTGCTACATATATATGTATGTATACTGCGTATTTTCAAATTAAAGCTCATGGATTAGCACTCAACGCGATCTTCAAGCGGATGTAGTAAATAAAAGAATTTTTTTTTGCACATAGGCTTTATTTAAGATTGTTGGCGATGGCAGATGGCAGAATCCAAATCTACAAAAATCAGCAAAATTCTTTTTTTGGCATTTGGTGCCTATTTTATTTCCAGTATTCAATTGTATTATTACCTGAAATTGTCTTAAAAAACATCAATTGAATAAATTTGGAATAATAATTCATTTTTAAAATAAGGAAATTAATAGGGTGTAATAATAAACTATGTAGTAACTAATTAATCTAATGTTTGTTTTAAATGTTGTATAAGATCAATCATCTTAATTTAAATCTTAAAAATAAAATTACAAGTGAGTCAATCAACCCAGAGAATAGCATTATTAAACAGAAGTAAGTTTTTCAGCAAAAGTATTACGTATATTGCCAGAAAATTCGTCATAGTCTTCTTCCGCTAGATTGGTCGCATTCGTAAGACCGCTACATATTGTTTGCCAATTTACAGGTAAGATTTTCCCTTCTTTCCACATTTCAGCATCGATCATATCCTCGTCAACGAACGGAGCAATGCAGTTGGCTGTTTGATTAAGCCAATTGTGAAGAGTGCAAGCCGCCTTTACAACTATCTCTACTCTATTCAATTGCAGATTGATCGGTCTTGAAAACACTTTGAATCTTGCAGTCAATAATCCAAATGCATTATCGGCGGCACCGCAAGTCGGCAAAAGTAGACTGTTGAATAATTTCTTACTATTGTCAAACGGTTCATCTTCACAATACGGTTTCATAATATTAGTTCGTAACGGAAAAATGTCATCCGCAACGAAAACGTGATCTTTCGGTATACAATATCCATCATTCTCTAGTAGAAATTTATTGAAATTCGATTTAGAGAAAACTGACGCATCGTCGATTCCTTCACTTTTGTTTATGTCTACAAACAAGAAGTTATATTTTGCATCTACTAATGCAAATAAAAGTATGCTTGAAGAGTTGACTGTTTGAAGACTAGATTTTGGTGGACCGTTGATATGTTTAGCAGCTATGGCACCACAACAATTTGGAAAGTTCCATGAATCATTAAACTGTTGTGAAATTTCTATCCATTCATTTTCAGTCGCGGGTATCTGAAATAATATTAAAAGAATCTTACCAACAAGAATTTTATTTGTCGGCATTGAAAACTAGTCAACGCCCGTTAACAGTGACATTGGGTGGATATCATTTATGTATATACGTATAGTTAGGCTTACCATATTATTTTTCTCTTATACTGGGACAATTTAGGATTTTACTTGTGAAAATTTTTTTCCAAAAAAATGTTTATTTTGTACAATTTATAAAAAATTACTTCGTTTTATGAGCAAAGATGCACCGCAGGCGACATATTTTCTTGCATAAGAACATTTGCATCTAAATTATTTTGAATTTCATAAAAAAATTTGTACAAAACTTTAAAAAAATGCACCACCAAGATTTTTTTCTAAACAATAGCATATCGTTTGTAAAAATTTGGTAAATTTAGTTTAAATTTATAAACAAGAAGAGATCGTAAGAGGAATACATGGGTAAAATGCATGATCAAAGTGGCAGATATAGCGGAATGTTTGTGAAAAAGTTAGTGGACACATAGCGAGAAGAATGAATGGTAGATGTACGCGGGAAATACTGGAATGGTACCCGAAAGGATGTGAAAGAAAGCAAGGTAGACCGAGTGGATGATGGACTGATGAATTGAGAAGAATGTCTGGAGTCAAGTGGATACAGATTGCTCGAGACAGACCGGAATGGAAGAGGATTGGATTGGCTGAAAATGACGATGAGTAAAAACAAGACAAACCTCTAAACGTCTAAACTATGCCAATTTCGGTTTATAGACATCAATTGTCGACAATACCTTCGCAAGCTCTTGACTAACCTTCATATATGGCTTGAGAACTTCAGAAATCGCAGTGAGAACTTCTGGTATAAATTAGGAAATAGTTGGTTGCGGTACACGAAATAGATATTCCAATGATATAAAACTGTCGCCAGTGGCTAAAAATTTTAACGTGATCTCCAGTTTAGTTCTAGCTGGAATTGCCATTCTCATTGGAGTATCTCGTTTGCTAATGAAGCCCTCTGCCAAAACCAATAACTCGTTAAATTTAGCAGTAGTAAGTCGTAAGTGGTTTTTATACGCCAACGGATCTTCAGCGGCCAATTCCTTTAAAAGGCAAGCCGGAGCACCGTACATATTTCTCTTAAAATCCATGGCCGTACCCAGTGCGCTCTTTTCTTTAGTTTACTACAAGTAGACCTTTTTAATAAATAGCTTTTCAACACTTCCCAAAAACATAACACCCGCATGGAATATAGTATACTGTGAGTTGTGAGCTGAAAATGAACCGCTTAACCTCAAACTCTCAAAATGAACACTAGCCAGATAGTTTACTAGCTTCGACCATTACACGAGCTTGTTCACCAGTGAGTAAACTATCCATGTGTAATACCCGCTTTATATAGTAATTTGATTCACCTTGATGTACTCTTGCAAAACTTGACAGATAGCTTTACAAACTTCGGGTAGAAAGGCTGAAATGGAACATCTTGCAACTTGGAATCTCGCTTCGAGTATCCTGAAGCTGGATCCTTCGACGATGTAGCTGAGAGCGACCTGCAGTTTCAGTCGGGACGGGAGAGAACTTCTCATAAGAGTGTCTTGCTTTTGAATCAATGGTGTCACTTTTGCCAAAAGATTTTCAAATTGCATTTCGGACATTTGAAAGCATGTTTTGTAAAACTCATCTCCGACATTTGGGACAGTTTCATTGAGTGGTAATTGTGATGTGTTCAAAATATTTTGGCGGCTGGCGAGATGTTTCACCCAACAACGTCGCTTTTGTATTTTCTTCTTCGATCTGATGACTTTTCTGCATTCGTTGATCAAAAGTTCGCACACGAGATTGATCCCGTGACGTACGACTTCATTGGTCACCATTCTGAATTCCGACATGTGTCAAACTTCGAACTGTCAAATTACAATGACCTACGATCGTATCGAAACACGATAGTTTACAAGACTGTATTCACCACTACTGCGATATACATACTGGAAATTTGTATCAGTTTGCAACCGTTTGTATGTTCGTTGTCATGGCAACTTGTACAAAACGTGCGGCGCATCACAGATGTGTGAATGCGATCTAAAGTGGCAAAACACGACCAGTGTTTTCAGTCGGTTATTCTAGTGAAGGAATTCTCTCCTTGCGCATTATTCATAATGGCAGCATTCCCGAACGCAAAGTTTTTTTTTATTTTTTTCTGCCTTTCAAATACATATACAGCGGAAAACCGATCTATTGTTCTCGCATTCATCGTTTTCCCGCAATTATGGTTTTTTCATAGTGCCGACCAAACACACGTAAGAACAGTGTTAAATAATCCCGCATTTATCGCTCCCCAATCTATCCCCATATTTGAAAAAAAAGTCTACTTTTAACGAATTTAGGTTGGGTACAGGATGGCTTGAATTCAGTTTTCGTTTAACGCATTTTTCGTCGATATTTGTGAAAAAAGTCTTCTTTTAGCGAAGTTAGATTGGGTACAGCATGGCTTAAATTCAGTTTTCGATTGACGCATTTTTTCGTCGATATATGTGAAAAAAGTCTACTTTTTGCGAAGTTAGGTTTGGTACAGCATGGCTTGAATTCAGTTTTCGATTGACACATTTTTTCGTCGATATTTGTGAAAAAAGTCTAGTTTTCTCGAAGTTAGGTTAGGTATAGGGTGGCTTGAATTCAGTTTTCGATTGACACATTTTTTCGTCGATATTTGTGAAAAAAGTCTTCTTTTAGCGAATTTAGGTTGGGTACAGCATGGATTGAATTCAGTTTTCGATTGAAACATTTTTTCGACGATATTTGTGAACAAAGTCTTCTTTTAGCGAAGTTAGGTTGGGTACAGGATGGCTTGAATTCAGTTTTCGATTGACACATTTTTTCGTCGATATTTGTGAAAAAAGTCTAGTTTTAACGAAGTTAGGTTAGGTATAGGGTGGCTTGAATTCAGTTTTCGATTGACACATTTTTTCGTCGATATTTGTGAAAAAAGTCTTCTTTTAGCGAAGTTAGATTGGGTACAGCATGGATTGAATTCAGTTTTCGATTGAAACATTTTTTCGTCGATATTTGTGAACAAAGTCTACTTTTAACGAATTTAGGTTGGGTACAGGATGGCTTGCATTCAGTTTTCGATTGACACATTTTTTCGTCGATATTTGTGAAAAAAGTCTTCTTTTAGCGAAGTTAGATTGGGTACAGCATGGCTTGAATTCAGTTTTCGATTGACACATTTATTTCGTTAAATAAAATAAAATGACATGCAAATAGGTTGAAAATTCTTTGAAACTTAAAAGGCAAAAACAAGACAGAACAAGTTAAAAAATTTGGGTGTCGTCAAACCATAACTTTATCCATATATTTGAGGAATACTATGAGTAAGGAAAAAATACTGAAACACGATAAACCGTCACTTCTACCATACCGATTTTAATGAGTTTTTTTTAAACTCACCATTGCTATAAGAATTCTAATTTTATAATATTGTGAAGATTCAAAATATATAAAAGGCCGGAAAAAATAAAAAAAACAATAAATCATGCAAGAGGACCACTTCTGATGGACGGATTTTGATCAAAACCTTATCAACTCTTACGCCTTATGTGAAAACTATAGATATGAAATTTCAACTTGATCGACTAAGTAGTTTCGGAAATATTGCGTGGTAACAGAATTTTTGATTTTTCTATAAGAAAAAAAACCAACTTCCGGTTGACTGATTTAATTTTTCGTAACTAGGTATTGCTTTAAAGATTGTGATATTACAATATTATGAAGATACCAAATATGTAAAAGGCCGAAAAATAGACTTGATAGTTTCGGAGAAAAAATTAAAAACACCAAAAACCAATAGTAAAAGTACTACTTCCGGTGGGAAAAAATGTTTTAAAAATTATATTATTTTGAGGGTTGTACATATGCAAAATTTTAGCTTAATATGTATCATAGTTTTGCTAGAAAAACCTTTGGTGACTTTCCAATGGTTGACGGGAATAATTCGTGGGTAAGAAGCATAATGAAAGTGGCAGTGAGTTGAACACTTAGCGAGAAGAATGAATAGCAGATGGACGCGAGAAATACTTGAATGGTATCCGAGAGAATGTGAAAGAAAACAAGGTAGACCGAGTGGACGACGGGCTGATGAAATGAGAAGAATGTGTGGAGGCGAGTGGATGCAAACAGCTCAAAACAGACAGTGGATTGTGAACGGCTGAAAAGATTGTTTGCAGTTTTACAAGTTACACCGATGCCACTTTTGACACATGGACGACTTTCATACTGTTTGCACGTGTACATTCGTACAGTTGGCGATCGTGTCAGAGCTGTCACTTTTGTCAGTGCGGTGTGCGGTGTATGGAAAGTGGAGTAGCAGTCAATCAGACAGAGCATAGGATGCGGCGGGAATGTCTCGACGAAGACGATTCACTTTCAGGCCGTGGTGCGTTCAGGCCGTATCGCCATGTGGCATCAAACCTCGTGGCCGCTCCGGTCATCGTCTCGTCTGTACGGACGGAGCGCTGACTTCCGTGGGAGGTTACAATCCACAGCTTCTCCCGCCATCGGCTCAGGAACCCGGTATCTTCAATCGTGATCTGCAGAGGAACACCTGGTCGTCCGAGAGTCCCATATTTCGCGAACTATGGCAATTCTGTTTCGCACGTCGCTCTTGGAGACCCGTCTTGGCCGAGCTGCCCGATCATCTCGCCTCCAGCGCTGCCATTAGACTCGATCATACGCTCATGGTATAATATCGCATCCCCGGTGCACAAAGGTGACACGTCCGAAATGGTAAATTGTACAATTTGTCACCTCTGTGCTCCGAGGACGCGATACGTTCACAATTCTCCCCACTGCTATTATAGTCGTTACAGCTCAATTCAAATGTAATCAAAAACATTGTGTCGAACATTGACGATGTTCCTCGAGTACAATTTTTGGTGTTTGTGTATGTCTAGTATATACCGGTGATGTCCAATCTTTTTTGCAGTTAAGGGTTAAGTCTCTCGTTCCGAGGGAGAGAATGTTTGATGTAATCGACCGTCGAGACTAGAGACCCGTTTACACGATCCATCTGGTGATTTGTTCTAGTCTCCGGTTCCGGCGAGTCGTCCGTTGAGTGTTTCGTATACGAAACTTTTTTTATTTATTTTTAATTTTTAGGAAAGTTAACAAGCGATATGCATAAAAAAAATACCAGTAACAATAACGTCAGCGCCGCTTAAAAATTTTCACATCTAACAATAAAAGAGCAAAATTGATAAAGAAAGAATGCAGAACAACCAAAGCAAAGAGAATCTAAAAAAAGACGCTTAACGAAAAAGGTGTAAAAAATAACATGACCGAAGATGAAATTCAAAAAAAAGCAACATACGAGAGAATGGAAAGTACACATACATCATATCATTTGTAAAATTTAACGAATTGAGTAAAAAATTATTGTTTAGCAATTTGAATGACGTCTAGGTGTACGCATTTCAAATAGCCTCGCGGTCTATCGGTTGGACATCCCTGGTATATTATCCTGAATTAATGTCCGTTAATAAAAACACGAAATAAAAAAAAAAAAAGTACTTGGGGCGCAGGACGCACCAATAGGTACATATATAACAATAGTCATTTGGATTGGAACGTATTCAACGAATGAAAATAATAATGATCTTATTTGTTATTCAACAGGCAATACTCGAGGGTGCTCGATCTTTTTCAGTTTGGGAGCTACTTTTTTTTTTTTATTTGCATGGCGATCGACTTCCATGCAAGAATTTAGGGAGAGTTCAAGATATAACATACTAATAGGAATCTTATAAGAATTTTACAAAAACTCATTTTAGTTTTAAAAACTATCGTTAAAAATATACGATGAAATATAAACCTACATATTTTCAAATAATCAAGTTTACATCAAAACGCAAACAGTCATCAAGGTTATCATTAGTCAAACGTGTCCACATCGCTGAACGCAGTCGTTTAAATATAGTTTCTCATAAGAACACGTGTTTTGGATTAACACTTTCAAAAAAAGTGTGTGGTATTTCAATAGAGCAGATGTTAAAAGTTCCAAAAAGTCCTCGACTTTTAACAAATTTGCTAGTGCATCTGAGAACCGATGATTAGACAAATGCATACCACGAAGAAATAACGATCTGTCCTTTGACCATTAACAGATGAGCACGAGCCCAGGTAGACCCTTTATTCATTGGCTGGGGCTTAGTAAACAAAACTATTGCATTGTAGAATATTTGAAAAAAGGAAAGCAATATTCGGGATAGACTAAATTTTGCTTCGTGATCGCTTCGATGGCTTCGATTTTGCTTCGAATCAGGTGTCGGCAACCTATGACCCGCGGGTTACCAAGTGACCCATTTGATAACTTCAAGTGACCCACTTGAATTCCGCAAATGAAGTATCAGGGGTCCTCAACCTTTTTGGGAAATGGGCCGGTTCAGAATTTTGAAATGTATAGAGGGCTGGATGAAGAAAAATCTTATTGGAATCCAATTCAAACCAATTTGCATATATTTTTATATATGTACATATGTTTGTAAAAAAATTTCCAGATGCCGATCGGTTAAGCGTGATCAATTTTTTGATTTAATATACATATTTAATTTTGGAAAACGACTGTTCGCATATGTATGTATGTACATACATATGTGCTACCAAAAATTGATACAATTTTTCTAGCAAATGCTTTTATTTTTGGATAAAATCAGACTCCTCCAATATAGCATAAAATTTAATTAACTCTTCATTTTTAAATATTGACTTCAAACAATCATTTGCTTGAAGATCGATTAATTCTAATTGAAAATCTTCTTCAATATCGTTGACATCGATATCAAATGGATTTTGGAAAAATTGAAACACTTAAATTACTCTAAAAATCCATAAATCGATCTTCAAACGCTTTCTGTAATAATTTAATATTGTGAATATAGTTTTCGATTGGAAAATTCTGAATAGGTATATTTTTAGACAAATTATCACAAGGAAAATAAAGGTCACATGATAATACAGGTCGTTAACAAGTTTAACTCGCCCCTGTAGCTTCTTATTTAAAACAATGAGATGTTCACAGATATCAGTTAAAAGGCAAGACGATATAACCACTCGATATTTCTGGCACAGGTAACAGGGAAACCGGCAGGTATTCGCGGTTTCTTCAAATTCTACAAATGCGCTAGATTAATCAAAGAATCCGCTCGCGCAGCATTAGTGTACGTATTAAAAAAATCAATTAACTTTAAATTTTAAATTTGTCCGAAAACTTGCATGTGCAAAACTTGTATGCACCTGCAAGAGATAACTTTGCCACTTTTCCAAGAAATTGATTTTTTTTGTTAAAATACGGGAATCCCGAACGTCCTCAAAAAAAAAAATGGTCATCAAACAAAAGACGAACAGAAAGTTGCTTTTTGCATTTCATTTGGGTCTTAACTACCTGGAAGCCATACCCCAATAGAAATTGTGAAGAGATTAGACCTTTTTTCTTGTATAAAATATCACGATCAGGTTAAAAATTTTAAATTTTAAATTAATTTTTAAAAATCAGGTCAATTTTTTCCTTGGGCTGGATGAAAATCTCTCGCAGGCCAGATCTGGCCCGCGGGCCGTAGGTTGGTGACCGCTGCTATATATAATAGCCGAAATCCGTCTGTGTGTCTGTCTGCTGGTAACGCTCGCCTCGGTAAATAATTAAAAAACCAGAACGAGTGGGGATTCGAACCTGGGACCACCAGGTCGAGAGGAATCGCACTTATCGCCGGTTGTCTTTTTGGTGCTTTTTTTTTTTTAAACATTAGGTTCAAAGGGGGTCGCGACTTTGCTAATTTATTTTTGAATTATAAATTATAACGGCATAGATGAATAGAATATATACATAGATGGCGCTATAAAAACTATTATTATATATATATTTTTTTTTTTTGATTTTTTCAACTTTTGATACCCCCTAAGGCCATGCCGGCCCCCTAACCAACCCCCCAAACCGGGGCTTTTTTTTTAGACTGGAAAAAAATTTAGGAAGTAGTAGGGATCTCTATTAAAAAAGCGCTTTACGATATTGAAAATTCAGCGGGCTTTGGTGTTCAACGGGCTTACACTAGTAATATATAAAAATAGTGCACAAGATTATGACCAAAGTGGCAGATATGGCGAAACGTGTGAAAAAGTTGAAGTGGACACATAGCGAGAAGAATGGATGGCAAATGGATTCGAGAAATTCTGGAATGGTATTCAAGAGGATGTAAAAGAAAGCAAGGTAGACCGAGTGGACGATGGGTTGATGAATTGAGAAGAATGTGTAAAGTCAAGTGAACGGAGATTGCTCAAGACAGACAGTAATGGAAGAGGATAGGAGAGGCCTTCGTACAGCAGTGAATGGTGAACGGCTAAAAAAGATGATGATAATGAAATGTTATAAAAGTTCGAAAGCAATAGCTATGCGGTGAGGTAAAGTTCAATATTCAAGCTTGAACATATCCTATGTCTTTGAATCGGTCTCTATCATAATAAAATACATTAAAAATTTAACAATTATATCAGCGGTTTGGCAATTTATGATATGCGGTCAAAAACTGTCTAATTGTTTTTACAATTCTATGTAAAATATACACGGAAAACACGTTTATATGAAGAAAATTTTTACCTGCGGTGCATTATACGCATGTTTCTCTATGTATCTGAAATTTTCGTCAAAGCTAAGAAGCTAACATTGTTAAATGACCCACCAAAAATTTTTGGTTGCAACCATTTGATATTTATACCCAACGCAGAAAAAGGATGCCGACCCCTGCCCTAGATTCTAGTTATCGTGCTATACGCGGTGCAGTGTGCAAACTTTGCTATATGTTCCCTTATCTCAAATACCCTTCAAACTTTTTTTTACGCGTAACTTATTTATGTATGTTTGATCAATGTGGTCTTTATCAACTTTAAACTTGGACAAATATTGTAACATCTAATATTTGATTCATCATCATTTTCAGCCGTTCACCATCCACTGCTGGATAAAGCCTCTCCAATCCTCTTCCATTCCTGTCTGTTTTGAGCAATCTGCATCTAGTTGACTCCACACATTTTTCTCAATTCATCGTCTACCTTGCTTTCTTTCACATCCTCTTGGATACCATTCCAGTATTTCTCACGTCCATCTGCCATCCATTCTTCTTGCTATGTGTCCACTCAAACTTTTTCACACGTTCCGCTTACCCATGTATTCCTCTCACGATCTCTTCTTGTTATACCAAGCATACATCTTTCCATGCTCCTCTGTGTGCATTGAATCTTATGTAACATTCTTGAATTCAGCATCCACATTTCGCATCGATACGTCATAACCGACAAAATATTTGATTATTACGCTGTAATAATTTATAAAATTGTTTTCACTAGCATTTCACCGACGTCGATTATTCTGCTAAAAACACTGATTGCTAAGATGTTTGTGTGCTCCAAAGTGTACACGTAATGATCAAACAAATTGTGTTCACAGGTGTTTGGAGGTACCGGTTCGCCATTTGGTCGCCGCTGTAGTAATAGTTTATACATTTTTGATCTATCTGCAAAAAATTCTGGCTTCAATATCGTACCCACACAAGGACAACCCCCCACAGCTCAATATGGTCAATCGATCATCTATTCAAACGGATATTTGTACGTGATCGGAGGAACCGATGGCCTGTTATATTCTATAGACGTGCATAGGTAATTTGGTGATTATTGATTAGATGTACTAAATTCATGTATGGCTATAATTTGTTAGTGTCCGATT
The DNA here is from genome assembly GCA_022651745.1 of Parapsyche elsis. Taxonomy (NCBI): domain Eukaryota; kingdom Metazoa; phylum Arthropoda; class Insecta; order Trichoptera; family Hydropsychidae; genus Parapsyche; species Parapsyche elsis. Next base: position 1,320,214 of record JAGVSN010000039.1, read on the forward strand.
TCAGATTGAATTTGAGCACTTTGACTTGGGAGACAGTTTTCACTTGTACGGGGAATAGAACGGATGAGCCGGACGCTCGTTACAGACATGAATTGGCATTCGACGGTGTGAATTTGTACATTTTGGCCGGCGGAACGGCGGAACTAGCGTACGACTTTGTAACTATTCCTGTTTTCAGTCTGGAAACATTCACATGGTCGTTTAGAGCATCGAAACAGGATATTAAAGAGGGTTATCCCTTAGCCCGAAAATGTCACAGTGCCGTGCAAATCAAGAAAGACACCGGCATTGAAGTTTTTGTAATGGGAGGTTTCGACAATAAAAAAATATTCAATGATGTTTGGCGATTAGATATACCTTCTTTACAATGGACGCAAATGAGTAGATCTGTCTTTCCTAATCCGTTGTACTTTCACTCGTCGGCTGTAACTCCCGAAGGGTGTATGTACACTTTCGGCGGAATACAACTGGGTAGAGAGAACACGTCTCGTACTAATAAGTTGTATAAACTGTGGCTGTGCATTCCCAAGCTCAGTGAAATCAGTTGGGAGTCTTTGTTGTATTACTATCCCAATCTCGTAAACGAAGATCGATCGAAGTTGTTAAAAGCGGGAATTCCAGTTCGCTTTGTAGATCGTTTAGATTTTTAATTTTTGATTTGAATTGAAATAAGTTTTTCAGTATTTCATTCAGATGACTAAACTTTACCAATAAATTAACCAGTGATTTATGTGATATGTATTTTTTTTCCTATCATTTTTAGTCAAAACTGAAATTTGTCAAATTTTAATCTTGTCTACCTATATTTCATTACCTTGTTTCCACAAATTTTTAATTTATTTATTTAGGGATAGGTTATGCTGTGCATGGTTGCAAATTATTGCGAATATAATTTTTTTTTAAATTCCATAAATTTTAGATTTTTTCCATCAAATGAAATTTATAATGTAATGAATAAAAAATCATACTATGAATCTACATTTTTATTATTATCAATTACTTTTTTATGAAACTTTATGGTTCTTGTAAATTATGTGTATTAAAATTCTAAAGTTTTATTTTTTTGTTTTGGTCTCTACTGACAAAAACAATTTGTGATTTATTTTAATTTGTTCATTAAAATATTTGTTCGACAATATAGGTTGAGAGTTAATTTAGGAACACATATTAAATAATATTTAATAAATTAAATTAAAATCATTAAATATGTATAGAAGTATCTTTATTTAATGCAAAATCACAATGAAAAATTTATATATGAAAAAAACACCTGTTTGGAATGAAGTATTTTTGTTTATCGATTATAAAAAAATATATGATTATAAAAAGCTTAAAACAGCTAAATTCATATTTAGCTAATGTATTATAATTGTATTAAATATCACATAATAACAGCCTTTTGGTCTTTATTACCTAAAAAAAAATAGTATTTTTACAAATTATTCCGATACTCTTTGATCAATTCTTGAGCGATGATTGTTCTTTGAATATCCGTGACACCTCCATAGATCTTAGTAACTCTAGCGTCTCTGAAATATGTAAATTTCGAAATTATATCTGCAAAGATATCGCGTGGCTAATTCCACGCTCAAGTACCTGCAAATAATGCCTTTATTTTATTGTTTAGCTTAATTACTGATTGTGATTACCGATAGTGTCGCTCTGCGGGAAACTCTTTAGCCAAACCCATACCGCCCATTATTTGAATGCAATTGTCTGCGACAAAATTGGCACACCTACCGGCTGCTACTTTGGCTATTGACGAGTATTTGCTGGAACGAACTCCCCCGTCGTATTCCACAGCAGCCCTCCAAGTCAATAGTCGTGCCGAATCCAGTGATATTGCCATCTCGGACAATCTATTCTGTAAAGTTGAAAAAATCCTGGAGTATATATGTAGGTATCATATGTATGTATGTATATCTGAATTTAAATTGTATGAATCGATCAATACTTGAACAGATTGCAATTGTGCAATTGGTCTGGCGAATGCTGTTTTTTGCAATGAATATGATATGGCGCACTCTAATGCTGCTTGTGCTATGCCTAATTTGTATAAATTGTGAGAAATAAAATTTACACGTATTGTTAATTTTAATACAAATTAAATTGTTTTATTTTTATTACCCAACGCTTGGGCCGATATTCCAATTCTCGCTTGGTCCAATTGTCTCATTGCAATCTTAAAACCTTCACCGACATTTCCCAAGACGTTGTCTTTGTGAATTCGCACATCTTCAAATTGTACGTTGCAACTCGACAGTGCTCTAAAATAATTACACAATGGATTTTCCGTGTTCTTATTAATTTATAAATCTGTTTCCAAGTATAAATTTACCTTATACCCATCAAATTTTCTTTTAATCCAAATATCACACCAGGTGAATTCTTATCGACGATGAATGCTGAAAATAAGAATCGTTTCACGTAATATAAAAATGGTTTAGTGAATATTAAATTATATTTAATGAATTTTGCACGCAAAACATAGTCACAGTAGATAATCATATTGTAGAGATGGTTGATAGTTATTTATACCAATTGTTGAATATGACTGGATGTAAAGAAGAAATGGTTAGCTATGATAAAATTATCTGGATCGGCCAGAAGAAATGGGTATGTTACGAAGAAAAGCAGTAAACAAAAATAAAATATTAAGATAAAGCTCGATAAATCCTTGAAAGAAAAAAAAAGATTTTGTCAAGATTCTTTTGGATGCTTAATTGGTTTAATATTTCACCTATTCACAATATACATACATGACTGGATGTAAAGAAGAAGAGATAAAACGAAGAATGAACATATTTTTTTAAATACAACATCTCGCTATGCTTAAAAAAGAATACAGTTATGATGTATGGATGTGAAACGTGGATGCTGAATTTAAGAATGCTACGCAAGATGCGATGCACACAGAGAAGCATAGAAAGATGTATGTTTGGTATAACAAGTAGAGATCGTAAGAGGAATACATGGGTAAGAAGCGTGACCAAAGTGGCAGATATAACGGGACATGTGAAAAAGTTGAAGTGGACACATAGCGAGAAGAATGGATGGCAGATGGACGCGAGAAATACTGGAATGGTATCCGAGAGGATGTGAAAGAAAGCAAGGAAGACCAAGCGGACGATTGGCTGATGAATTAAGAAGAATCTTGGAGTCAAGTGGATGCAGATTGCTCATGACGGACTGGATTGGAAGTGGATTAGGGAAGTCTTCATCTAGCAGTGGATGGTAAAAGGCTTAAAATGATGATTATTAAGTTAAATTTAAACATTATACCGGTAATTCCTGTATGTTTCAAACTTTTATCCGTATTGGCAAAGACAATAATGGCATCTCCTTCAAGAGCAGATGTAACCCAAGATTTGCTTCCATTGATAATCCAATAATCACCGTCCTTTCTCGCTATTGTGCTGAGATCGGCAACATTGGTACCAGCGTCTATAATTATAATGAACAGTATCATTACACACGAGAATATTTAATTACATATTCTGAGCAGATAGAGTTACTAACTGGGTTCACTCAATGCGAAAGATCCAATTGATTCTTTGGCACACGGTGTGAGATACTTATGTTTTTGTTTTTGTGTTCCACGATCATTAATCAAGTTAGCATAAAGACAATTGTGTATTGAAACTGTTACTCCGGTGGATGCGCAGCCTCTGGAAAGTTCTTCAACGGCGATCGTAATAGCTAAAGTGTCTAAACCCATTCCGTCGTAGTCCGGATGAACTCCCATAGCGAGATATCCCATTTTACTCAATTGCTGAATCTGAATCACCATAAATGTTATGATATTGATACAAACAATGAATTTAAGTGGATAATTTCAGTTTGTGAAAAACTTGAAACTAACTTTTTGTCGTGGAAAAATAGCAGCTTGATCGAGATGAGCAGCGATAGGTTTTAATTCTTTTTCAGCAAAATCTCTACATGTACTCTGTATTAATTTGTGTTCTGACGAGAGTTGATGATTGAAGAATCGTTTTATCAAAACGGGTTGCTGAAGTTGTTTCATCAGGACTGAATTACAAATTTAACGAATTCAACAATTTTATTGTTGTAATGAACTTTTGCAGTATGTCTTTTCGAAGGCCCACCCCCACTTCGTGGAAAGGATGCGCACGAGCACAAACGGGAACAAGACACAGTTGTGCGCATCCTTACCATGGAGTGGGGGTGGACCTTTTTAAATGAAAAGATCTTATAACTTATAATGTTAATATATAATACATAGTTAAATTTACTTACCTGCAACAGGACGAGTGTTAGTGAGGGCCATATCTAATGATTTAATCAAAAATTAAGGTCAAGTATAATTTTTAAACAGATTTTGAGCTTTGATAAGTCACTTATGGCTCCTTGAGCTCTTATCGAGGAACTTCTCCTATCAGCTGGCAAATGTCAGTGAGATGTCAAACGCTCGGTAATGTCAACGTTTGTAGTAACGCCAGTTTGCCGCATGCGTTCTCAAAAAATTATAATCTTTCAATACTTTGTATGTATTGCGATAAAATTAGTAAAATTGCGCGTCATTTAGCACACGAACGCTGACCGAAATTAATGCAACTGATCAATACACCAATCGAACCAAATGTGCTTATCATTACAAAATGCAAATTTCCGCATCTATTGTTATCGTTTGTATTTTTAATTTGATATTACGCAGGTATCAGAGGCCTGGGCTACATTTACTTTTCTCTTGAATATCAACACTTCAAAAACTGTTAATGACCATATTTTGAGGAAAATTCCCATCAAAATTTTCCTCATTTCTAGTGGGATCAATGACCTTAATGTCCCATTCTTGTAATCCTCTTCTTTTGTATATATGGATTGTTGGGTTGTTGGTATTATGGTTGTTTGGTATATATTAATCCTTGTTTATGAGCCTTTTCCTCCAATCCTCCAACCATTTTGGTCAATAATCTTTCTTTTGATGGCCTCATAGTAACATCAGAGCGTTGTACTATTTAACTTATGTTGTAAGTGCAACAATTGCGAAACGACTGAAGCGGTTCTAAGAGAGCCTTTATTGGTAAAGGCTTGGTTTCATGACTGCGCCAGCCGCACCAGCGCGGCTGGACCTGTAAAATTCTATATAAAAAAAAGCCACGGTGCCTGCGCCAGCTAGGCCGGCGTAGGTGCGAAACCAAACCTTTAACAGGCCGAGGGGAAGTGAAGTCGATACTTATGGGTGGTTATTAGGGCTACCAACCAACAACGATATTGGTAAAGGCATGGCATGCGAAAGCAAGTGGCCGCGGCCGCTTTACATCCATCTGTCAAATTCTATACAAAAAAAAATGACTTTTACATAGAAAATACATAATACATATATTAGAGAAAACATTAAAAAAAATTATGTTGAGTTGATAAAATAAATAATAAGTCGTTGCCTTAGGGAGGACAGATTAATAATTAAAAATCAATAAAATCAGAGTATTTTTTACCATATCTAATCATTCTGGCGATGGGAAAATAAAGCTTATAATTCTTTACACGAAATAGTTTCATAATCTAATAAAGGGTAAGATGACGTAAAACTATATGATCAATTTTGCAACCTGATTTCATTCCTCAAATCCGAGATGATATGGATTTAATTCTTCGAAGATGAACAATGGAGAGTATTATTTAAACCTTGCCTCAATATCGCTTTTCAGAACTATGTATTTAAAATATGTGAATATTATTTTTGTATTTCTGCTCATAGTTGAGAGATTTTTTTCAAGAAACGAAGAACTTTTGTCAAAAAGTATACCTAAATAAGCAGTATCAAGATTATGATAATGTTTTCATTCGTAATAACAGTTTATATTTATTTTTTGCATCTGGTAACCCTACCCACAATAGATTTGTACAAAAAAATATTACACCTGAATTCCAGCATTTCTATAATCATCCAGGATCCAGCCACCCTATAATTATTAACCAAATAAACCAAAATACCTCATAAAACAGCAATGGTCGAAAAGACTATTGTCTGGTCCAGAGAAACGAGGTGTAGGTGGTAATGTGTGATGCCATTGCAGTCGTCGTTTGGCGACCGTCGTTCTAGGGTGTGTGTGTGGAATAATTTGGCAACGAGTTGCACTTTTTTTTGGTCCAGTGAATCTCGACCTGTGCAAGGTGTCTCGAGTGCAGTGAGTGCACTCTCTATATCGCTAACCTTCAGTTAGTCGCGGTGCAGTTAGTGGTGCCGGTTAACTGGTTGAGCGACTACTCGACCGTAAACCAGGTCTTTAACTGGCACACACATAATATACCGGTGTGGTGTGTTGTGGTTTGTTGCTGACTGTTGTGATGCCTTTTCGGCGACCGCCACTTGTGAGTATTCTCCAAATTCCTCATATTATCTCCACATTGCACCACTTCGTCATAACCCCAGGATCGTAAAGTCTGGGACACGGAGACAACACGTGTAAACATTATTTTTTTTTTTTTGTTGAAATCGTCCGATCTCTTCATTGTAACGATGAATATTATGGTAATGTACTTAAAACCCCCGAGAGGTATTATTATGGTCACTGTTGCGGATTTGGCCAGTCGAAGCGTAGGTGTTGAATGTCGCGTTGTAGTTTAAGCTACATAGAAGGTATTATTATCACTATTATTTCAATAAACCGCGAAATATGTACTCAAAATAAAAAAAAGGCAGTACAACAGTATGTACCCACCATTGCCGAGCACAAAACTAATATTAAACTGTTAATACATACATATCTACTGTTCGCTCGGGTGTCGTTGATATGACCGAATCCAATAAGAACGAATCCGTTGTGGTCGAATGAAAAATGTTGGGAACGGATAAGGTCTCATCATTATTTTCAGCCGTTCACCATCCACTGCTGGATGAAGGCTTCTCCAATCCTCTTGCATTCCTGTCTGTCTTGAGAAATCTGCATCCACTTGACTCCACACATTCTTCTCAATTCATCAGCCCATCGTCCACTCGGTCTACCTTGCTTTCTTTCACATCCTCTCGGATACCATTCCAGTATTTCTCGCGTCCATCTGCTATCCATTCTTCTCGCTATGTGTCGACACCAACTTTTTCACACGTTCCGCTGTATCTGCCACTTTGGTCATGTTTCTACCCATGTATTCCTCTTACGATCTCTTCTTGTTATACCAAGCATACATCTTTCCATGCTTCTCTGGGTGCACTGGATTTTACGTAAAATTCTGAATAGGGTCTAAAAGCAATAATGTAGAAGGTTTAATAAGATGGAAGGGCGCATAAGAAAGGTAAAAATATCGAAAAAATACATACAAAACTCATTCTTCGATTATAAAAGGTTGAGAATCACCGGTTTAAAGCTTGAAATAAATTACTTCTCGTGTTTTATTTAAGATATTCGACCTTGTATGTATTTGAAATTTTTACCTTTCGATCGAATTCACTTTCTATCTTATTCCTATTAGACCTATGCGTTTTTCATTTTATGTATTTCTATGAGATCTTATCCGTTTGCAACATTTTCTATTCGACTAATGGACTTGTTCTTATTAGATTCGCCTTTTTCAACTGTAATCAGTCTCCCAGGACCACATTCATTGTTATGGTGGTCATTCACGATGCGTTTTCCCCAGACATACGAATGTGCTATGTATATCAATTGAATAAATAAATAATTACCTAAAGGGTTCAGTAACCAGTTTGAAAATAATGTTTAAACTTGTTGTCTCCGTGTGTACAAGGTTTTACAAATACATACGACAATGATTGTTTCGTGTCACATTACATAAGAATGTAAAAAAAATTGTCGCTTTCAATGTTCTCAAATATAATCTGTGTACTTTTTCATTATAACACTTTCACTACTGTGTATCTTTTTCTAGTAGATAGTTGTGTAAAAAAATAAAGATAAAAACAAAAAAAAAACTATTGGATTGAGTCATGCAGTAGTGAATCTGTTAATTCGCTCCTATCACTAGAATGTTCATATGAGTCATCAATTAATATAAACATTATAAGTTTTATCTGTGTATGTTGTATGTACATGAGGAGAGGAATGTTGATCTTTTTTCTGGTATTCGTATAACTTTCTAAATTTCGCAATGTTAATTTAAAATTGATACGGAATTATGCATATATGTAATAAAGGAACCTAAATTATGTTGTATATTTTATGTACAAATGTATATGGGCTTTTTTTTTTACTAATTTTATCGAATACTCTTTGCTTTTAACAATTTACTAATGATTTTTGGCTTTACTAAATAAAATTAACAATGGTTTATTTAGCTTGCTGATTACAAAATCACTAATTGCAATTGTAATTGTTTCGTCTAATGTGTTAACCGATTTATAACGTGTTTAATTCATACGATACATCCGATTGTCATGTTAAACCAAATTTCGCAAAATAATCAATATTCATACAAAATATATTCTGTTTCAACAAAATCATATTCATTCATATTAAAATGTACTTTTTACAATAATTTTGATTCAGTTGACCATTTCTAATTTACACGTGATGCTGTCTGTGTTTCTTCCAAATTTATATTTCGGTCTTCCATTTTTCACAGGGAAGACTTGGAATTTCCTAATTGTTGAAGATTTTGATCTTAAAAAAAAACTGTTGAGTGCATTTTGAGTGTTGCCAACTTAACAGCCTGCCTGTGAGGTTAGTGCATTTGATTTTACCAAACATTATCCAATCCTGATTTGTAATTCCATATTTTATTTTAGCACCAATTTTAATTTGTAAACCCCTGTTACTGCATTCAAAATTGATTTATTCATCAACGATTCTTTTCACTAAGAAATATTAGTACTGATGAGTAAATTTATTCATACTGCAGGTTTAAAATATAATAGGCTGATAGAAGATGTCATTTTCAGTATACGATTTTGAGTTTAATTATTTAATTTGCTTTATGAAAAACTTTTTTTGCGTATGACATCTTCTACCATATCCTTCATATCGTATCTGTATTACATTACTGAATAAACTAACCTTATTATAATTTTTTTTATATTGTTTTGTAGTTAATGTATTCTAGATTTGTAGAGCATGCTTGTACATATGTATATTATTTAGTGTGAATGTATCTGTTGTATCTTTTCGAGAGCTTATTTTTAGCATATGAATATTTCTATGAAAAGGTTGAATTTGGTACACCGTGGTGAAAGTGGAACTGCTTAAATTTTTGCCTCTCGTAAATTTACTTATGTAGTTTGATTACAGATTCTTGTTTTGCTTATTTATTATATCAGTATTGTGTTCATAATAAGGAAAATCTATCCGAAACTAATTGTAGATAGTTCTCATTAATCATCACGATAGTGATTGGTCATGTAAGATTGTTAGTTGTAAGTGCTTGATCATATTTATACATAAAGGCCTGAGCACACCAAAGCGAAATCGCTTGCGAAAATTTTCGCGCTCTATCATCATTGATTCGTACCAAAGCGAATTATATCGGTGCGAGTGGGACGACGATAGAGGCGAAAATTTTCGCAAGCGATTTTGCTTGGGAGTGCTCGCGCCTTAATACACAAAGTATACATAAAGTCGCATTCTATGTAGATAGGTATATGGCCTGCTCTGGTGACAGATATATTCTCAGAATTGCAGTGATTTGATCGCCAATTGTGACATTGTTATGCTTATTAGCACAATCCGAGCCAATAGAGGTGATTGTGATCGTGAGTCAGCGAGTTCTGAATTATTCGTACATTGAAAATAAAAAACAAAAACAACGCGAACAACAATTCTAGCATTCGCAGAATTATGCAAACGGCCGACAGTAATATTCAAGGAAATAATGGTTGCACTTGTTGCAACGAATGGAATTGGCATCTCGCGTGGGCATCCATCGAGCCAAATAGTCCTCGAGCTCTTGAGCTCTTCCGCTTCCTGATAATATTGCTGAAAATGTTTATTTCCCGCTTTTGACGATCTCGTTAGTCAATTGAGTTTTCCCCATAGAGATTTTTCATGCTTCTTTCGTATCCAATAAGATAAAAGTGTCTAAAATGTCACTAATGTTCTCAATGTTTAATATTTTCTTCAAAGTTTCAATGAACCAAATCCAATATACATACATACACATATTAAACTTGGGATAGGCAAGCAACCAGTGTTAAAAGAACAGTTCCATTAGAAATAAGATCGATTGCATAACACGTCCAGCAACTACATACATACATATGTACATACATACATACATAGTTCGAAAACCTGCTGCAAAGTCAAAACGTAGACACTACTTGTCTGTCTATCACATGCTTTACAATATTGAGTTTTGGAAGACACTCTTAAGTTATTCGTATATTCATTCCCTCACAATTGACTAAGAAAATAGATTCTCTATAAGGATATGTGATCTTGATCAAATATTTATACACATCGCAAAGACGTTGATGCGGTGTAAAGTTTTCCTCGTATTACCAAATACGTATTGTTTGATTTTTTTTCGACGTAATGTTATAACAACTTATAACGTATCATTGTAATTATTGTCAAGGTATTTTTCCGATTGTTTTTGTAAAATTTTACGATTTCGCGAACCCACCAGTCGTCTCGTCGTCATTCTGCATATCTGAAATGCCGAACAACCTGTTCTCGTTTAATTTCTCTTTTGCATCAGGCCGCATCCGTCTTTTTTAAAGTTTCAATATTTTATGTATGTCTGTACAATATACCTAGGTGTATTTATTTACACACAACCGTCCCCTCAAGTACTAGTTTATTATTAATTCATTCGCAGTCGTTAGTCTTTAGGTCTCTCGTCTGATCTCACGGAGACGTTCAAGATTAGATCTCGAGATACGTCACTGCCTCTGGAACTTGGTCGGGTTCCGGGACCGACTGTTCACCGTGTTTCCCTTTTATCGAATCGTATAATTTTATACTATCTTCTGCTTTTAATGTATGTACATATGTATTTTAAAACTTTGAACGACCCCAAAAGATTTTATTTTCTAATTACAATTGATTGATGGAATGAATGGCGTAAGCTTATTGTAACCGATATTTAAGATTGACATTGATCCAAATGTTGCACCACGATTATTCCACATTTGGCACACGAGATACTTTAAAAGTTGAATCATCTTTTGGGTGATTCATATTCAATTTTCGTTTTCTGAAAGGGTTAACATTTTTCCTTCTTTTTTCCCCGAACATTTTTATGGTATACATTCGTGGGAAGATCGTTTTTTTACCTGGCGAGTTATTTTTGAGGAATGCCAACTTGAATTATGTGTCTGTGCATACTTGTGTTATACTTTATACGTATCGTATAATACATTCCATGCTTACGTAAATATTGAATTTGAATAGGTATACCTACTAGTCATTGCACTTGTAGAGATCTCCTGTCAGTATTCATTAGAGATCAGCGTCTTCTGAGTTACGTATTCAAGATGGAGGATGATCTCGGATTGTTGAATTATGTCGTTCAGACGTCACGGTTCTGAACAGGGGCAATAAATTCAATAAATTGCACAAACATACATACAAATTGTATTCAAATCAGAGTTGTACCAATCAATTTTTCGTCATCATCTATGAATCGTCTGTAATGTGACTGGTTAGTTGTCGAAGCGTAGGTAGTTGTGTTTTTTTTTTTATTCATCATCACGATTTTGGCTAGTTAGTCTGGTCCCTGGAACTGTTCCATCGTTCATTAGCCATTCTGTCCTCTAGCCAGATTCGCTTGTCTGAAAGTTCGTACGATTTCGAGCTTCCGACACCCACTACTGGAAGCTGACTGGGGTTTTTATGAGCGAATTCGTTGAAGATCACCGATATTTTTATTTGAGTGGATGAGCGCGATTTTTTGACGTCAAACGCCGTTCGTCTGTTCTGCTGAAGCGGAATGCCATTCAAGAATTTTGCTGAATGTGAATTGTATTTACGAGTATTCTGGGTATTAAATCTACCATAGGACTGCTGCGTACGTTTGACACACTTGTGCATACTGAACCTCTGTACTCAAATACGATGTACCTACAACGTGACGAATTCAAAAGGATTGTGGCCAAACGCAAATTCTATCCCAAAACATATTACCTATACTAGTCTAAGTTAAACTTTGTATGGTTCATTCTATAAAGAAAAGTATCCTATTGCAATCCAAATACCCTGCAAGACCCGCTGAATCATAGGAAGTACTTCTGTAAAGTTTGTTGTCGATTAGTTAGGTGGCGGAATGTATATGGAGTAAACAAACACGAGAATCCATTTTTTAAACATTTATTTCTAGACTTTAGAATAGCGAAACTGTACTTCTACGCGTACATAGTACATATCGCGAGTGCCAATTTTTTTACGACTTAATTTTTTCTAGATTTCTTTAGCATTGTGGATTACACGTGCTATTTACGTGCCAACAGAACATTAGTTCTGCGAGGTCAAGATCGTTATTGTGCGAAGTGCAGTACAGAATAACGATTTTATTCAACGCTTCGCGTCTATATTCTGTCCAACTTGAGAAACACCCTAGTCTTGACTGATTTCGGATCCCTATGCGCATAAAAGAGAGCTTTTTAACCAATGGAATTCGTTAATATCTCGGCTTACTGGAATAAACATTATAACCCTCCAATAGACGCGACTTTTTAATTTTATTATGTATATACAATTTTTATACACTACTTCTATTTAATTTTATATTTTGATAACATATTAAACTGAGTACATATTGTGACTTTTGTATTATCGTAAGTAAAGTAAAAATTTAATAAACAAATAAAATGTTAATGAAAATATTACTTGAAACCAGCTATGTAGTTATGTGAGGGTAGTCGTAAATCTCGAACAGCCACCAACCCTCATGTTCTAGCGGCGCCCCGCAAGAAAAATATGTTTCTTAAGTTAGGGGTTTAACTCATCGTCATCATTTTCAGCCATTCACCATCCACAGCTGGATGAAGGCCTCTCCAATCCTCTTCCATTCAATCCTGTTTGTTTTGAGCAATCTGCATCCACTTGACTCCACACATTCTTCTCAATTCATCAGGCCATCGCCCACTCGGTCTACCTTTCTTTCTTTCACATCCTCTCGTATACCATTCAAATATTTCTCGAGTCCATATGATCTATTCTTCTCGTCTCCAGCCCATTGCCACTTCAGCTTTTTGATATCTTCCCCCTATATCTGCCACTTTGGTCATACTTCTACTTCATAACCATGTATTCCTCTTGCGATCTCTTCTTGTTATAACAAGCATACGTGTTTCCATGCTTCTCTGTGTGCACTGGATAACATACTTGAATTCAGCATCCACGTTTCACATTCATACGTCATAACTGGCAGACGTTCTTAACTATTGACTAAATAGTGTTTACATAACAATGATGTGAGCAACATTTAAACAAATCATCGATTTGATTGTGTCGGCTTGAGGCATTGCTGAGGAATTTTCCTTTATGTGAGTTGCAAAGTATCCAGTATGCCCACTGGAATTACGCAGATACGGTCGTCGCGTGACTCAACTGCATTTTCCATTCTGTCGATACGTTTGCATTTCGAGAGTCGTTTAAACGTGAGATTTACACGTCGAACGTGCCTGGTCGACTTTCGGTTGACTTTTCATTCGCTTTTCCGACAGGTCGTAGAACTCGATTAGTTTGCTTCCAATTCTAATGCATTGTTGAATGGTCAGAACGTGACTTCATATTGACAAGGTTGCACGCTGCGATCTCAACGACAACTCTTTTGTCACCAAGTGGCGAATAATTTGCACCTTTTCTCCTTCAACGCGAATATCCCGGGATGTGACCTATGTACATAATATGTGCGACATCCGCAAGTTGCATCTTTGCCCAAAATTGCGCCAGTCGCCGATGCCAATGGATAAGACTAGACGTGTCTAGAGACTGTGTCGTGGAAAGTAGGTCGGTTTATATGCGTTTGCGCTGTAATCGATCGTTTTTTTTTTTTTTGCAAATTGCAATTCCATTTTATTCGCGATACAGCTGTGTGTGAGTGTGTGTGGGTGTTGGGTGCATTCATTCGATTTGCGCAACGATGCATCTACACAAAACTGTTCGTTTGCTGGAAGGCCGTCCCGGTATTCAGCACGTAGTTATCGTTATCGTTTTTTTTGGGTGTGTTCTCTTCGCTATTAGGTTATTACCTTCGTCATGTCTGTTAGTAGTTCACTAGGTACCTATAAAATAAACGTACATTTCAATTCAGCGTGTGTTTAATGTTTACGTAATGAAATTTCGGACTCGGAATTCTGTCAAAGAATCGGCTGAGTAATTATTTTCTTGTTGATTGAATATGTCTAAAGCTCTTCGTTGTGCTGACAGTAATGACGGATTGCGACAGTGACGTCGTTTGACCATGGAAATGTGATAACGTTGCTTGTAAAATTAGCAATGGATTACTGTGATCCTATTAAAATGAAGATTTATCAAACAGTCAATAAGACGGTTTACAAGTGCACATATGCCTATTTTTCAAGTATAAATTTTTTTAATGATAGTAGTGTTTCATTGATTTTTGATTTCCGTACAATAAGCCAGTTAAGTTTTTTAGTCTCATTGGATTGGTTACAGTAAGTCAGTTAAGCAGTGTCTTTTGTTTATGTATTTCTTTATTTATTTAAAATACATGGACAGGCGGCAGAGCCGATGGAACCCATTTTTTAATTATTTGGTTATTTATATTTCAAAGATTACAAAAATCCATTTATGTATGTACATATGTATATTCAAAAACCTGTTGAGATGATTTTTAAAGAGATTTGTATTTTCAGAAGTTACTAGCTGATTTGGGAGACGATTCCAAACTTCAACCACTCTATTTGAAAATAATGAGTCTGACAATTTTGTTAGATTTGTCTTTCAGGAGTATTTGTGTGTGGGAGTTTAGGAGTTTCTGTGTGATGTATGTACGTTGTGTTCCATTCATAGATTCATATGTACATATGTACATACTTTTGTCTAATGGGTAATGGCTAATTGATGGAACGGATCGTTTGGTATGTATTTTCACATGGAATTTCGACACGTCAGCGAATATTTTGGCCTCGTATGTCATTTGCACTCAATTGTGCTGGATCCTGAATGCGCTTTGTGACAATGTGAAATTGCACGGTTCGGTCGATTGCGAAATTTCAGATACTAGCGTATTTTCTGCTTGCGTTTTTGACCACAATCCAACACAAGTGGGTCACGGTCCACAGTAGTCCACACTGGCGAATCGTCGCACAGGAATTTTGGGACATTTTCCTTCATCTTCATCGTGTTTTTCAAAAAAGTATTTCAACTCGCAATGACATCGTCGATCTTCACGCTCAATCAATTATACACTAGGAAAGTTGAAATTTGTTACGGCGAATCTTGACGCAATTCTACGTGAACTTATCGATTCGTTGCGCTCGTTTATATTTCCATTTTTGGGTAAAAATTAGTAAAAGTCATCCAGGAATGTCTCATATATAAATTTAGACAGTAGGCGATTATTTACGTTGAAAAAACAGCGTCTTTTATTCCGTGGATGTTGCATATCAATATTCGAGTTTTATTTTTATGAAAATATCGTGACTTTCTTTTCGCACAATTAAAAATTAAAATGTTAAAAATAATTGCGGCTTCGTCTGATATAAAAAAGTATAATGACAATGCTATTTCCCACGCAGTTCCGACAAATTGTGTTTTCAAAACCAGTATGTCGTGAGACTTTTTAATTCAATTACATATTTAAATATAAAAGTTGGCATTTAAATTGAAATAACAGGTATAAGAACAAGGATCCCTGGACCCAATAACAGGTAATCATAGGAATAATGAATATGAGGTGCCAATTTTTGGTGGAACCGTCTCATAACTAAGTTAGATAAATTGGCAAACTCTAACAGGAGACGACCGATCTGTATGTAGTAGTGTCCAGATCTTTCCAATGACGATAATTTAGGTCGAGAAAATCATTTCGAGATACTGGGATCGAACCCCGGACCATCGCCGAGAGACTAAACCATTGAGCTATCGCCTGGCTTTATTTTATTTATCGCAATTGTGATTGCGATTCTTTATGTTTTGGAGTAACTTCTGAATACTTTTTTATTTTGATACATTAAAGTTGTCAATATTATTACTGTAGATAGTAGCGCAAGGGTCTGCGTGCCTGGCTGGCAGGCTTCTTCGGTAGCCGCGGAACGCTCACATAAACTCACGGCACATACATTATCGTATGTAGTAGCGCAGGAATCTGCCTGACTGACTGGGTAGCCTAGCCGCGGAACTCTCAAACATTTTTACACAACTACCAGAAGTACACGTATTTATAGTGAGGGACTATTTAACGCGTTACTCATTTTATTTATTTATTTGAATTGAAAGTTGCCTATGATTGGGGTTCATTTAAAAATGTGCGAGCGTTGTAAATGTACTGACCAACGGACTAGGGGCTAGATTTAATATATTATACATACATATGTACATGAAATTTTATATTGTATATTACTTAGTTCTTGATAATGGATGGCTTTTAGACTCGCGAAGTATTTGTATATGCGTGTACATATTAAATTAAAATAGACTTATATTTTAAATGTAATTTATAAGAGATTTGAGCCTGTAGCTATAAATATAAATACACTATATGTATATACATAAATGATAACCATCCAATGACATTGTCAACGGGCAGTGATCACTGATCAGTATACTTAGATTTATGTAAATACGCTATAGCCGTGCTTCACAAACTTTTTAGTACCGCGACCCCACTTTTAGAAAGACAAACATTTGCGACCCACCCAGTTTTAATGGACACGAGGGGGGAAGGGGTATTTATAATTTTATTTTAATACTGTTTTTATACCCAACAATATATCCAGAGTTTTATATAATTTATAATTAACGAAAACAAACAGCTGCGATAAAAATTCACATTTCAAAAACTTTTCGTGACCCACAGTTTTGGAACCGCTGCACTATAGGCAGGTACATTTAAACAAATGATAACCACCCGATGACACCGTCAACGGACAGTGATTATGTTTTTAATATTAAACATAGCTGACCTTAGTATGGATTTGCTGTGTATTTACAATATTATGTGTGGGATACGTTTTACTGTTTTAGTTTATTTCTATGATATGCTTGTGACCTCTGGGGACATTTAGAATGGATCTATGTATGTACATAGTATGTACTACGTATTTGATATGCAGAGTAAATTGGTTCCATTGCTTTCAGAAAGGCGATATTTAACGGAAGTGTACGTTTATTGTTCCGCGTTAAACTTGTCATTCGATGCGTGCAATTCGAAAGTTGTCCCATAGCATCATGTATGAATAGTCCTGCTCTGGGCTATTCGAACTGGACTTGCAATAAAATTACATAGACGGACAACTTTCCATTCCTCGCCATCATCGTCGACAACAGCTGAGTTTTTAATGAACGGTGAAGGGCACCAGGTATAGAGGTCATGCGTTGATAGGCTTATAGGGGTTGGCGAGTTGATCGATAGGGGTTTTGTGGCAATGGTGACGTCACGGTTGTCTGGGACCGCGAGAAATACCGCGACGCCGCGCGCTACCATCGATTTTTGATGTTGTTTTGACCTGAATATGTGCCAGAAATAGTTCAAAATATACACATCGTGTTGGCTACATTGGTCTGGACCATTGCTGCTCACCGTAGGATGTTCCATTCATGTCGACGAGATGGACCTTGTCCTTGATCATTTCGCACTCACCTATCCCAAAATTTTTGTTACTTTTCTTCCGTTAGTGCGATCATCGCAGCCATATTGACCTTTGATGCTGAAGCTCGGAACGAGGATCTCATGGTCAGCTCGTAACAAGTCCGTAGATCATGGGTGTTCAACTAGTCGATCGCTAAGCAAAATTTAGTCGATCCCGAATACGATTCTGCTTTGTGAATTTTGAAATGAATATAGCTTTCCATTTTTCCAATTGTCTACAATGCAATGGTTCAATTTTGTTTACCAAGCCCAGACCGATGACTAAACGGTCTTCCTAGGCCCGTGCTCATCTTTTAACGAAAAGGATTAATGGTTAATGGATTAATGAAGGGACAGTTATTTTTTCGTGGTGTGCATTTGTTTAATCATTGGTTCTCAGGTACACTAGCTAATGTCAAAAGAAATCGATTGGAATTTTTGGAACTTTTAGCATCTGCTCTATTGCAATACCGCACACTTTTTTCGAAAGTGCTAATCTGAAACACGTACAACCAACTATATTTAAACGACTGCCTTCAGCGGTTCGGACACGTTTGACTGATGATCACCTTGATGACTGTTTGCGTTTTGATGCACGTGATTATACATTTGAAAATAGGTTTATATTTCATCGCATATTTTTAGTGATGGCTTTGAAAAAAAAAAAAAAGTTTACGAGGATTTTTGTAAAATTCTTATTAGTAGGTACATTAACATCTGTACGTCCCCTAAATTTTTGCATGTCGATAATAAGTCGATCGCCATGTAAATTAAAATAAAAAGTAGCTCCCAAACTGAAAAAGGTTGATTACGGCGTAGATTCCTCAACCATTATATCCTCCAGATCCACTTGAGTGGATCGGATTTGTGGTTTAAGCCAAACAAACTTTCAAATTTGTTATGAAGGAGAAATATATGCTAATTGTACATAGATGTCGTCTCAAACATTTTCTCGATTTGCATATACATGTAAATTTTTATTGATGTTGAATCAAATCGTGTGACGTAATTACATATGTAGTATGAGCACAACCTTGACTGTTGCATCGCAGACTATATTACTGACACTGTGGCGCCTGTCAAACTTACGAGTGACACCTGTCTTTGACCCTCTCGCTCACATATCTCTATACAGGTCAAGCGCCATAACGGAATTTCGTAGTCGATGACAGCTGCTTAGTTCGCAATCAATAAATGTCACCATGCATATTTTAGTTCAGTGGCACCAAACCTTTGACCGATAAATGGTAACTTTTGTGGCACATCTGTAGGTGAATAGAATTTTTATGCAAGTGAAAGTTAACGTATTTCTCGTTTGGTTGACTGTTGGGTGTATGCTCAAGAAGTTATTCGTATACAAAGTTACATATTGAATTCTCTTCCGTAGTGTTTCTGTTTGCCAACAAATGCTCACTTCTCTTCGTATAATTATGATGTAGGTTTTGCTTTGTCATACCGGTTTGATTGATTTGATGGATGTGGTAGCACATCGATCAACCATTCGGTTTTAGAATATAATATGCTACAGCGATAATATTCAAATCTACAGAGGCTGTAATGTACCACGTATGTGTATTTTCATGTGAAAGCTCGCATTATTTTCGGTCTTTATCTGGACGTGATTCACGTGCGAGCTTTTTTCGCCGAGTTTACCGAACGTGTGTAAACAAACGAAATACGTAGGAGTGAAGATCGAGGACGAAAGTCTAAATTTATTGAAAGGCGGTGATTTTAACGGGAGAAAAATACAAAAAATAAAAATCGCATTCGACACCCGTAGGTTGAAACTCCAGTCATTTTATTTTTACGGCCGGATTATAAAAGCGGCTAATTGCAACGTGTGCAAAAGATAAATAGCGCATTTTTACGACACACTGCCGTTATAATGTATTTTTACATTTCGCGTCCGTATCGACGCTAAATGGTGCAAAACCGCGTTTGACGTCACAATGTCACCTTAGCGTCGCCGTGCGAATTGAAATCGCGCGATTTGCAAAACGGAAGTTGGGATGATGGATGTGATGGATCCAACGGCGCTTAAATTTTTAGACCTGTCTCTCTTTGATCAGGGTGTGTTCAATGGGGGGATATTTCGGGAGAGCTGATTGCCGAGACATAAAACTGAAACGAGTGCTAAAACATCACCGTCAATCAAACATACCACTGTGTATTAAATAAATAAATGTGCTATTTTCAATATGTTTGGCGTTCGCTTTTCAATGTGCTTTTAGCTTACGTTGTTGTATGTACGTAGATTTTTGCAGCTTTAGCAGGAGTAAATGGATCAATGTATTCCCATTCGCGTTGCGTTTCTTCGAACGATTCCTGTTCCGACTAGCGATTCGGAAGTAAAATTGTTACGTATGTGTGTGCAAATCATATATATAATAGCCCTATTCCGTCTGTCTGTCTGTCTGTGTGTGTGTGTGTCTGTCTGCTGATAACGCTCGCCGAGGTGAATAATTAAAAGACCACTCCGCGCGCGAGTGGTATTTGAACCCGATATCATTAGTTCGGAACAGTGAGCGCTTACGCTATGATCCAACGCTGATAATGCGAGATCTCCTATATTTGAACATGTAAATCCTTAGTAGGTTCGCGACTTTGCCAAATTGATACGTTGTTGTATTATAACACGCTATCTATGCAACAACTATAATAACTATTAAATTTAATATATTTTTTTATTATTAGAAATAAATTCATTTGTCAAGTTTGAAGTATGCATTACTATATATAGTAGCGCAAGTGTCTGCCTGGCCGGCTGGATAGCCGCGGATCGTCCGCATACATACTGCACGTACACATACATATGTATACTCACCCACACACAGTACGGGTGATGAGAAACCGCTCCGTTGATATTCAACGGTCTTACACTAGTTCTAATATAATCGGCGAGATCGGACAAGTCGGGCACCGCCCAACTTTCGTACGATTTACTTTTCCGATTTTAATATGGAAGCTAGGATCGTTACGTGTATTGGTAAATGTACCGTTCATGTTGCGATCAGAGGTTAAAAATACACACAACAATCAATAAAACTGTGGTTTATTTCAAAATCGTTTATGATTTATGAAAAATCGAAACGGAGTGAAAATTTGATTCTTTGGGCACGACGCGACACGAATCGAAAGTAAAATAGCAAAAATCGCAACGTGAACCTTTACTTTGTACAGTGGATGAGTTTAGCAAATCAAAATCGGATTGATTTGTTGTTTTTCAGTCAAAATACTTCAACGTTTCACTCAGTAAAATAGATTTCCCAAGAAGTAATATGGCCGTTGTCCGAATTGTTTCAAATTATAAATGCTTCATATTGTAATGCAGTATTAAATTTCGAACAAAAACAAAAGATTGCCACTCTTCAAGTTTGTCTGTAAGTAAGCTTTATTAGTTCGTTTTATGACTGATCTACAAAGTTAGCCGCTATGATTTACTGATAAATTGTGTATTCAAATTGACATCCACTTATACGACAGACTGATTGATTAAGGTTTCATACTGTATTTGGCATTTTTAAATAAACGAAGAGTGTATAGGGCAATGCGAAGTTCTACTGTATATTTAAAATATAGATACTAAATACGGTATATTTACAATATCTTACTTGTTTATTATTTAAGTTTCGAAAATGCGTTTAATAATCGTTACTTAACGCAGTGACGGCTTTGTGATTTATCTTAATCTCTCATAGTTGGCAACAAATAATTAAAAGTTGGCCGAGCTTTGGCACCACTGCACTGTTCTGAAAGCCCCCGCTTTTCGCGTATTTCATACAGTTTTCCTCTTCGTCTTTCTCATACGCACTTCGTATGCGTTTTCTCTCGTTTTAACGAAGACGACGACCGTTCGTTCTTCAACGTGGGGTATTTGGGTCGCGTTTTCAACACCTAAATTTGTCCAGCTTCTTCGAAACACGCCGACAATAAAATAGTAGCGATTGTTGTCGACGCTCTCGATGTATTTATTTATACCCGGGGAGTTAAGGTTAACATTCGGGTTATTGGGAGCGGTTCGTGTTACCGTCGAAAATTTGATTTACAATCCACTTGGGTTCAATTTTTATAGCGTACACACGATCACCTTGTATTCCCCTACGGTCCAGAGAGCGTTGCGGACATTTTTGTTTTGCGCATGAAACGTTGAAATTTATCGCTGGGCGATTTTTTTCCGTTTTTATGTTTAAAAATTTACCTGCTTCATCCCGGTCGATTTGTCTGTAAATTATGAAAGTGTTACGATGCCAGACCGAGCGACGTTTGAAGCAAAGCCAAAACACTTTTTTTTTACGTACCGCAATAATAAAAAAAGTAAGTTTTGCGAAATAATGATACTGCATATTTTGCCAATTTGACTTTTTTTGATACTTCTTAAGGTTATATTTAATCAACGTGTAGTGTATTCGAAACGGATGAAGATATACGCGAAACGCCAATTTCACTTCCATTTATATAATCATCATTTTAAGCCGTTCACCACCCACTGCCGGATGAAGGCCTCTCCAATTCTCTTCCATTCCTGTCTGGTTTGAGCAATCTGCATCCACTTAACTCCACACATTCTTCTCAATTCATCAGCCCATTTTCCACTCGGTCTATCTTGCTTTCTTTCACATTCTCTCGGATACCATTACAGTATTTCTCACGTCCATATGTCATCCATTCTTCTCACTATATGCCACTTCAACTTTTTCACTCGTTCTGCTATATCCGTCACTTTAGTCGTACTTCTTACCCATGTATTCCTCTTTCGATCTCTTCTTGTTATACCAAGCGTACACCTTTCCATGGTTCTCTGTGTGTACTGTATCTTACGTAACATTCTTGAATTTAGCATCCACGTTTCACATCCATACATTATAACTCGCAGTACATTTACGCAGTAGGTAGAATCTGGTAGATGTTTGTGAACGTCTAGTCTTCTATGTACGTTTCCAAATCCGCTGCTGGAAAACGAGGTTATATCGACACAAATAAATTCTCATATTCTTCGATAAGATTAGGGGTTGGTCGGTTGGCAACCGAACAATAAAACTGTGCAAACCAATAATTGTATACCTGTGTGCAATTTTGCCAAGGTTGAAACTTCGTGGCGATAAGATGTTATGCAAACATTGTGGTGTTGCTTATTTTGACGCGCAAAACTTTTTACACGAAAATTCTTCAAATCTTTTTTGTCTTGGCAAGCGGTTGATGCTATCAAATTTGATTGTACGCCGAATTCGCTATGCTAATTGTGATGATTTTATCTGGAAAAGTGTGTTCTCATCGTCTGCAATTATGTGTAGAATAATTTGAAGCATTGTCTTTGTATTCCAAGTATGCTACCTACATATACATACATATACACACATGTGTCAAATTGTTGACAAAACAGTGGCTCACACTACGTACTAAATTGCCCGTGAATGTTTGCACGGCAAACAAAAACAGATACGTACGTGCGTGTGCCGATGAAAATTTTCTTTATATAGATGGGATTTTCCGATGATGTCTCCTCCGTATCGCGATTCTTATGCAAGTCATTGGATTTTCGCTGAAAACTTCATATGAATGAGACGTACAGTTGACAATGGTTAGATTACAGTACAGATATTGAGACTAATGGTGGAGATGAAGTTCATCAACCTGAATGCGAATCATTACTTGTTTTCCACGGTAAATCTTTCTTTCACGTGACACACACCCGGTTCGCCTTAACAATTCGAGATCGCAATTTTGCGACCTTCGTGAACCTTGTCGAGACTTATCCACCGACCAACATTTCCTTTTTAGGGAGTTTGATTTTAATTTTATTTTATCATTTCGCCTCTGACACACAATCTGGTCAAGGGCGCATCATTTTCAAAAACGGATCGATACTTGCGTATTTTTTTTTTGCGCTTTCAAACTTCATCTGTTCTAGATTTTCGCAGACGTTAACGTGTTGAAATCGCAAGCAATTAATACGTTGATAATTTTGTCGCAATATATTGCGTATTTGGTCTGAGAGCGTTTCGTTTCCTGCTCGATACCCTTGTGCGAATCCGTCAATAGTCCAAATAGACAATTTTTCAAGGTTTATTTTGTCTTACTGTGATGGCCTTAGGATGTGACGTTTCGCATGTTATTTAGCACCACCTGGAGAAATCTCGCTGCCCACCTGTGCTTTGGACGATTACATTTTCAGAAACACTACTAGAAAATATCGACCGAGGGGCCGATTTGACCCGATTCCTTGGTATAGTTGCAAACAGATGGTCGACTCGCATTGTGCGGGGTATTTTGATTATGTTATTTTTGACCTGTCTTCGCTGCGCTGCGAATATTGGCAAATAGCGCTAAGTTTTTTTACCCCTTGCTCATGCTCGTGAAATCGTTCGATTCGCTTCGGAATAGCTGAAAATTTTCCGTTTTCGTTTCGCGAAAATGGATGCGTCGAAAGCGCGTGTGCGAAGTTTGTGTTTGCAATTTGTTGAATCTGTCAAGTCGTTTTGGCTGGCGGTCGCTGTCTGGGTTTCATCCGCGATGTGTTTATCATTTGTGCCAGTTTTGACCAATGCCAAGTGCATGCATTTCCATTACAAGTTCAGATAATAACGCATTTTCGACTGTGATCTCTGCTTTCGTGCGGCTAGAAATTTCCGGTGGGTCTTTGAACTTTCGGGGTTATTCGGCTATAACTTACAAACCCTCGCATGTTGCTATTTAACAAATTAAAGATGTTTCTCTGTTTGTACGAATCTTTTTTTGTTGATAATTGTCAAGCTAGTAGGCTGGTTTTTTTTGTGTATGGACACTACGTTTTGTTCTTATTGGTATAGGTTTCAATGTTTCATGTCTATGGAACTACTAGTCAATTCCCGTTGACAGCGTCAGCGGGTGGTTATCATTTATGTATATATCTATAGTGTATTTCGTAGTTCAAAATGTAGAAGGTAGTTGAAGTTGCGGTAGTCGCCGAGAATTTTTGAGAATTTTCTTTTTTCTTAGTTATAAAATATCTCTAGACATTTGCTATGTTTACTATGAAATAAACACTATAACTAATTTACAACCTACTCCAAATATTAAATTAAAGCTTTTATAGGATTCTAGGATATTTTCAGAACCTACTAGGATTTTCTAGATAGTCTGAGAGCATTTTAAATGACACTTTTTCATTCTGACGATACTGAATGTGTCATTTCGTCATTTGATGCTTGAGTGCGTAGTACTTTAAGGCGGGATGCATACTGAAGCAATACGTAACGTGCAACTGACAGTATGTGATAGAGTCTATAATGAGTCTATGTATACATAGTTATCATTAGCCACAATGTCGTCTGACGAGAATGCCGATAATTTCAATGTAAGATATGGAGGTTGTTTGGTTGTCTATCACTTGCCAATTTCATGTTGCGTATTGCTTCAGTGTGTAACCCGCCAAAGATGTCCCTTCTCTTTTTTCATTTCTTATTGTTTGGAAACTTTCGTTGTACAGTAAACTCCTTCTTATCCTGACTAATACTAGGGAAAGGTGACACGAATGAACGAAAAACACAGAAAATAACAAGTATCATCAGAATTACACAGATATATGTATGTAGGTCTTTTAATCGTTTTCTCACCTCGGTGCGTATTTTAAAAACACAATATGTACATAATATGAAATCGTAAAATTTATTAAGGCTAGAAAAGATAATTGGTAAGTAAATAATGCGATTTCAATATCATCATTCATCACTATAGCTTTAACACTTAAAATAATGTAAGTTGGTTTTAATTTATTGTTTCCAGAGTTATGTAATAGCGTTATATTGATTTTGGGTTTTTCGTCGAAATCGTTCACTTTTTTAACACACTACATAATAGGCATTACATTTCTGTTGTGTTTCGCCGAAATCGCTCAAAAGTCAAATTTACTTACCCTCTCGGTACATATTAATGCAAAATGTTAAAAATTATTATGTTTTTGCATTAGTTACTTAATATTACTCATGTCCTTCCTCATCTCACCTTTCACATGAATTTATCCCTTTATCCATGCTCTAAAAAATAATATTTTCCAAAATATTATTTCGAGAATTTTACAACACTAGCCGCGAGTGTAAGCGTTCCGTGGCCACCCAGGAGCTAACCAGCCAGCCAGGCAGACACTTGCGCTACTATATATAATATGTAGTAATTATTTCAACTTGTTGACATTTCTTACCTGTGTGTACTAGGCTTTAATCAAAAAATCTAATTCGCGATTGTATCTGCTCAGAATACATGATTATCCAATTGGAAAGCGTTAGCTAAGTCGATTTTCACTATGTTTTACTTGTTAGAATAGGTTAATCTTTTTTTTTTTTAAATGTTTAGTCATATTAATATCCTAGAGCTTTTTATCTCTGGGAAGTCATGTTTTTCTGACTTTGATCTCATCACTTGGGCGATTAGACTGCCCTGGAGATTGAATCCATCTAATTACACACAACCCGACCTACCCATGTAGTTGTATGTACAATCAAGTGGAGAAAATTGCTCGAGTATATAATAATAATGGGACCGCTCCCATGCCCGAGATCGATGGAGCGTATCGTCTGTACGCTAGTAAGAAACCACTCGAAAGATTCGATTACCAGCTGACGAAAGCGATCTGGTTCGGAATTTATGTATCCACAATTTTTTTTTGATCTTCTAGAAATTTCGCTCTATCGATCTAGCATTGCCACCTAGGTACGTCACCGTGTTGTGGCGAGGAAAATCATCGACGTTTAGATTATTTATCACCTCTGTGCTTCTCATGCGAGACTATAATAGACGTTATGCGTCACACGAGGTACATACATACGTTCTCGCCGTTTCCCATATGAGGAAACCGGCCATTAGGCTTTGGTCACACCCTCGCGTTTTTCACGTGGAAAGTGTAGGACGCGCCTCTCACTTTTACTACGATCATCATCGTAATGGCTCGTTCAACATGCTTGCGTATTGTTCGTATTGGTTTAATAGTGAACGGTGACGAGTGGCGATCTATTCGCGACTCGGCTCGAGAAGTTTCCGATCGCAAGCAGAACGTTCTACGCTCTTCTACCAGTTTTCAAATAGAACTGGCTGCGTTCGCAGCTTCTCAAACCACAGTATCCCCTCCCACTGATCTCGATTAAATTTTCGGCGTAATATTGGCTCTTCTCTCGGGTCTTCGAAATTTGGCACTGTGCGGCGATGTCGTCTGAAAAGCTCCACATTTGCGATACTCGGAGTTTGAGCGTTTGCGGGAAAGCTCTGGCAGTGTGTTCTCGTTGTTCCTTGATGATTCTGTCGTTTTCCTAGCACACAGGTGGGATTTTCCGTATATAGAAGCAATGGCGAGGTTGTCTTCCCACGCGTCCCCTTTCAAAATCTATATAAATGTAGCCGAACAGAGGCGTATCATTGGTAATAGTCGCGTAACGCTCGTGCCTCGCGGACATGGAGTCTCCTCTCCTCGTGGAGAAGCCACACACTGTCAAATTGGATCAGGACAAACAAGTGAGACTCACTTGGTGTTAATCACCGTGTTTCAGTGAATAAATATTGACAATTACGTTAAACATTCTATGAAAATTTCGTTGAAACAAATAAAAGTTCTTATCAAGTGGTAGATTTTAAGTTAATATTGTTTACATGCACTATACGTTTAATGTTGTATGTTTGTATGTATAGAATAGTGTATTCAGTGTGGTTTTTTTTAGTATTGATTTTTATGCTCCTGTTTGTTTATATTTTGATAATAAAGTTAAATTTTCTCATTGAATAGGGCGGATTTTTTGGTGATACTGAGGAGCCTGAAAGTGAAGAGCGCTTTGATGATACTTGGCAAGATCTGGCAGCAAGACATCCCGAGCTAGCTAATCTTCGTTCGCCGTGGGCCACTTGGGGAGCTCGTAAGAGGAGAGGTTCTGCTGCAGGCAACGAACGTCCAACTACAGGTAATATTTGTTACATGCTTTAATTATCATCATCATCATCATTTTCAGCGTCCACTGCTGGATGAAGACCTCTCCAATCCACTTCCATTCCTGTCTGTCTTGAACAATCTGCATCCACTTGACTCCTCACATTCTTCTCAGTTCATCAGCCCATCGTCCACTCGGTCTACCTTGCTTTCTTTCACATCCTCTCGGATACCATTCCAGTATTTCTCGCATTCATCTGCCATCCATTCTTCTCGCTATGTGTCCAGCCCATTGCCAATTCAACTTTTTCACTAGTTCTGCTATGGTCATGCTTCTTACTCGTGTATTCCTCTTACGATCTCTTGTTATGCGAAGCATACATCTTTCCATGCTTCTCTGTGTGCACTGGATCTAATGTAACATTCTTGAATTCAGCATCCACGTTTCACATCCATACGTCATAACTGGCAGTAGGCATTGGTCGTATGCCTTCTTCTTTAAGCATAGCGGGATGTTGGAATTTTGTTGGACCACTTTGATCATGCTTCTTACCCACGTATTCCTCTTACGATCTTTTCCTGTTATACCACATGCTTTAATATTGAATTATAATTCTCAAAACACTCATTTTATGGAATTAAAACAAAGTCTTAATTTTGAATGTTCTATGGTTGATGTAAATACTAAATATAATATTGTATTGCTTGGTTTGTATTTTTATTTTATTTTGTTGTATTTTTTCAGATTTCGGAAACGACTCCAGGAATAGATTCTTTCGCGACTCATTTTATGATAATATTCCTCCGGAATTCAGGGAACGTATACCCAACCGATTCAATCAACATTTTGAGCCGGAAAACAATCAAGGCCAGTCGCAGACAATTCCTAATCAAGAACAAGAACCGATTTCCGAAGAGGTTCCTTCTCAGAATTCAACGGACAAAGCTACCCAAACGGCAAGGGAAGCGAACGCAGCCGAGAAAAATTTACCCAAACAAAGCTTACCGCAGTACGGATTGAGAAATACCGTCGATCTCGGTCAAAAGACTGCCGCCGAACCTGGACAGTTAGATGCTGAGTCAGCTCGACATCAAAGATCAATGTCTGCCCCACCCGACGGTAGGTTTTCTTCCCCACAGCGTTCGAATTCGAACAGTAACAACACAAATGCATCTTCGTCGAACACAACCCAACAGCAACAGACGGAGCAGACGAACAACAAACAGCCCAACGTTCGAGTTATTCCGATATTCGTGGAAGGCAGAGATGAACCAGTGATCAATTCGAAATCCGAAAAGACGGCCCCGTTC
The DNA here is from genome assembly GCA_022651745.1 of Parapsyche elsis. Taxonomy (NCBI): domain Eukaryota; kingdom Metazoa; phylum Arthropoda; class Insecta; order Trichoptera; family Hydropsychidae; genus Parapsyche; species Parapsyche elsis. Next base: position 1,349,081 of record JAGVSN010000039.1, read on the forward strand.
GCCGAATCTAGACCGACTCCTCCCAAAGATGATGATTTCTTTGTGAATCACGATATACCGCACGGTTTTCACCAACAACCCCAGTTTGGTAGAAATTTTGGCACACAATTTAAGAATTTTGGAAATAGGCCAACAACTGGATCTGCATTTGGACCAAGTAAAGTATTTCAACAGCAACAGAGACACCCACCGCAGCAAGAGAAAGCTCAACAGACGTACACTTTTAAGGCACCAACTCAAACCCCGAATAAAAATGCGCAAGAAGAAGTACAAAAGCCGGTACACGTTGATGAATCACAACACGAAGAACAACCGCGACAACAAAGCCCACAGCCTCCTACTCCACAGTCGCAAACGCAACCGATAAATGATGCCATATCAAAAATTCAGCTAATTCAAAAGGACGTATTGGCACTGATGACACAAGTAGAGAACTTCTCCGGTAAAACTAAGAAAAATAAAGAATATGTATATTTGGATGAAATGCTTACACGGAATCTGTTGAAATTAGACGACATTGAAACTGAAGGCAAAGAAAACATTAGATTAGCTAGGAGGGAAGCTATTAAATGCATTCAGAAGTGTATTGCTGTGTTGGAGGCTAAAGCTGAAAATGCTTCTGCCAATCACATGCATCAGGACGACGACGACGACCAAACCACAAATGATCTTAGTAGTGAATTTAAATCGGATGCGGATTCAAAAGGTCAACTGGATGCTGCGAATAATGAATTGAATCCCGAAAATGAAAAAATGGATGTCACCGACGAATCTCAAAAATCTAAATCTGCCGGAAAGAAGAAGCGCGACAAGAGTAAGGATAATAAAAATGGTGCTAGTGGTGTACAGAAGATGGATGTGGAACGAGTCGACGAACAATGTGAAAATAAGAATGCAGTTAGTGCAACAACTGACGCTCAGGTAGTTGATAAGTGTAAAAATAACACTAATGGAAGTAGCGCGGAAATGGAAGTAGATTCCACAGCGTCTAGTCAGTAGATATTATTGAAATGCTTCAAATCATGTTGTTATTGGCGTTTTTGTTAACCTTTTAAATTGTTTAATAGTGTTTGTACAGATTTCTTTTTAAATCTTTCAATAAAATGTTTAAAGAAATATCGCAATCTGTTTAGATAATACATTGACATTTGTATATATTTTTTGTCGTATGAAAACGAAACGCCAAAAAGAGGCTTTAAGATTTGTCGGTCTACTCTATTGGTTTTGCTTTTTATTAAATTTAAAGTTTCTTTTATATGAAAATATTGTTTTTTTTTTTTAAGAAGTTTTGTCTATTTCGTCTGTGATGCTTGCATTTCTCCGATGTATTGGTAAATGTTTTATTCGGTAAAGATGATGGCCTTAAGAAGTGCCCCATTGAGGTTTTATTCGTTTTTGTATAATTAGCAAAAACTCAATGTATAGTGTATGCTAAAATAACAGAACGAAATGATTTTTGTCTTCATTTTTCTGCATAATTGTGAACACTTGCGTGTTAATGTTAAAATTTTTTTTAACTTTATCATCAAAAAAAAAAATTTTTTTTTTATTTACAATTTAAGTTTAACTGTCTCATACATCTGTGTATATTGTGTTGTTTGTAAATAATCAAATGTATCACTTATACGTAATAGTATAATACTTGAGGATTTCTTTGATATGAAGTTTGTAGTGTGAATATCAGCAGTTTTCGCGATTTAAATAATATTAGCACACATTTAGCATTGAAAATTAGTTCAGCATTGCACACATACACTCAATATTGTGTAACGATTATGATTTTTGTAGTCTTATGGTGCTAATGTGGTAGTCACAATAAATTTTCAATATTTTTGACCCAAAGTCAATGTTATTGATCGGAATGTCGATCAACTTTTGTTCTTTTATATATCTCTACTACATACATATACATATATATTTTGCACATCTTTATTTACAATAATAACTTTGTAACATATTACAGTGTTTGATTTTGGTACTAATTATTTGTATTAAAGCACTTTAAGAATCAAAGCAATAGTATTTATCTTTGCACAAAATATTTAGAAGTCACTGATGATAACATCATCGATAAATTTTCGCCAGGCCATATTTAGTGTACATAAAAAATTGACAAAAAACCAACGATGATTATTTATTTTTTTTAACTGTTTTGCAAACTTGATGAATATATTATTATTTTTATTTTGTACCGCAGTGCCATTTTTATACTAATTAATTAATAAAGTCAATTAAATTTCATTTTTTTGTAGATTTTGATAAAATGTGAATGTTCACATTTCTAAATGGCTTTTTTTTCAATATTCTTCAACGACATTGTAATAATTTTTACTGAATCAAATAGCCAATTTAAATACTTAAGCTTGAGTAAATAAAATATATAAAATTTAAATCACCTGTTTTCAATTTTTTATCCTTTAATTAATCATATATATATTTTCTTAGAATATGTTAACATATATTACATAACAGAATACGTATAAAATAATTTATGCTGATAAATAATGAGACTAGTTACTTTATTTGTAAAATTATACTATTCCCATTCTTTCATCACTCGATCCCAATCGCTATCTGGGATAAACGGCGTATCGATAGCTTGGATCATATATTCTCCACAGTATAAGCATTCCGACGCTAATATATTATCTATTTCATTTCTAATTTGTTCTTTAGAACTCGGCTTTCCTGAGAATACATCATCGGTGTTTTCAAACTGATTGAATTGTGAATTGATCTGTCGTTGTAAGCTTGCTAGTTTATTCTTTTTAGCCGGACCTGAAATTCGTAACAAAATTCTTCGTAAGTATTAGCGTAGTATGATCTGTAATTGAAATAAAATTGTATAAAATTACCCAGCAACGGTTGCAGTTCACTCGACAAGCAATCACTATGAAATTTGTGTCCACATGGGAACAGATAAAATGGTCGCAACAGCAATGTAATATCACAGAGTATACAGACTTCAGAGACGTTAATAACAGTGCATCTATTACGGAACGATTGAATTTCAGTTCGCACCTACGGATTAAACTCAAGCATAAGAATGATAATGGTAAGAATCCAGAATTAAACATACGAATAATATTTTACAAACTTGATCTCCCGATCGAGTCGCCTCTTCCATTTCTTCTCGTAAATCTTGCATTTGTTGATTATATTCCTAAAATATGATCATCAATTTATAAATAAACAGCATAATGGAAATATCAGTACGTAAGTGTACAGTTATACAAATGATTGCAGTTGAAAAGGCCTAATCTAACCTAATCTATTATGGTCGAATGGAAAATGTCGCAAATGGATAAGGTCTAATAAGAATGAAGGAAAGCGCATACGGTCTAATTTTTAACTTTCGATCATATCCACTTTCTATCTTATTCCCATTAGACCTTATGCGCTTTCCATTTCATTCTTATTATACCTTATTCACTTTTTACATATTCGACTTTATCCATTTGCGATATTTTACATTCGACCATAATGGATTGGTTCTTACTGGATTCGCCATTTTTAACGCTTCCCATACAAATAACCTGTAAAGAGTTGCATATCGGTTCCCTGAAGTGATCGATCGTCACAAAATCCGAGAAGAACGGAAGGATATCTTCGATTTTTATCAATTCACACTGTTGTAAAAATTCCATAGCTTGTTGAATATCTTGCTTTCCATTGATTACAAACTCGGCTGAAATACATTAAAATTATTTCGTCGTTTAATCATTTACAGTGTGCTAAAATTAATTTCGTAAAAAGGTTGAAGATCACAGGTATTTACCGATCTTGAGCCATAGTTTTTTTTTGAGTTGAGTATCATCCAGCATATTGGCAATCGTCTTAGCGAGTTCGACGTCTACGGTGAGTGCTAATTCTACAGCCGATTCCCAAAGACCCAGAATGGACGATAGCTGTACGCAGGCTCGTTTTAATTGCTTTTCACGGCACATTCTGCAAAGAAGATGGACAAAACTTGATGATGCGAACCGCCGATTACATACTAATATCGTAATGATAAAATAACTTCATATGATTACACAGGCCGACATGTGTTTCGTTGTTTTAAGTTTGATTTGGGTACTTTACTAATTACGGTGATCACGAATATGATCTTAGTTATCAAAGCTATCGTAGACAACTTCTTGGGAAACAAGAAGCACCCAGACTATAAAAACGTTGAACAAATTCCAGAAATTGTGTTGCAATATGAGTAGATTACTTTGATGAAAATTACTGGAGATGTTAGTGAAGAACAAGGAGAACAATTTCACCCGGATATAATTATCATCATCATCATCATTGGCCTGACAGCCCAGGACGGGTCTTAGCCTCATCCACGAATTTCTTCCAACTTCTCTGTCTTGCCCCGTTGCACCGGCTGCCCTAGCATCTTGGATGACACAGTCCAGCCACCAAAGTTTGGATCTGCCAATTGACCTGCAACCCTCTGGTCTTCTGTCTAGGATATTCCTCGGCGGCTGGGTACTGTCCATTTTAGCCACATTGCCTGCCCATCTGAGTTTTATGACTTTAACGAATGTGGAAACGGATTCTTCTCGGAAGAGGCTGTAGAGCTCTAGGTTGTACTGGCCACATATCTTCCGCAGCACTTTCCTCTCGAATATGTCAAGAACATGTTCACCAGCTCCAGCAGGAGTCCAACACTCAGATCCATAAGTCAATACAGGTCTAATCAAAGTTTTATACATCAGGCTTTTTGTACAGCGGCGGGAGAGAATTTCAGTGGATTTTGTAATATCAAAGTAGGACTTCATTGCTGCTACAACTCTCCGTTTTATTTCACCAGGATATAAAGGGAATAGAAATGCAATACCAGGGAAGATGGAACGTTAATACGATGGTTGACTAATGCTGGTCATTGAAGTGAGATAATCCAGACGTACAAAAAAAAACCACGAAACGCAGTTTTGAAGACAAACGAAATACATAGATTCCACTGCAAAGAATCTTCAAGAAACTAATTTGGTCAATTTGTGGTTTAAAATTATAAAAAAAGTAATAGCTTATTGCCCGTAGATTATCAATCATTCATCCATTTTGATCAAAAACCTGACACGATAGCCAAAAATTAAGTACACGATTGAGTTCAGAATGTTCGATGTATATAAAAAAAAAATGGGTATCAAAGGTAAAACAACGTTCACAAGTTTGAAATTTGTAGGCCTGTTCAATCATGTTGAAGTAGTGGAAATATTAAATTACCGTAAAGCATAGTGAACATCGTAATTGACCGTCGAAGCAATTTGTCCCTGGGTGCCCAAATACCTCATCAGAGCTATTTCGTCATGTTCGACATACAACGTGAGTAGATAATTATGAATGGCCTGATCGGAGCATCCCAGCATCTGCACGCAATATTCCAGATATCGTATCATCTCCTTGACGTGCACGGAGTCCGTTTCGCAGGAGACGAGCGCCGGAAGCAACTTGGTCGGGTTCAAGTTTTTCCCCTGTTCTATTAGAGTCGTTACGGTGGGTTTAGGTATCTCCTGCATCAGCACAGGTGCAAATTGATAGAACAGATCCCGTTTGTTCTGAGATTTCAGCACGCCGAGAGCGTCGGTGTACGATCGTATGTAAATGTGTTGTCGGATTAGATTTTCGAAATCTTTATTGATCACCGTTAATTTGATGAGATTGTCTTTATCGCCGTGCGACGACATCATCTCGTATATGACCGATTTGTTTCTCTTGATACAGTCAATCACGTTCGATAGGCATAGGAACGATTCGAAGTCCTTTTGTAACTTGTTGTATTTAGTGGCATCGTACGGTTTAGTGAAACGCAATTGGCTCAATTGGGACAAATACAATTCCACGATCCACACGACTAACATAGTGGTTTGAATTTTGTCGTGACTCTTAAGAGTTTCGTTTTTTTTGCGGAGGAATATTTTGAGTGCCTCGAGTTTTTCAGAGTCGAGGAATTTCAAGCATATACCTTCGAAGCTGGATTGAGTGTCAGCGAATATTTCAGCACTGCTTTCATAGTCGCCATTGTCGAAGAGCAATTCGGCCTGTTTTACGTTTATCTTGTCCAAGTGAGCCGGATTGTTCTCGCAGAACTTTCTAGCCAGTTCAAATTGTTTCTTCTCGGTGTATATTTGCCATACGTTTCGCTGTTCTCTATTTACCTTGTAGCGGAATACGGCTTTATTGGTGATTGCCCATATTGTGTGCTTGATTGGATCTTTGGCGACAGTAATCAGCCCACCTAAAGATTCAGAATAATGCTCCTCGTGAACCAACTCATTGTTAAGCAAAGACACAGCTTTGACTTTGTTATTTTTATAAGCTAATATGGCATGAAACTCTGTCAAAATAAAAGACAATGGCACAGTTTCTTTATTCTCAGGCGATAAATCCGGATCTGGTGGAGGAAAAGTGATTTTTTTCTCTCCTTCAATTATTGTACTTGCATTATCTTGAAGTGACAAATCAAGCTAAAATACAAAAAATACGTTAATTCTAAATAAAAAAAATCAATCACCAATAAGATTTGTTCTTACATGACCGTGGAATATACAAGTTTCGACTAGCCAACCGAATGTTTTAGGCATCATAGACGTTTTATCACAGTAAAATTGTAGCTTAGAGTAATTGATCGTTGATGGAATTTCCACGAATCCCTTTTCAGGCACATTCAGGTATGTGTTGAAAATTGGTTGCAGTAGAGTTTTGTCATCGAAATTAGTATAGCCGATAAACTGATACAGCCTCTTGATCGTAGTAACGAATATGAAAAACCTATTCGAGCTTCCGACTCTTCGGAATTCTATTCCGGTGATTGGAATAGGCGTACCTTTTCCAACGTCAAACACCTGAAATAATTGGTCAATTGAAATCGTATGCGATTAGATCTATCATCAGCATACATTTAACATATGTACATATATAATATTTACCAAACCGTCTACATCTCTGTTACCGTAAATTGGTAAATAATTTGGCAGCTTGGAGGACAGGGCACAATTAAATAACACAACATACACAATGTTCGGTATTTCAAAAAATTTTGAGGCGAATCCGTTACGGTCGCATGGAAAATATCGCAAACGGATAATGGGAATAGTGTAGAAAGCGAATAAGGTCTAATGGGAATAGGACAGAAAGTGGATTTGATCGAAGGGTAAAAATATCGAAAAAATACATACAAAACACATTCTTCGATGAAAAAGGTTGAGAATCACCGATTGAAAGCCTAAAAGAAATTACTCCACATGTCTTATTTAAGATTTTCGTCATTGTACGTATTCGATATTTTTACCTTTCAATCAAATCCACTTTCTAACTTACTCCTATTAGAGCTTATGCACTTTCCATCTTATTCTCATTAGACCTTATCCGTTTGCGACATTTTCTATACGATCATAGTGGTTTCGGTCTTTTCAACTTACTGTAATCGAAAAAAATTACAACAAACCTGTTTCCAATATTGTTCGATTCCGGATTGAAACATTTTGTCGCCGTCTGGACCGATCTCGGTCTCTAGAATTAACCCTTTTGATGTTCCGAGCAAAATTGCACCGGTAGTATTTTCGGACGTATTTTCAAAATTCCAACCGACTGCGGTGATTTCATAGCTTTTGGACTTTCCCACCGATTTCAATTTGGTTGATTTTTTATTCAAGTACAGAAACTCTGGATACAACTCTGTAGATTTTGGCGCCAAAGACATAAGTATATGGAATCCGGTAGGATCAATGAATACGTTGCTCAATTTGGAACCGTTTTGGGTATATTTTGATAGGTTAATTTCTGAAACACAACAATCGTGAAAATGATACAAATCCGAAAATTAGTTTTTAACAATACAATCGTATAAATACCTTCATGCTGATCGGGATTCTTTAAATCTATTCTAAATATTTTATTATTAGCCATGGCCAATACTAGATTATCGTTGGCGACGGCTATATTCGTAATATTATCCGAAGGATTGAAATTCATCTTCTGTTTGGAAAACATTGGAGTGTCTTCTTCTAGCTGCATGCTGACATACCCAGAGCTAGTGAGTGGAGTACTTTTGACAGGGTTTTGTGTTGATTTTGGAAATTGTGAAGCTTGTTCATATTGATCTAGCATTGACGTCATCTTGGATTATTCTACAACAATAACAAACATATACTAAATAAATATTTCAATATTGTTATCAATTTAGATATAGAACACAAATAAAAGATATACAATGAGGAAAATTAGTTGGCGTTGACAACTGACAGATTTGACAGATAAGAAACAGACTGAAATGAAGCAAATCACCACAAAATACGGCCATGTACTCCATTACTCATTTTGCAAATATTTAATTGAAAATAAATTGTAAATTACCTAATGTACATATAAAAGAGCATTTTATTAAATGAAATATATGTATTTGTTATATTAAATACGAATTGAATTTTAACATCTCACTTTTAATGATGTACAATTCGAATTAAGCCCCAGTAATACGAACAATTTTCTTTTGTTATACTAATTTTTATTTCAAATTGTAGTCTTTTCAATCAATCTTTTTCAGCTCAGCGCTTAAATTTTCAATGTTTATTACATTAAATTAAATCAGATTTGCATTTGTCATAATTGTTAAATGGCTTTCTGATACAACCAGAGCAGCCAGATTTCCAAAATCACAGATCGAAACAGTTACCATTGCGAACAATTAAAAAAAGTTAAGGAATTATTGGACGAAATAAAAAATAAAAAAATTTTAATTAAATTATAATACATATGTATGTACATATGTATGTATGTATATACATAGAAGAGAACATAAAAAAAAATGTAACAGAATAATCATTATAATATATTGATTAGATACAATCACAAGAATTATATTTTGAGTTTGAATACAAGTTATCTATTAAAATAGATTTAACATGTATTGTGAACATAGGTATATGAACAATAAAAAGCTTTTTTAAATAAATAAAAAAATCCATTGTTTTTTTCTCGTTTGCTTTAGTCATATTCAGTATAAATTTGTTTAATAAACAGACATCTTCGTATAGAAGGTCAAAATTAAGCGAGCCTCTTTAACTACATATTCAATTTTTGTTAAATCGGGATATTCAGAGGCAATGCGGGAACTCGGGACAATCTCGCTCAAATCGGAACGTCAGCAGCCCTGTATACAACCCATCTAATACAAAATCGCGCAATAAATAAATAAAAAATAGGTGGGAATAGTTTTACCGATGATCTTGACTCGAATGCCATTTCAAGAAAAAAAATTTCATATAGTGAGGTATCAAAATTTATTGTTGTGCCTGCGTATGCGGTTCTGCCCCCCATTTCCCCAGAGTGCTACAGACAAAGCGTGAAATACCAGCGTCATTTTATACAACGTCTAAACATTTTAGACAAAGTATGAAAGTATATGAATCATTTTTTATTTCACCAATCTGACGAACAATTTGAACCATTTTTTTCATGTAGTATCACTCAAACTTGAGTTTTTCATACATGTTATATCAATTTTAATCTCTGAAGATTGTACATTTTACACTTTGCCTGACTGTTATACAGAGAATGTTCAGTATTTTTCATATGTACATACATAATATCAAAAATACTCTTTTAGGAAAACTAATTTTATACTTGACAAAAGTGATGTGCAAAATATATATTATATGTACATACATACATATGTAATAGATATGAGGCGTTGCGGATACGAAGGGCGAACTCGACATCGGTTCATTTTTTTTTTAACATTCCGTTTTCCTGCCTTCTTAGAATACACTGGTAAAATTTTTTTTGAGTTTGTCCATCATAACCGTATAAAAATAAAGCTCGAAACATAGGAAATCGTCGCCATTGCACTGGGCGAGAAAACTTAAAATGTGTTTTTCTCTAAATCGACGTTTGTAGAGTTCGCCCTTCGTATCCGCAACGCCTCATATATAAAAGAACAAAAGTTAATCGACATTCATATCAATAACATTGACTTTGGATCAAAAATATTGAAAATTTATTGTGACTACCACATTAGCACCATAAGACTACAAAAATCGTTACACAATATTGAGTGTATGTGTGCAATGCTGAACTAATTTTCAATGCTAAACGTGTGCTAATATTATAAAAATCGCGAAAACTGCTGGTATTCACACTATAACCTTTCATATCAAAGAAATCCTCAAGTAATATATTACATATTACGTATAAGAATTGATACATTTGATTATTTACAAACAACACAATATACACAAATGTATTAGACAGTTAAACTTACATAAATTGTAAATAAAAAAATCTTTTTTTTTATCGATGTTACAATTTTAACATTTAACACGTACGTGTTCACAATTATGCAGAAAAATGAAGAAAAAAAATATTTCAACACGACAATCATTCCATTCCATTTTTAGCATCACTATACATTGAGTATACTAAAAAACAGCATGGCGAAAATTTATCGATGATGTATCATCAGTGACTTCTAAATATTTTGTGCGAAGATAAATTCCATCGCTTTGATTCTTAAAGTGCTTTAATACAAATAATTAGTATCAACATCAAACACTGTAATATGTTACAAAGTTATCATTGTAAATAAAGATGTGCAAACTACATCAGTGTAGTAGATATACCTATGTACATATATAAAAGAGCAAAAGGTAATCGACATTTCGATCACTGGCATGCGACATCGCCCAAATTAACGACTTATGACTTAAAATAAATGAAATTCTAATTTCTCATTTCACATTTATTATACTGGAAGGAATGTCATCCATGTTCAGTTTCTAAAGATTAGTTAAACTTTATCGTAGCCTTGATCCCATATGCATTAATACCTACTAATACAACCAGGAAAATCTTGTTTAACTGAAAGTACATATGTAGACGCGTAGTGTGTGGGATTGGACATTGGAGAAGCAGGTCCTACACCAGTACCCCGGGGATTGCAAGAGGTCACACACGAGATGGTTAGACCACGTGCGAAATCAGATGGATATTTTTCAGAAGGCAATTTATAAAAGTGAGCAATTTTTCTTATGGGTTTGCGTGCCGGAAGTGCCCAAGGGACACCATCTATGTCGTAAGACCTTTCACGAAAATGTGTAGCATCAGCAACGTCGACTCTAGGATATCCATGGAGGTAGTAGTTGTGCTTCTGACACACTAACTACCACTCGGACGATAACAGGATTAGGTGGGATATCGTCCGAGGAAACAAGGCAAAGCCTAACGTCGACGAAGCCACACAACAGTCCTTGAGTTTAGCCTCTTTAGCCAACGGTCTGTGTTCATTTGTGACGAGAAATAACAGCCGCAACATACTTACATAGTTAATTTAATAATCGACAGTGAAAGCCCGGACGCGGTCGTAAGTTATTGCGAACGGTTGACCAAAGTGCAGTTCACTAGAGTGTCTGGCAAATATGGGGGAGAAGACAACTCCTGAAATTGTGGTCGACAAGGAGCCAGACATCATCGTGGAAGATGAAGAGCATGCCGAAGAGCAGACTGATAGTCTGTCTGTACTTGACGAGCACGACCAGAAGGGGTAAGTCGTTTTTGTCCACGTAGAAAAGTCATTTTCAACCGCTGAATGATGATTTTGTAGTTTGGTCACGTTATGACAATTCTCAAGATTATCGATTTTTAAACTGTGTTCAATTTTATCACAGACAGAACGATTTTAATCTAAAAAGTGTTGAAAATATAATTATGATGAATTTATTTATATATTTAAGATAGCTTAAGAAGCTAATTACAAACAAACAGTAACTTAAAGGTAAAATTAAAAAATAAACTAAATCTTTTAGCATTTACATATGCATATATATGTATATGTACAGAGGTGCTGTTTTAAGGTTGCCAGGAATCTATCAATTTTGTTTATATTTCTGAGATCTTCTCGCAGGCCATTGTATTCAACAGCACCCCTGTACAAGACACTTATCCTAGATCTACTTAATTTTAAATTAACGTATTCTTACCCCTAGTATTAAGACTATGAATATTTAATACTTATCGAAATATCTTGGTAATAAGTTCTTATCTAATTTAAAAATATATATTAACATGCACACTTTTAAGGTTTCGTTTACATTCATCCAATTCAATTCATTCAACATATATTTTATACTAGTTAATCTATCGAGATTAAAAATACTCCGCATAGCACTATTTTGCAGTTTTTGCAATCTATATTTAATTACCCTATTTACTAAATTTAAAAATCTACCACAATATATAAAATGAGGACGAACAATAATTACATTATAAACTAATATTCACTTTAGTAGAGAGATGTGTGCATTGTGTGAGTATGTATAAATTTTAATTTAGAGCTGAAACTGGAATGCTTCAATAAATTTTGATTTAATTTTTAACTGGAATCATATAATGGTTGTTATTGTATTATACATCGTAGCATTGCAAATACGAATATAAGTGTACTTAAATATTGTATTACCTATAAAGTAATTTCAGTACGAAAATCAATCAATGAGGTCAACGTGGTAATATAGATGGATTTTTCGGTTTCATTCACCGGACAGAGTTGATTGGCGCAGCTTAGATTTTTATACGATGAAGAATCTAGTAATAAGGAATAACGAATTTAATGTGTTTTCGATATCGGGTGAGCACTATAAATATTGATTTTTCATTATTATAGATTGGGGATAGGCGCCAGGTTCGGATTTCGCGTACATTTTTCGGGACTCGACGAGCCGTGAGTTTTTTGTTTATACAGTTATATTTATCAACTCACTTCTGTATTGTTTGAAGCACATGCGCACTTTCAAAATTGAGCAGTCAAATTGCATAATGTTTTAAGCAATCTAGTTTTATTCGCGAAATTTGAAACTGTACTATGCAGGAGCGCGATGCAGTTTTTCAATTTACCAAATTGAGGTTTTGCGGTCATCGATCTCGCTAATGAAAACATTTTATGATAAAATTTATTTTATACAACATTTTATGACACGAAGTAACTGTAAAATGTTCACTGTATAAATTGTAGATTTTCCAACGACGAGGAGAGGGGTTTTGAGTGGGGTAATTGGGTTTTAAAATTTTGCGCCGAAACCCGCTAATACCGTGTTATATAAAAAGAGCTGGAATTATTTTTCCGAATTGGCGTTTTACATGACGTCGAAAAATGTTTTGTGTGTTTGTTTTTTTGTTTCTGTCATATTTTCCTGGCGTAATATTTTTGCGTGATGTACCCACGCGCGTCAGAGTGAAAAACGTTGGATGATGGAAAATTTCGACCGCGAAAAACTTCAAATAGAATTTTCGAATTGGTCGACCGCCCTTTGGACCGACTGTCACTTCCGAATAACTCAAAGCGAATATAGAAGTTCAACAAGACGATATCAAATTTGACAGTTTTGTTTATTGCTTGTCAACCGCGTCTAGAGCGCCTGTTCTTCACAATCTCTCATACAAAAATAATAACGCATATAAGTATGTATGTATGTACAATTTTGTATTCATAAATAACTTGCAAAACAACTATCGAATACAATACCTTAATCACTAACAATGTATAGTTGAATATTTGCACCTGTTTGGAACAATGCCTCCACCACTAACCATACTAAACTGCAAATCGTGCAAAACAAAGCCGTCAAAATCATGTACATATAACACCCCCATGTACATATAATATGTACTAACCTCAAAAGGCTTTGCTCGCGAAACAAAATACCGTTTGTAACTCATATTACTAACATACATGTTAACCAAGAAGTTTTATCAAAAAAATAGCTAACTATGTATAATGCTAACCAATTAGTAAAAAGTCTCGGTGATTACGATAATGTGTTATTACCTCTCAGGTATAAACATAGACTCCCGAAACATAATCTGTTTTAAACCCCCGATTACAGTAAGTTAATTTAATTTAATGTATCTGCATGCATACTTGAAATTGAACAATCATACTTATTTAGTAGTTTGTATAAAATTGAAACAAAAAAAATATTATCCATAAATCGGATCTTGCATACAAATAGGATCTTGCATATACATACATATACATACGTCGAATCTGATGTCAATAAATAACTTACCAACTTAACACCTCTCGCTGATGCTTCACTATGCATTCATTTTACACACTTCGCGGATTTACACAGTAATACGAGACTCAAAAGCTTGCGAATCACACACATACGTGATCCTTTGGGCGCGACTTCGTTGAAATTGCACCGTCTAGTATAGTTTCAGTAACAGGAGCTAAGTAGGCAAATTAACGTGTATGTAGTACTCGTAAGTACATTGAAATGTGATATCCGTATTTGAGCTTACGTGCATACTATTGATACGAAAAGAAATATTTGAATGGAAGCGAGGAAAGTTCAAAAGTGGTTAAAAATTAGTGATTGGTACGGGGTTAGCGTATAACTTTTCCGAGCTGACCCTGTTGCTGGACAATGTTCACGTATTTGTAACGAGGCTTAACTTATTCAGTAAACTCCCGTGAAAACTATCTACGGCAAAATTAGAATGGCAGGTATCCTTTGACAGAATAAATTTTATGTTTGCTTTTAAAGTCCTTTCCCTTGATGGTGAAGAACGTATTTATGTACATATATTATATGCATTCGTTACGGTTTTTACTGAAAAGTGTGTATTTCAGTTTTCTAAAGGCTCCAAGAGGATAAGTTTCAGTTTTTGGTTCAAAGCCGTCTTCTTTTAGTTATTTCAATTTTTCATCTGGTTTTTGGTTTGGTTTTAGTTCCGAAAATTTCAATAAAAATTTTCCTCATCCGAAAATTTATGGCAGAAAACTATCTTCAAAATTTTTAGTTTACCAGTAATTACAGTGGTTTTTCTGGTTCGGTTCAAAGGAATTTTTCAACAATATGGAAAAAAGTGACATATCGTCAGATAAATGAGCATGAATTGAGAGAACACGTACCGGAAAAGGCTTCAAATCATTCGAATGAACAATCGTAAAAAAAGAACACATGAGAATGCAAAAAGTAAAGTCAGCTATAGACAAAGGCAATAAGTGTCAACAAGCTTACGTATGAAACATATGTATGTACAATGTGTGACCACAAATGAAAAACACTTATCTTACATAAAATCCAAGTGATAGCTCAGTGCTTATAACGTTAAAGCTTGGGGTTCAATCTTCATGTTACCTTAATTATCGTCATCGGCAAGATTTGGACATTTCTAAATCTAATTAGAATTTTACATTTTATCTAAGTTAGTTGTTAGACGGCTCCATCGAAAATCTGCACCACCTATCCATTACTTCTTTGCTAACCTGTTATTGGGTCTGGGTCCTGTTGGTTAACTTTCAGCCCAAAATAAAATTAAACGTTCTACATACATACATATCGCATTCTCAGAGCACACAGATGACATGTCCATGATTTTGCCAAAATGAGTTATGAATGCAACTTTGCAACAGACAAGTGGCACATCTGAATGACGTCACAATTTTTTTGGCATCATAAAGTACAAAAGTTCTACTAATATACAAGTTTGGACTTTTTGCATGCAATTTGAAAAATGTGTAAATTCCAGTGATATCCAACCATTAGCTCGCGGGCGCCTGGTAGCCCGTGAAGTTATTTGAAGGCGAACAAAATTGCATAAATTAGTTTTAGGATGCATCCCGAAGTCCCAACCGTTTTATCATTTTGTACGCGTCTATCATACTGTAAAAAAAGCTACCTTTGCGTTCAAAGCTTCAAAGCTTGCGTTGTAATCCTCAAAACGGCTGATTGCTCTTCTAAATTAATATCGAAGTTTTTAGAACCAAAGTTTGTTCTTGCTAGAACGAAATGCGTATACCTGAATGTATCAAGGCAAATTCGACACAGTCAGAACGAAATACTAAAAAACTCGTCGTTCTAATTGGTAAATAATCATTATCGGATTTTTTTTATTTAAAAAAGCTTTTTATTGTTCTTATACTATGTTCACAATACATCTTAAATCTATTTTAATAGCTACTGGTCCAGTGACCATTATCTATTTTACACATTGTTCATTTTGTTAGTATTTATAAGGATTCTTTTATTTTAATGTTAGTGTTTAAAGAATAATAGGAGAAAGAGCTCAAAAACCTATTTACAATTCTTATCAAATGTTTATAATATATTTTACATAATTAAATTAAATACTTACTTTTTAGAGTCGGCGATCTAAAGAAAATTATGTTTAGGTAATTTGTGTTTATACCTAAAGGGTAAAGACATCTTGCTATAATCACCGAGACCTTTCACTAATTTGTTAGTGTGGTTATTGGTAATTCTATCATAGAATATACTGGTTAATCTGTTAGTGACATCTACGACTAATGGGGTGTTATACTGGGAATGTAGTCTTTTTAGGTTAGTATATATGGGCGTGTTATAAATGATTTTTAATGATTTATTTTGGACTACTTGAAGCTTTGATTGGTTAGTATTGGAGGCATTATTCCATACGGGAGCAGCGTACGTTAGTAAGGGTAGTATGAGTGCGCGATATATTTTAATTTTATTATGTAGTGATAAGGCACTATGTCGATTGAATATAGAGTATATTGAAGATATGGCGCGAATTGCTTTGCATTTCGCCGCCTCTATGTGGGGCCCATCTCATTCTCTTATCGAATGTAATTCCTAAGTATTTTATTTGTGTTTGCCATTTCAGACTTTTCCAGATGGGATTTTCAGATCTGAATTTGGTTTATGTTTTCGTACACTAAAGAAAATCGCGTCTGTTTTGTTTTGATTAATTTTAATTTTCCACTTAGTGAAGTGGTCCGTCAGTGTCTTTAAGGCTAGTTCAAGGTTTCTGCGAATAGCCTCTGGTTTGATACTGCTTGTGAAGCAAGCAGTATCATCTGCATATAGAGCTATGTGACAGTTTTTTTTTGGGATGGGTATGTCATTAATATATATGGCAAATAAGAGGGCCTAGCAGACTTCCCTGTGGGACCCCTGCTGAGATTGATTTCGGTGAGGATATTTCAGTATTTACGTTAACCAACTAACTTCCTGTGAGTTAGGTATGATCTGATGATATGTATTAGGTAGTTCGGTACTTTGTTAGTAAGGAGTTTATGAATGAGTCCATCGTGCCAAACCGTATCGAAAGCCTTCTCTATGTCAAGACATACCATTCCGGTACTTCTCTTCATATTGAAGTTCTTCGTTACGTATTCGGTTAGTCTTGTTAATTGTTGGGTCGTGGAATGTCCGTGGCGAAATCCAAATTGTTCGTTAATCAATTTTTTGTCTAAAATCTTAAGTAAGCGAGTGTAAATGATTTTTCTAAAATTTTGGAGAGAGTACAAAGTAAGCTAATGGGTCGATAATTGGCTGGGTTTTGTGATTTTTATCAGGCTTCGGAATCGGAATGACGTTTGCTGTTTTCCAGTATTTTGGGAAATATCCAGTTAATAAGCAAGAGTTGAATATTTTAGATAATGAAACTAGGGCTTTAAATGGAAGTTGTTTGATTATAACGTTATCTATTGCATCGCGTCCAGGTGCCTTTTATTTTTTAAGTTACGAATTATATTTTTGATTTCACACGGATGGACCAATTTTATATTTTTAGTATTATTAGTAGCATTTTTAGTGAGGGTTTTGATGGACTGGTTGACTTTGTTATGCGTTGATTTGTGGTGGTAGTGTTGTGTGAGTGTGTGATGCTTTTGAAATGATTTCTATAAGAGTTCTGCTTTGTCGCAATCTCGCGTCACTGAGTTCACTCCATCATCTAATGGAGGAATCGCGATTTTGTCCTGCGAATTGATTTAGCTAATTTCCAAAAGAGAGCCATCTACTGAGTTTAATTTTTCTAATTTTTTTGACCATGCTTCATTTTAATTTGTTTGATTCTAATTTTGATTTGATACGTAAGTTTATTAATTAATGTTTTAATGCTGGGTCTTTCGAAGTGTGCCAGCTCTTACGGAGTTTATTTTTATGTTTTATTAGATGTGCAACAAAGTCAGTTATCTCCAGTTTGTGTTCAATAAAATGTGTTTTGGTATATGGAGATGTTTGGAGTGCGTTATAGCGTCAGTCAGTTGCGTAATGGAGTTGTCAATGTCGGTTTTGTTTTTTAAGCGTGGCAGACGATAAAGTCGTGTGTTCTTGTATGTATGATTTAAAGTCTCGCCAGTTTGCACTCCCGTAGTTCCAACCGAATTTAGAAATCTCCTCGGGTTTCCCGTCGATTGTGAAAAAAAAGATCGGGAGGTGATCTGATGATAGAGCCTGGAGGGCAATTGGTGGCGATACATGTGTGGAGTTCCTGACCAGCACGAGGTCTAGTGTAGATGCTTGTGAGTTATTTGTTGGAAAATGTGTGTGAGTGTCTGGATGAAGTAAAATTGTATCAGTTAGCTGAATGTGTTTAATAAGAGATGTGCCTTGTCGGTCAGTGTTCACGCAATTCCAAAGCGGATGTTTGGCATTAAAGTCACCAGCTACCACTACCGAACTACCCATGTTAAATATTTTGTTAAGGTCAGTTGACAATAATCTTTTTTTGGGGAGGATTATATGTAGATGCTATTATATGAGGGGTATTGTTAATTATTAGTTCAATTGCAGTTAGTTCTAGATTGGTTAGTATCGGGGTTATTACGCGAGAATGTTTAAGTGAGGATTTTATAAAATTGCAACTCCTCCTCCGTGCTTTATTTCTCGGTCTTCCCGATAACAGCTAAAGTTAGGTAGATTAATTCGTACATGCGGTTTCAAGAAGGTCTCTGAGATTAAAACAATGTCAATATTGTACTCACCGATCGCCGACTCTAGTTCGCCAATCTTATTTATAAGTCCGCGAGCATTCCACGCGAGAATGTTCAGGCGCCTCCCATTAATCGAAGACATCGAGGTATTCAACCAACATAAGCGCCAGCTCAAGTTTGTCAGTGCAGCCGCTGGCTTTGATGCGAATCTCCTGTAGGATCTTTATCATCTTTTGGAGGGATGCAATGGACGTTAGGTCTGTTTTAGACTGAGTGATGTTGGGGATGTTTTCGGATGGCTGTGGTTTATTTGGGATAGTTGGGATTTTGGGCCTTAATAGAGGAGTAGGAGAAGTCGGTAATTTCGGAAAGTTTGCATCGTTAACGGCCGGGGTTTTTGCACCGCTGCTGGGGCTTTCCATGGGTTGGCTGCTGGCGCTCGATTCTTCCGCGCTTCCAGCATTTTAATATATTCCTGTCTTCTTGGACAGTCCTTGAAATTGGCAGGGTGGGGTCCTTGGCAGCCGGAACAGGTAGCTGGGGTTTCCCTGTCTTTTTTGGGGCAATCCATGGTGAGGTGGATGCCAACGCATTTGACGCACCTGGCCGGACGATTGCAATTTTTGCCGCGTGACCAAAATCTTGACACCTGTAACATTGGTGACAATTTTTGCATTACTTGTATATTTACTGACACTGACCTTTGTGTAACAAATGTACCGGATTTCCTTGATCTTCTTCGGGACGACGGTCGGTTCGAAGAATACCAAGTACAACTCGGTAGCGTTGCTTGGTTCCTTTGTTTTCATAGGGATGACTCTGGATACTGGGAATCCCTGCTTGGTGATCTTCTTTGATGTCAGCTTCCGGTAGTTTTGGCAAGCCGCGGATTACACTTTTTATTATTTTATCCTCCTTCCTGGAGAAAGTGTGGAACTGTTGCTCCGGAGCCAGTCCATTTCGGAGTTTGCAAAAGTCTTCAAGACTCTTACATTGAATTTTGACATTATTGTTTCCAATATATGTCATGTTGAAGTCTTTTGCAAACTTCCGAATGGATTCTGTCATGCTGCCGTGAGTGCCGGACGCTGACATGATAATTGGCGGAATTCTCCCTCCGCTCCTTGGGCTATCACTGACTTCAGGGAGTCCTTCATATCGGTTGTGTTCTTTTATTGGGGTTTGAGTAACATCTCGTGTGTCGATTTTGGCAGTCTTTTTGGGAATCTGCCAATCCGTTTCCATGTTAGTATTAGTATTTGCCTTTTCAGACAATGATAAAGTGTTTTTTAGTCGTTTTTTTCTGATTACGGTGGTTCGACGCATGTTGCCAACATGTGATTTTCTGGCGAGTGGTTTCGTAATCGTGTGCGCAGGTAAAGTCCAATGCAGGTACCTGGTGGTGAGCGGAGCGACCGTCCACCACGAGTGACCAGAGGTAAAGTACCGTGATCGTGCGAAAATCGACCTGATTTTTTTTTGATTGATTTTGACTGATTTGTATCAGGTATCATCCCCTGATCACGTTTTCATGATTTATAGAAAATGTCTGTGTATCTGTGTGTAGAATCGCTATAACTCAAAAACCGTTTATCCTATCACACTGAAACTTGATATAGTGATAACACTAACTTGTATAATAATACCCTTAGAAAGTTACCTAAGTTTTTGTTATCTTTGGGAGGTTTGTCCAGCAAAACTATCTTATATATATTAAACTGAAAGTTTGCACATCCAATTTGACTAAATTCGCCGAATTTTTAAAATGACGTGCGATCATCTCATCATTTTTATATAAAGTTTCCCTGATTTAAACTGCTGCCCTGAACAAGTTACAGATTTGGACATGTCACCTTTGCGCTCCGAGGAAGCGATACGCACAACCACTTCGCAAACCTGCCGTAAAGTAAAAATGTTGATACACGTCACCGCCGTCTAACTATAGCAGTGGTCGGGAACCAGCGGCTCCGGAGCCTCACGCGGCTCTTTGTATGAAAACCTGCGGCTCTCGCTGTCAACCAACGTTTTGCGCGAAATGCAAAAAAAATCATACAATATCAAAATGAATTCTATTTTTCACATAACTTCATGGATTAAATCGTTTTTCAATAATACTTTTCAGTAATAATCTGTCGAACGAGCTTATTTCTTATTGCTATCCATTTATTTATTTAAAATACATGGGCAGTCGGCATAGCCGATGGAGCCCAGAGGTCTGATATAAATTGTACATATAGTTTTTAATTTTTTAGTTACTTATATTTTATATTTGAAGGATTACACAAGTTCATTTATGTTCAAAAACTTGTCGAGATGATTTTCAAACAGATTTATATGTACAATATTCAAAAGTTACTAGCTGATTTGGCAGGCGGTTCCAAACTTCGTTCAAAGTCTCTGACAATTTTGTTAGATTTGTCCTTTAGGAGTCACAGAGTTATGAACTCTGAGATGTGCGTTTTTATTGAACGCGACGTGGTTTTTTTTATTGGGCATTTATATTTATCATTTATTATTTTATACTAGTAAAGGTCGCCTCTCAATCTTCTCGTCTACAAAGTGGTGAGAATCACCACCTCCAACCTTTCGTTATTTAATTTCATTTTGAATATAAACAATATAATTCGAAGATAATATGACGCGGCCGCCAAACTTACCAATTTTCCAATATTTTCCCTAATTTGGCTGTTAGCGCTCGAAAAAGGTACCCGACCACTGAACTATAGGTACACCCATCCACAACATCCACGAGAACGTACTCAAAAACTCGAACGCGGCCAACCCACGACTTTATCCACATATTCGAGGAATATGAAGAGTAAACCAAAAACTGAAAAAGTCAAAAAAATCGCGCACAAGGAAAAATACCATAATTTTTACATTTTTACAAGAAAAAATCCCAATTCCGCTAGAGCGATTTTGATAATTTTGATTTTTTCACAGATTATAATTAGCATGATGATTATATACGTAGTATTACAATATTATGAAGATGATATTGTATTGTAAAATCTCGTTCAAGAGTAAACTGCCACTTATGTAAACAATCATATCTCTAACACCTTACGGCCTTTAAACTGATTTGTGTCAGGTGTCATCCCCCTGATGACGTTTTCGCGATTTCTGGAAAATGTCTGTAGTCTATCAAGTCTATCAAGCTGAATTTTTACATCTATTATTTTCACGTAAGGTGTGAGAGATATTATGAATGTTTACAGTGAGTGTCAGATTACTCTTGAACGAGATTTTACAATACAATATCATCTTCATAATATTTTAATACTACGTATATAATCATCATGCTAATTATTATAATCTGTGAAAAAATCAAAATTATCAAAATCGCTCTAGCGGAATTGGGATTTTTTCTTGTAAAAATGTAAAATTTATGCTATTTTTCATTGTGCGCGATTTTTTTGACTTTTTCAGTTTTTGGTTTACTCTTCATATTCCTCAAATATGTGGATAAAGTCGTGGGTTGGCCGCGTTCGAGTTTTTGAGTACGTTCTCGTGGATGTTGTGGATGGGTGTACCTATAGTTCAGTGGTCGGGTACCTTTTTCGAGCGCTAACAGCCAAATTAGGGAAAATCTTGGAAAATTGGTAAGTTTTCATACGCGATTTCGCTTTGGTGCGCTCGGACCTTAAATCACTAAGTCGAATTTTTGCACGATCACAATACATACACAATAAGTGAACAGCTCACACATTCCACGACGTTTGAATTTATGACAATTTCACCGAGGACATGTCTGCACAGACATGGGGAGCACCATGTCTGATGACGGGGTGAACCATGAGGGGATGGGAAGCGAATGAAAAGTGGGGATGTATGTGTGTGGCAGGTGAGGGCAGTTGGCCGCGAGGCGCCGCCGCGACCGGACGCCCCGCGAATTTCCCCCGCGCCAATTTTCCGACCCCCACCCCCTCTCATCCCCCCCCACCCCATCGCAATTCGCGCAACCTGTAGCGTCGACACGTGGCGCTCGCGACCACTTCCGGTCTCGGAAAAGTGACACGTCCGGTCTTGTGGGGTGACCACGCTCGCAGAGGATGCGGCCCCGGTCGCCGACACACCGCAACACTGCACACCTTGACCACACTTGAAATGGTGCATTTATATCAATTGTACACCCCCTAACTACCACCCCTACCCCCACCCCCCCCCCCATCTGCACATTCGCATATGCAATTTTCCAAAACCAACCCCTCGCCCTCCCTTCCCCTTCGCCGCATAAGGGTTTCGACCGTTTGCTTGTAACGAAAGTTTGTCGTTTGAAAAGTTTAAAGTTTTCCGAATCGGAAGAATTTATGGGGTAGGGTTGTATTGTGTGTGATGGAGGCAACAAGTGTCAATACTTTAAGCACGTTGTTACCGAGTCTTTGACGTTGTTTTGCACGTGAAATTAATGTTAATTAAATGTTGGATTGTGTACGCGTACGTAGTTTAATGTTGTTGCATTGAATTTTTATTTTTACACGTACATACATATGTACAATCGGTCGGTAGTTTGATTATACGTATTTTCGTGTAATGTTTGAGATAATTTTTAAGTGTGCGAAATTTTCGTCGGCGCCGCGGTCTCGGGAAAATTCTTTCGCAGGGGATTGTAACAGAACGAAATTAATCTAAGTTCGGCGCTGAATAAGTGGAATCGCAAGGCTGCAGAATAAATGAGAATTTTCATTTTGTATTCAATTAAAAGCAATTGTGAAAAAGGTTGAGATTCTCGGATACGCCCTTCGATAATATTTCGTAGAATTTTATATTAAAAATAATGCGCATTTATGTAAAATTATGCGTATTTATGTGAAATGGAATTTATTTTATTTCTTGTAGTTTGCAGATTTTTTTTGTACGTATATTTCGGTCGAAACCCTATTGCGCGCTATTAAATTGATTGTTATTTTTTTTGAACATTACAAATGGAAGATTGCAGTAATTAATTATATAACATGAAACTGAATACATATTTAAGCGATTTATTGCATTTGATTGTACATATGTACATACATATGTATGTAAAAAAAAATAGTTAATTTTGCAATCTTCCTCAATATCAATATTTAAATTATGATTGTCTCTGTGTTGTGAATTTTGCATTTATGTATATGTTTTATTTTTCGTTTAATTAATCCATTAAACTTCAATTTTACGATTTCAATGTCAATAATTTCAAATTTCAATGTTTACATTCAGATATGAAATGATTGACGCGTTCTCAGTTAAAATGAGACAATTAATGACACTCGAAGAAAGTTGTTAAACTCGGCGCGACATTTTCCAGACGAATTTTCCTCTGGTCGTCAAACTCGAAATCTCGAAGTGACGCACTCAAAAGAAAATCAACACGGTTTTGTCGACTCAACAATAACTTACATCGTAAAAGAACAACTTCGTTACAACGTTTGCAAATTGAAAAATATAGTCATAAATGATAGCAGATTGAGAACAATTTGATATGAGCTAAAAGTTAACGATCGTTTAAACTAAAACGTTTTTAACCGTCCTTGATTATTTAGCGATCAAGACAAGTTAAGTTTCCGTTTTTTAAAGTATCCTCTATTCGATGTATAGGTATAAAGACGCCGAGTTTTTTATTCGTAAATATCGTTTGACATATATCTAATTACAAAGAGATGTATCACCTACTTGTGTACATTATCGAAGGATCGACTTCAAAGCGAATCGAATATCCTTTAACGGGACAAACAGCGGGAAAAACAAAGGAGCTCTCGTGAATTTTCCGCCGAATTTCCCGCTTTATTTAAATTCGCTGAGGAAAATATTCGAGATTTGATATTGCGTTAAAGGAGAAAAGCTCGACACGCGTCCACTTGTTTTTTTCCCTTCACTTGATTTTTATACAATATAATATTGAATATAGTACGTAAAAAAAACACTATTACTTTTACTACTTAACAAATTTTGTTATACGTTGACGATATTGATAATTTAGTTACGATAAAGAAAATTAATAAGGTTAAGGTTCAACAGATTGTTAGTTTTTATTTAAAAATTAAACTACGTTTTCAAAAGGACACATCATCATTATCATCATTCACGTTGCGGTTTTTGTTGCTGTACTTTCCAACAGAAAAATAAATCGTTAAGATTTTCGATTCGTGTCCTGTCGTTTCAATTTCTCATAAATTTGAAACAATTTTTAAATATATGTACCACAGTTTTATTTATT
Organism: Parapsyche elsis; assembly: GCA_022651745.1. Lineage (NCBI taxonomy): Eukaryota > Metazoa > Arthropoda > Insecta > Trichoptera > Hydropsychidae > Parapsyche > Parapsyche elsis. Next base: position 1,373,974 of record JAGVSN010000039.1, read on the forward strand.
ATTCTACTTATTTAGAATTGTTGTATATATTTTTAATCGCGATACACTCCTCAGATCACAACATGAACAGTACTTTTACCAACAAACGTAATGATTTTAGCTTCCATATTCAAATCGGAAAAGTAAATCATACGAAAGTAAAGCGGTGCCTGACTTCTCCGAACTCGCCGATTGGATTAGATTTTGCAGACGCACGTAAAGGAACAGGAATCGTTTGAAAAAACGCAATTCTTTTAGGAAAACGATGAAACACCAACCAGTTTAATTGGATAATTAATTTTTTCTCATTAAGGTTTTTTTTTTTTGAGGGCCTCTCATTTTATATTTGCTAGTCAACCATTGAAGCAGATAAAAGACCGTATTGTTAGCGAGTTAGATATCGTCCCAAATTGATTCGTACTCGAGGGTTACTATTATTAGTAATGCAATCATGTTATTTTTAATTCCCCGCGAAATACCGGTGAATACTTCGTCTGCTCATGACGTTTCAATTTGATGAATATTTTCCCGCCTAACACTCGAAAGGGTCACCAACGAAATACGTTCGTTGTTTTCAATATTGTATTTGTACGCTCACTTCTAGAGATATTTCATTATTATTACAATATACGTCAGTCTATTTATGTGTGGCGAATGTATATTTACCTTTGGCCAGTCAATACATTGGATACTTAAATACATGAATGGAAAATAGAAATTTTTTTCTTGGAAAATCAATCATCGAAGTATAATATCGACTAGTGTAGACTTATTTGCGATCTCCGTACACTCGCAAATACCACAATAGAGCTTCGTTGGTTTTAAATTCAACCAACGTCATACAAGGTGCAGTCACCGTGCATCGAGATCGCGCTAATGTTTTTATTTATAATTAAATTAGGTCACTAGTGTAGACTCTTGATAATAAATATCAAGTATATACATATTTTCTGCACGTAAAAGCTCGAATGTATCGAATGCACCAAAGCTTCCGCACGAACGGTGAGTTTATTTAGCGCTTGCTTTTAAACTCCCTTTTAAAGTGTATCGGATAGTGTGCTCGGCTTGCAAAATATAAGTCTCTGTACAGAGCATGTGCAATATCACAAGTATGTATGTAAGATCGAAACGTTAAAAAAAATCACATCTACGAATTTTTACGCTTTTTAATTAAAAGGGCGAAATGAGCGAAAAGGTGCTCTCGTTGGAAAAATTAATAATTCTTTTTGTTGTTGTATTACGCAATATTGTGAAATTAATTAAAAAACATACCATAGCAAAGCTCATTTCTCTTTGGTCTTTTTCAGCCTTTTCATACATAAAAAAGCCCCCTCGAGAAAGATATTCTTCTGTAAAATGAAAGGTAAATATTTTCCCCCTAATTGGATTGAGTTTGTCTGTGGCTTTGAGCTGAATAGGGTAATTGTTAAAGCAAACGTCGAATTTACCATGTTCTTATCTATTTTAAGTTTTCAGAACGATATTAGAATTTACATATAAATTTTCTGTCCAATGATCCATTGTTCATCTATTAAATGTAAGAAAATTAAATAAAAATGCAAACTTTTTGAATAAATTGATAAATACATTGAATTTTCAACATTGAGCTATTCAATTAAAAAGTTAACCAAAGAATAATATACTAATATTTAACTTTTTTTGTAGTGAATGTTTAATTTAATTTCTATTCTATATTCTATATGAGCCGTTATAAATGAGTGGCTTAAGTCCAATTAAAAAAAAATTGAATTAATGCTAGTTTCTATTACAGATATGGTATATTTATTTTTAAAGAATTCACAAGTAAAGATAAAAAAAATGGGCTTAAACCACTTTCATTTATAACGGCTCATATATAAATATTTGATTTACAATAGCTAATGAAAACCAAATAAGCTAATAATTTATAATAAAGTTAAATGGAACAAGTGTTGTTTGAAAAAATAAATCGAATTTAAACAGAGTGAAGCGATTTCCTGAGTTTGAACAAAAAAATACCGTCATCAGTATTTTTAAATTAGAGCTGTTGGGGTTTCGGTTCGAGTCCACTTATACGCCGAACGAAATAAATGTAGCGAATCCTAAAATTCGCACAAGCCGTACGTTGAAAATTAATGGAAAAAGGAGTTACTGAAAAAAAAAAAGTAAAAATGTTACTGACAAGGGAATAACCCGAATCAGTCCCAGCTGACAGTAGCATTACAAATTCACTCGAAAAACAATTCTTACAGAATTTATTTCAATTTGGGAACCGTGCTTAGTTGAAAATATCCCAAAACTATGGAGTGCACTGTCGATTTTAAATAATAAATCACATAATCTTTTTACACAACTTCAAATATAAAAAAAAAATTGCAGAAATTCTTTATTATTTGGAGTATTATGTATATTTATTTGAAGTATTCACCATAGAAAATGTATACTTATCAGCTCACTGTTTAAGTGCACGTATTGATTCAATTTTGAAAAATTTCTTAATTAATCACGTCAATTTTATTTATGGTGCTTTTATCGATGATAATTATAAAATATTAGTTTATGTGTTGGCGTATTAGCGCGATAAATATTTTGGCGTCTTGTAATTAAATTCGCGTATCTGTAAAATATCGAAACGATAGTAAATCTTTTTATAACGCCGGCTTGCCCAATGGCGGTCTCGGAACAGATTGTTCTATCGTGTAATTTCAAAGCTTTAAAGCTCGCTTCGATCGCACACTTTGATATATGGCGAAGCGATGGTTCGCGCCAAATGGATATTTGTTACGGTAAATAGTAACAAGTATGCGAAACGGTAATCGTAAATATAAAACTTTTTTTACCCACCGATTTCCTGGTGGGTTTTCTCACAACAGTGTATTTAGCACGCATATAATAATTCACGATGATCCCCTTTATTTCGCCATTGAAAATTATAGGCACGTTAAGGGGCTTAGCTTGGGCTGCAGATAAGTATGCGTTTGCGAGATTTAAAATGTAACAATTGAATGTATAAAATAATTTCACAAACGTAACACTATCGCCAAATACATACATTTGTTGATGTATAATTTGAATATGCTGCATTATGAGGAATTTCTTTATCAGCGAAATGTCCAATGTAACCTTTTCAATTTAGAACATTGGTTTAGTTGTATGACATGCGAAATTCAATGTGCTTTTCTTTTGTTAGGGTTAACATTGTTAACAGCTAAAATTAGTTTGTATCAATTGTATACTTTGTACACAGAACAAAGCAAAATTAAAGTGGTCATTATATGTATAAGTATTCCTTATTTCCGTACATTTCATGTTTGGTTTTTAATGATAATGAAAAACACCCAAAAGGCATACAGAGGAAAATCAACATTTTCGCGAAACTCTGCCTTGAAAAGATTTGACCTGAAGCCGCATTAGTATAAATTCTAATCGGTATAATTAAAAGATCGTTTTACAATGAAAATTATTGATAAATATCGAAAAGTCTCTCGAGTGCGTAACTTAACTTATAAGAGCGTTACGTATAAGTCGGATTTTTCCAGTTACAGGCTACGCTCACGCGAAAAATGTCAGTGATAATTTATCCACTATCGTCGACGGGTCATCGTCCTCCTACGTTTCGAGATGACTCAGCCGTGAAAATTAGTCTTATTAGCGACGTCTTCGTTCTTATCGGCGAAAAAGCGTTGATGGGACGAGATTTATTGGAAAAGCTCGTTGTCGCGTCGTGGTGGCAACCGACGCTCTGCGTGACGTCACGGGACGCCCCCGTTAGACGCATTAATCCGTCAACGAGACGCACTGCTGATCGTTACTCCAGTCATAACAAACGTCAAGTCGACTTTGATCTGCTGATCGTCAACAGTTATTGGGATCAGATTCTGTGACGTCCAAATCCACGGTTCAAAAGCTCCCGATGCAAAGCGAAATTCACGTGAAAGTTGGTGGAAAGTGTGTGAGACCCACTAATCCCCATCTATGTGCGCTGGTTTGTACGATAGCAGTACAGCCCCTGACCCGTTTGACAGTACGTGATACAATTGTATAGTGTACCATTGATTGAATGGGTGTATGGCCTTAAAATTTGGCTTTGACCTTGTCGACTCGAACCAGCTTTGACAGATATCGGCTTGTTGCCAACACACCGCTAAATTTATATGTTATATTGGCAACACTAGCGTGACCACAACGTCCCAAGCAGGCAGGCATGCAGACGCTTTTACTAATATATATATACATATATATACCTACAATATATGTAGTATTTTAATTATTTTTATGATAGGTTGACTGCATTATCCATTGTGGTTAACTATAATAATAATATTAGTTACTATGGGTTATGGGAAAAAAGTTCAAACTTTTGATGAAAATAAAAGATCCTATTGACATAGCAAAGTTCGTAGTTGTTCGTAACTAATGGTGGCCATTCAAAACATCGTGAATGTGCTAAATCGATTGAAAACGGTCGGCTTAGCACGTTCACGATGTTTTTTGATGAGACGCCGTTCTGTGCCAGGGAAAACGGATCGTGAATGGCCACCATAAGGTTACGATTACAACAATACGTTTGTACGGTCCAACAGTCGTCGATCAAGTCAGCAAACGGACTTTTGCTAGGCTATACCTATTTGTGGACAATTTACGAATATGACTGGTTGTAAATAAAAAGAAATGAAACTAGGATGGAGCGCTTTTTAACATAGTTTACGCTATACTTAAATCCCAAATAACGCTATACTTAAAAAAGAAGGCATACGATAGATGAGTGTACTGCCAGTTATGACGTGTGGATGCTGAATTCAAGAATGTTACGTAAGATCCAATGCACCCAGTGAAGCATGGAAATATGTACATATATATGTTTGGTGTAACAAGAAGAGATCGTAAGAGGAACGCGTGGGTAAAAAGCATGACCAAAGTGGCAGATATAGCGAAACGTGTGAAAAAGTTGAAGTGGCAATGGGTTGGACACATAGCGAAAAGAATGGATGGCAGATGGACGCAAGAAATACTCGAACGGTATCTGAGAAGATGTGAAAGAAAGCAAGGAAGACCAAGCGGACGATTGGCCAAGAAGAATGTTGGAGTCAAGTGGATGCAGATTGCTTATGCCGACAGGAATGGAAGAGGATTGGGGAGACCTTCATCTAGCAGCGGATGGTGAACGGCGGAAAATGATGATTAATTATTAAGTTAAACTTAAACATTATACCGGAATGGTATCCGAGAGGATGTGGGCTGGTGAATTGAGAAGAATGTATGGAGTCAAGTGGATGTACATAGATTGCTCAAGACAGACAGGAATGGAAGAGAATCAAAAACAAAATAATGCTCCTATAGAATTTTTATAAAAGAGTTCTAGCTTGCTACAGATTGTTTAGACGTATTGAATACAAATATTTTATTTTTTAACTCAAGTGAGAATCTTTTAAATGGGCCTCTGAATGAATTTCGATAATGTTCCTAGCAATTTGTTCCACGAGCCGTGAACCATTCCGTACGGTGCGATGCGATGGTGGGTTTTGATTTTCAATTGGCAAACCGGTCAAAGGCGTTTTGCGTTCAGAATTCGAACATTTGCGTTGACGAGAACAGACCTTTTGTCCATTTGTCCATGAATTTAGTCCATTGACTCTGGAAATAAGGGCTCTCTCCGCGTGGGAAATGTGTCACTTGTGGTGGGAGACCTCTCTGACACAGGATGGACGTGAAGATCGCGATCCCTGAGGTCCAATAACGTCCAAAAGGTTCTATTAAATCTGACAAATGGAATTCGACTTTGCATAGCGTCGACATGCCGACACAATCATAATAAAATTGTATACGCGATAGAATCGCGCACACACAATCTTTTACATGAAGTCGAAAATATACCTATAGTAACGACGGATGATTAGCGAAGATATTGATGGAAACGAGGTGAGCTCGTATACAATGGAACATTTTTTCATGATTTTGTTTATTATCGTGTTTTGTTTCGGGGAAAATGGCTTTGTCATCGATGGTACCGGTTTTCGTGCGCTTTGCTCGAAAATCTCTATTGTTCGGCGAGTTCTTTTTCCTTTCTTTCATCAATTCTACGAAAAATTGCCTCACCGTGCGTTTATACCTCCTCCAATTATTTTCCCTTTCAATGTACGAGTATGTCCGGCTGTAGGGCAAGAAAATCGCTTTCAGAATTACTTTATGAATATCCCATCCCCTTTCCGGGGGTAAAACAAGGTAATCGCAAATCAAGTGATCGATCGTATTGACCTTTGTACACGTGACGAGAACTCGACGCTGTCTACCATGCCCACATGTCTTGTAGAGTTTAATTGTTTGTTCATCAATAAGCTTAATATACGCCTTGTATACTATTTATTTTATATATGTAATATTAGCTAATTAGCTAATTTAACTTAGATAATAAACTATACTTATACATATCTACTATCCCTCACAGAGGTGTCTCCTCACACTTTGCAAGAATGCATCTATGGTCTTAGAAAACCTGACGCACTCAGGGAGGGCATTATATGTATGTACATATACATATGTATTAACACCGTCAGCTGTCTTCGTTTTCCTTACTCTACCTACATACAATTAAATGGTTCTTATTTCTAGTCATAGATATACAATACCATAGATATGCCATTCCAAACAAATTTGCCTGGACAAAGCGTCAGAAGCAACGGGGGTTGCGGAGGGTCTAAAGTGCAAGGAATTCTCAAAAAAAAAAAGCAAATGCAAAAAAAACAAATAGCAAAAAAAAAAAATCAAAATGCATGCAAGGCATGCATTTTTGCATGCCCTTTTTGTATGTCATTTTTCGGGCGCTAAGGCCAATCTATGTTATTCTACATCTATGTTTCTAGTACAATAACTGTGGATATCACTATTTCTAATGATATAATTCTTAAAATAATTTGGCAATAACTTATGATCTAACTTATAAACAAAAGACAGTGTGCTTAACTGCAAAAAGTTTCTAATACTCATCCATCCCAATTCATCTATACATACATCTAATAATTTTTAACCTACCAACATTCAAAATACCTCTCATAGCTCTATTTTGTAACCTTTGTATTTTATCTAAATCTTGAACATGTTAAGTGCAGTGGCACAATAAACCACGTGTGGCAAGACAATGCCATTTAACGAATCCATTAATCTATAATATATTAGACATCTCATAGTGTTAATGCAATAATTAGTTCAATTATATGCACGACTCGTAGTGGGATGATTGTACACTGTTAAGTACCTGGCGTTAGCCCTGTAAGAATATAGTAGGTAGATGTCTAGTAGCGAAATATACTATTTTTATATATATTTAGAGTGTAGAGTGTACACGTAGAGTGTTTGCTATTTTTAGATATGTTTACACGTGTGCTTTTTTTATATTCCGATTGCAATTTATATGCGGAACCTTTCGCCGGCAAATCAATCGAGTTTTTTTTTCTCTCCTTTGAGACTCGCGCCAAATTTGGCCGTATTTTTCCCTTGGTTTCAAACACCCACGACCGATATCGTTTGCATAATCGCATCCGCTCTCACCTTGTATATCATCAAAATTCAATATTTACCAATCGGAAAGGAGTGTGATGACCCTTCGGCATCCCCGACGCGCGTCCAGACGCGGACATCGTAAATAAACGGTTCTTTTCAAACCGAAATAGGCCTCAAGTACGCGGACTCGGGAATAAGCGGTCCGGCACCACATTATGTTTCGAGATAAAAATATTTATGGGCACACCGAAATAAACCCCATTGCCTACGTCAACAGATCGATATAGAACCGGTGTGTTTATATTGGCTTGTATCGGGCAAAAGGGGCACCGGACACTGGATCGTTGCAGGGCGCATTCGCAACACTTCAACACCAAGATAATGCTCCTCGACTTTTGTAAAGTGAAATTTATACGACGCTCACACACAGTATATATAGTATTTTAAGGGTGCTTTAGGGCACTATGTGTCGACGAGTAAGCGAGCAAAGGAGGTTTTAGCGAATTTTCAGTTCAAACAGCACAATTTCCTTTGAGAATGCCACGTGCACATTGCCAACATGATAAGGGTACTTACTCTAAATTCGCTAAATAATTGTAATCTCGTATGGATACAGAGCTAGCTTTTGGGTTAATGTTCATAGGTGATTAAAAGGCAAAGCTCGTTCTTTTGTTGTATACATACATACGTAGATAATGATAATGATTTCACTGTGTTATGATTGCATTGTATCGGAATACTGTCGCATTGCGTCTAAGCTATTCGTTTAAAATGATTTATTTTACTTACATCTTCGGCTAGCTACATCATTTGTTTTAAAAACACTTTACTAGTATTTGTTTTTTGATATATTTTGTGTAAATAACATTTTTGGATACGTTTTTAAAAAATTACTACACAGAAAAAGTTTTCAAAGTGCTGATTTTCCGAAGCAAAAGCGGGGTGTATTGATTTTGATGGTGAAATATATGCAGTAGCGTTAATTGTAGGCTGCACGAGCACGAGAATATTTTCCGGTCTAGTCTCATTAATGGAAAACCGGTGTCGGCGATTGCGTCAGTGGCCTGTAGAGAGCTTTTCCAGAACATAGACAAAGCGATCGAGTTCTCCTTTGAACAAAATACGCGTGTGCATTAAAAAAAGTCTTAAAAAACTCATTTGGTGTATATTTGTCGTTGTGGGAAAATTGCGACCGAAAGCGTATAATATATGTATAAGAAATGGTCGCATACGCGTTTTCATTTTCGGTAAGAAAAATAAAATATATGTCGCCCATTTATAATTCAACAATTTCTATTTGCTTTATGTAGGAAAAGAACTAGGGAAATCCATCATGTCATTATATGATTGCCTGTCGCTTTCAAGATAAGGCGGTTTTCTATCTAACTTGCCGATCATTTCGATAATATAAAATTTCTCACTGGGTAGTCCAATATCAATAATAAAAATGATCGACGAATACTAATGTACGTCTTATATATACATATATATATATAAAATCAAATCAATAGTAGCCTTCGACATTCAAATAAAGCACGAGAAATCGATCATTAAATAAAATGTCAATTTTTTTAAGCGAACGTTGTTGCTATGGTGATTATTAAGCAGTTATGTAAAGTTTTAGCAGGTTCTAGGTACATTTTCAAGGAAAGCGCATAATGAAATTCTGAGAATTGACTCGGAAATATTCATAGTATGATTTTATGAACACGTAGCTAGAGTTCCTGAAGAGGAACCTTTTCGTAGCATTGTGCCTATATTTAAATCGTAAATATACATAAATACATATGTATATATGTATGTACATACATATAGATATACTCAGCGTACAGTGTATCGTTCTCTATAAAAGTGAGCTAACGTCTTGCACATAAACAGGTTGAATTCAAAAACTGTCACTCAATGGAAGCATATTTTATATTATCAATTGAAATGAATCGTTTGAAAAACTTTTAATCATGCTATGATCAGGCATTTGAGTGGTTTGAGACGATTGGCAAAGGAAGCTTCAGTCCTGTGGAGGATAGGCATCGTATACAAGTACGCCAATTTTACGTCCAAATGACGTCAGCCAGTGGTCGTAAACCTTGCGAACGTCTGACATGACGACCTGGAATTAATTTTTAACTGGAAAAACCCACCCGAAGGCGCTCTTGAACAATAGCCTTCGGGTGCTTTTCCTACAGTTTTCTTACGAGATATTAAACGATTAGCTTTTTAATTAATATTTTTTTACTTTCATATTCTTTTCAATCTAATAAATACACTTGCGATGTAAGATTTTGTGTATTATATAAAATTTTGGTATTTTAAATCGTTCAACGGAATTCGCACTTACTAGGTATAATGAAAATAGTACTATTAGTTTACAATAGATAATTTTAAATGTTGATATGATCATTGTCGATCATCACTGATTCGGAGCTTTATCTCAGATTTAAGCTTTGCGATCTGTGTTTATTTATTTGGCCACTGTTTTAGCGTACATATTTATAGAAACATAAAATTTGAACGCGAGGCGTATTCACTTAGTAGACGGAAAATTTAAAGTTTAACGATTTAATAACATGTTAATAGTTAAATAATACAGGTAAAATTATAAACTAAACGATACATAAACGAACCAATTAAATGTAGCTGTTGTGTAATACAAAAAAGTCATTGTATACACACATAAATTAATACAATTGTTGTACTTTTAGTGAAATCGACGTTTCGTTGGAATTGCGCTCTTTTTATGTCGGAAAAAAATAATAGCCTCGGGTAAAACTACACGTGCATATAATGTTCCCATGGGAAATTATTACGAAGTGGAAAACTCATTTAGTTTAACCATTATCGCCGTTTATTGGATTGGCGGTATAAATAAAACGTTACACAATCGTAACACACCTATGTATGTATGTATGTTAAACACAACGTGCAACTTTTCCATTGCTAAAAAATATAGCGCGCTCGGAATCTCATTCGAAAGTGATACATTTTCCAACGAAACTCGATAAAAGCGACCGCTGTTGAAGCTTATTATACCATTGTGCCTTTTGTTATAGGACAAAAGGCGAGGATCATTCGTCGAATTGATGTCAATTAGCCGTTATATATTTAAGGTTAAGTACACCTTTTTGAATTATGAGCGAAAGTCTCCGCATAAATTTAACGATTGTAGTATTGTTATTTAAATCGTATCGGTCACATTTTATAATAATTGTGCTATCTATAAATTGACGATTGTATTATGTGCAGCAAGTACGCTATAATGTAGATATACATATGTATATGTACATATGTAGGTAGTTGCAATTAGTGTGCGGTTATTTTGATAGTCGTCTAATAAAGAACGGTTATGGTTTGCTAATCATAAATGTTCACACTCACATACATAGAGGCACGTTACGTATAATGAAAGGCCTAATGGCGTCTATAAATACGGAAAGTTATTCATTTTTGTTTTTATTAAAAGCAAACCGTACAAGCAAGAGGAAGACTTTCGCATTTTATTGTTGTCTCCGTAGTGCAGTCACGTAGCGCAATGAAACGAAGACCTATATATAAAGTCCAATTCGCTCACATAACTTATTAAATGGCGGTCAACGAGTCCTTAGCGAACTGCATATCCGTTCGTTGTACAATGTACAATGAATCGTACACGGCAAAAGTGAACTAAATCCGCTAGGGAAAAATTTGTGAAATTCACAAAGCAAATACAATAACATTTGCGGCGCAGTTTGCGCAAAGGAAAACTTTAGTTTGCGCTCGAAACTTTTCCTCGTACAATAACAACACACATATTCGAGATTTGTTAGAATTGCGAGCTATACCTACATATATAATAGATTGTGATTTTAATGCAAAAATTGTCGGTTGATTCTGTCGTACGTTCGGTGGTTTAATTAAAAATTAATTAGATTCGGTTCAAAACTGATCGGCACTCACTCATCCGTTACAATTAGCCTTTCTTTACAATACAACTGAATTTGTGGCTACCGATTCATCCCTGATTCGAATTGGATGGTGCTGTCTTCACCCGACTTCAATTTGTTTCGGCACGGAGACCGCAGTAACGGCAAAGGATGATCGTTTCGCTTTAGGAGGACGTTTTTACGACTTCGGTGATTGATTTAGTGGAGAAGATCGTCCTCAAAGAGGTCGACAAAGGTTCAGGGAAGTCCAAAGCACGCGCGCAAGCCAAAGGAAACCCTTACCGATTTCAATTAAGAGGAGGCAAACGTGTCGGGTGGCAAACTAAAGCCAGTCTTGCGGCAAAGGTACATTTTATAAGCACATCTATATTACAATTTCGTCCAACCGCAATTTTTCAAATTGATTCGACTCTTGACCCGCCTTAGATTGCAGGGATTATGATAAAAAAAATGACGATCGCGCGAAATTTCCATAAGAACGAATTTATTCGCGAGTCACGTTCCGCATACGAAATCTCCACTCTACAGATTAATATATTTTATAGGGGAAAAATTTGCGAAACGCTTCTCGGATAGATTTCTGAGAATACGTCCAGTATCCCCGGGAGAAAGTTTAAGATCGTGAAAAATTTTATACGAGTTTCAAAGTATCGCCATTTAATCAAATATCGCAGAATCGGTCGCGCAACTTTATAAAATTGAAACGGGCTCTACATTTATAGACCGCATTAATGTGCGCTTTAAAACGGAATTAAGTGCAAAAACGAGACGGATTTACTGAAAATTAAATTGGAATTTAAGATATCGTACTATGCAGGGCTGTTTGGGAAATTTTCCCAAGAATTAAATAGGGATAGTTTTATAGGTACAAAAAAACAGCCAACAACATTAATTTTAACATACATATGTACTTTATTACATATGTACATATATGTATTAGCGTAAACGTCTGCCTTCCTATCTGGCTCGTTGCGGTCACGCTAACATTTCCAACATAACAAACCGTATACGATATGTTGGAAACAAGCCGCTATCTGTCAAAGCTGGTTCAAGTCGACAACGCGATTTTATCACCACACACCCATTCAATCAACAATTCACTATACAATTGTTGCACGTACTATCGACGAACTATGAGCTGTACTGTTATTGTACAAACCAACGCGCATGGGCTGGGGGGTTGGGGTTAGAATCCACCGTCCTATGACGGACAAACTAGCTTTTGCATCGCGAAAAGTCCAGATCGTTCAATTTATCGTTAAATTGCATTTGAACATTTACGTGATATAAAATTCAAGAATGTTTCGTAAGATCCAGTGCACACGGAGAAGCATGTAAAGATGTACATATGCTTGATATAACAAGAATGGATGGCAGATGGACGCGAGAAATACTGGAATGGTATCCGAGAGGATGTGAAAGAAAGCATGGTAGATAGAGTGTACGGTGGGCTGATGAATTGAGAATGTGTGGAGTCAAGTGGATGCGGATTGCCCAAGACAGACAGGAATGGAAGAGGATTGGAGAGGCTTTCATTCAGCAGTAGATGGTGAATGGCTGAAAATGATGACGATAAGAATCATATAATATTAATATCATCTCTACTTAATGTTTGCTTACTATATACATACATATGTACATGCAATGGCAATGTTTACACACATAGACATTCGTAGACTTAAAATCGCAGGGGGGGAAACTGTTAAAAGACAATATGTATGTAGTTTCTTAGGCAATTTTCCATCGGCTTAGTTACTCGAAATTATTCAAATAGCTCTGCTTTAGGATATACACGGTAACTGGCAACGCCTGGTACATACTCGTACATCCAATCGACGATCACTATAATAATAATGCACCTGTGTGCAACGCGCAAGCGAACCGGCGATGCACCGGCACCGTCCACGGTTGATTTTCTCACAACACTGAAAATAGAATTTCATCGGTTTATCATCCACACACGCAAAACATAATATAATACGACGTTTCGCGTGGATTCGCACACTTAAAATTCAGCGCTTTGATAATGATATCCGGACCGCGCGTAACGGTCGTTTACCGTTTTGCGGTTTAAAACCCTCCCGCTCTGACGGACGCTGGCAATTCGAATGAATTTATAACACACATATGGATACGTACGGGATTTGCTATGCGAAACTGTGCTGAAAACCTCGTGCCAAAATTAGGCCAGGCCAGGGGTGGACTGCTCAATCATCCGGACTCACAACAATGCCACTGAGAGATGAGACGAGAGCCGTCTTATATACCACTTTCGACCCTCGTAACTTTTATTTATACCACGGGTAATGTACAACAATTTGAACCGCATTTAGTGCCCAATGGTCGCCAGCTCGCTTTGTTTTATTTTTTTTTTTTTTGTATTATTTCCAACTCAATTGGGTTATTGTCACAAATTGAGCGACGTGCATCAACCGCGTCGGATGCACTTAGCTTAATTGGGGATGTGCAATGTGCACATTGTATAAATGCAATCACGCAATTAGCATCAATTGGAGTTGTAGGTCGTCCGGGGAAAAGTGATACTTGTGCTTTGCATTTTTGTTTTAAGCATTTATTTTGTATTCCTGTATGTATGTAGTAGCGTGAGGGTCTGCCTGGTTGGCTGGGTGGCCGCGGAACGCTCGCATACACTCACGGCACGGGTAGCCCGAAGCACTCGCTCACAAATTTATGTAAACACACTATAGGTACATACATAAACGATAACCACCCGATGACACTGTCAACGGGCGGTGACTATATACGCCTGCCCACCTGGGTCGTTGGGTTACGCTCGCACTGTCAATATTCGCAAAGTTCGGCTACATAGCGAACTTTGCATAGATTACTCATAGCGTCATATGTATGTACATACATATGTATGTAAATATGTAGGTGTGGGAATTAAGAAACAAAAAAATGTGTAGATACATACATTATTTTATTACTATATATGTATATATATTAGCGTAAGCGTCTAAACTGTTTGCCTGCCTGGGTCGTTGTGGTTCAAGTCGACAATGCGATTTTATGGCTATTCACCTATTCAATCAACGGTACACTATACAATTGTTTCACCTACTGTCAAACGGGCTGCACTGTTATTGTTATTGTTGGGTTAAATCCGCCGTCATATGACGGGAAAACCGGCTAGTGTATAAGTGATAAAACGTTGATATTTGAAAATGAACGATTTTTATATTTATTTATTTACAAATTATACCATAGTGACATTACAGGTTGCCCCAATTCGTCACTATGGCGAGACATGAGAAAAAACATTATATTTAAAACATATTGATAGTAAAATTAAACAATTGATATCAAATTACATTAATCAAATAGTTCACAAATTACATTAAATTAAATAATTCAAAAATTACATTAAATCAAATAATTCACAAATTACATTAAATCAAATAATTCACAAATAAAAGATTATATAAAAAAAACATAATAAATTTTTCAACTTCATCATATGTAGTTGGCATTAAAGATGTCAATTAAAATGAACGTACACATTTTTTTATTAAATTTTTTTTTAAATTAAACATAATTAAATAATAATTAGCAAGTATTAATAATTAAATCAAATAATAATAATAATAGAATCAAATTAAAAGTTAACATAAAATCAGCAAATCATATTAAATTTATTTTTTATTGTTTTATTTGATTTGTTGGTTCAACGCACTTAATTGTGTTTTCGTTAAAGCAACAAGTTTATTGATCTAAAATTTCACGTTGATGGTATAAAAATGTCAAAAGCGATTTTTTGATTGCCCGTGTAGTTTAATTGAGACTTTTCTTTTGTATCGTTTATACATTAGGATTAATTTTGTATGTTGAGAAGAAAAATGCATTTGAACTCGGTCTTAAGAAAGTTCCTTAAATATTAATGGAAATAAATGAAGATTGAGTATTTCTTAAGAGTACGTGAATTTGTACGTGATGGCCACCTGTGTAATACATGTTGATTTAGCTTTTGCTGTATGTTTATCCGGCTAGGCAGCCGAGAAAATTGAATAAAACTGGATTATTTATGAATAAAATATGAAAAGCCCGGATGCTTTAGGCTTTTTCCATTTCCGGGACGAAGAAAAATTAGTAGAAAGTTATTATGAATTCATAAAAATAAAAATAATATACGATCCAGCGTATTGCGAATTCGCGCACCTTGCACGTGGGATCTCCACTAACTTTGGGAGGGGGATTTTATCCATCATTCCATTGTTTGATATGTAAATATTACAGTATACACACACACCGAGTAAATATTTACATCCGCAGGTTTAATTCGTAATCTGCGTTGCCTTGGACGAAACCTACCAAAAAAAGTCGCTCGAAAAACCCCGTATCGCGCAATCAATCAACGAAAAAATGTATAATTAACGCACATAGCTTGGTATTTTTATTGAAAATAGCGCACATGTATTATAATACTTGGGTATGCAATATTCAAATTACTTTTCAGAACATCTGTATATGAAAAAAATTAAATATTACCTGGCAAGCAGCTTACGGAAGCCGCATTTCATATTCATTCCGAAGACTGAAAACTTTTTTTTTTGTATATAAAACTTCACTGGGAAAAACTTTTTGATCGGAATGTGATTTGCATGTAAAACGGTAGTTCGTGTCCACTTATATGGAGGGGTCTCCGTGTGCGCGGAGTTTCTCTTGCGCGAAAAATTCTCGTTTCCGATTTTCGCACGCCCGATACGAAAGTAATTAAAAATAAATAAATATATGTAGCCATTTTTATTCCACCTGGGCGGTCCAGGATTATGCGAGAGCCTAGTAATTATTAATTTATATACAGAGATAGCTAAATATCGGTCGGCGAACACGAATACGGCAGTAGTGTAATGTATTCAGAATATATTAAGCGTGTTGTCGCGCGGTTTGCATGCGAGAAATAAAGAAATTTTATCTTGGAAGGATTAGGCAACTGCGACAAAATGTAAATGACTTGCTTGTAATCCGCAGATTTTCTCTTAACAGTTAGCTGCCGGGCCAATCTTTCAGTTTATTTTCAACGTTGGATTATTTTTTCACTGTACTATTGTAATGTATGTATCGAGGAGAAATAAAATTAAGGTGAAGCGCTTTCGGAAGAATGAACATAGATTTTTCATCCAACATCCTGCTATGCTTAAAAACGAAGGCTTTTGCCTCAATAGTGGTACGCATTGCACGCAGAGAAACATAGAAAGATGTACGCTTGGAATAACAATAATAGATCGAAAGAGGTAAACATAGATGAGAAGCATGAACACAGTGGTGTATATAGTGCAACGTCTGATAAAGCTAAAGTGCCATATAGCGAGAATAATGGATGGCGCAAGAAGTACTTGGATGGTACCCGAGAGGATCTGCAAGGAGGACCAAAAGGACGATGGTTTGACGAATTGAGACGAATGTGTAGAGTCAAATGGATCCAGACTGCTCAAGACAGACAGGAATGTAAGAGGATTGGAAAGGTCTTCATCTATGTAGTAGTGGATGGTGAACGTTTGAAAGTAATGATGATGACGACTATATACATACATATGTATGTATATTGAGAGAGTAGTGGATGAGTCTTATTGATATTTGTGACATCGTTACACTTCAGCTGGTGGTATTTCTTAATGATGTGGGACGCCGGTGAGGGTTTCGTCTGTTTATGTGTAGGCTTTGGATACGTTTCTAATGGAAAATAAGTGTCATAGTGTCGGTGCAATGGCCGTGTCGAGCTTTAGGCGTCCCTTCACGACGACAAAGGGCTCCGAGAAAAGCTTTATGGGTAAAAAATGATGGGGCGGTGACGTCACCCAGTATTTTTCCTCGCATTTTCCCGCGAAACGTCGCGAAAACCGGGTGACGGGATAATGAGCCGGAACACCGTAATAATGGCCGACGACCGCCTTATTTATCAAATAAAATATTCTCGACGAAGAAGGCAGTGTCACCCTCGAGTTTTTAAAGGCGAATTTTATTTCATTTTCTCTTTTAGAAAGGACAAGACGTCAAATTAAAAACGTGATAGCGTAATTCAATTACGAATGTTGATTTGCAAGTGAGGCTATGTTTTTCGCAGATACAAAGCGAGCCTCTATTCAGCGTATATTTACTATGTACATATGTATGTACATCACCAACAAAATATTCAGTGGAATTGGTGCCAACTAAATTTAACTTACAACGATGCGAGTAATTCGTCCAAATTGACATTTGAAAATAAATTAAATTTTTCATGTCTGGAAATGTACTAGATTTAAACGCGAGTAATTTGTATCAACTGAAAGGTCATGTTTATTCAAATTGGGACTCAAGTTTTATAATACATTTTATTACATCGCTTTTAATGCTGTAGTTTAAATTAATACTACCAACAGCTTAACGCTAAACTATAATTTTCATAATAAATTAATTTTTAATTTAACATTCTGCAGACAGTTTCATCGCTTAAGGGTGCACGTGCTTTTTTTACGGTCAATACCATGTTATTGATTTACAAATATACATTTTCCAGTACAAATAACGTGGCCGTTGACCTATTGACACGATGAACCCAAACAGTGAAAGAAGTAAGCAATTGGGGCAAAATTATATATGTAGGTATTCAATCGGCAATGGTTGTTTAACGTGCATCGTTTAAAATATTCGGTAGATATGTTGGGACACATTAAGTGTACACACAATAGTTGTTCGAATAGTGCGTAAAAACGCGTGTGTGATTTACGCAGCGTCAAACGCAAGAACAGTACACTAATAAAGATTAACGATCCATCTTCATCGAACAAAAGAGGCGAATAATGTTCCATGGATTTTGACAAATTGCTTGTATATTCGTATGGGTACACGTGTACGTGTACAGTGTATCGTCATTATATTGTGGTCTTCCTTGCGTAGATCCATCGACAAAAAGATAATTTAGAAGTGGAGGTTTGCTCGGAGAAAATACGATTATGTCACGCGAACACACTATCGGAATCGGTAGACAAAAGGCCGCAGGAAATTAGAAAGACGAGTCCTGTCGACGCTAGTGCCTCTAAAATGTATCGCTTCGTCATTTGGAAAAAAAGGAAAACAGCCGGTGAGATACAGGGCAAATAGAAACGGTGAAAAAAAAAAACAACGAGAAAACTACGGATGGGAATCGTCGGAAAAACTAAGGAAAACTAACGGTTTGGATCGCGTGCGCTTCAGCAGGAAAACTCCTTATCGTAGACCATCATCTTTATTGCTGGCCGTTTAAAATTATTATTTTATTGCCCAAACTCGGCAGTTCTGAAACATATTTTTTTCAGTGGGCATTCATCAGTTCCGGCTCTACATATCGTATAAAGTACCTATCGATGACAACATACATTTAAAATTGATTATGAACAACAAAAACTACGCATATCCCATAAGCCATAAATACGACATAAAGTGACATTTATCATTTTCCAATATAATTTGACATACATACATACATACTATATACATACATACATACATTTCTGATTTAAAGCAATGTTTCACTCAAACTATTAATGTATTGGAAGCGATTTCGCCAATCAAACTAATAGATATGTTGTAATTAAATCTAACGAGCTTTCACGCACCGATTTCAGTGAATGGGGTTTGTTTTAGAACTGCTGCTTTAACTCTCAGTGCTCGATATATTCGGTCTATGGTTGTATTAGTTTTCCATCGTACATAAAACAGCAGTGTTATTTGATTAGTTTTTACAATTGCAAAATTGCTTTTCATACAAACCAACAAATAAAAATAAAGTAAAAATGCTATTTATTCACTTTAGCTACTCTTGGTATTAATGTCACTTTTTAAATTAATTTCAAAACAACTCAAGTAAATATATAGTACATTTCCATATATTAGATTTAAATTCGACGAAAATTACTTGGCAACGGAATAAAATTGCGGATTAAAGGGATGCCGCTTGAAATTATGTGACGCGATGTATAATAAATTTTGAATACCATTCCTAGTATAGAAAGGAGGTTTCCTAGCGTACGAAGGATACTTTCAAAACGGCGAAGTTCTTTCGCACAATTAAGTTTCGGAAAGTTTTCTCTAACCTGTCAAGTAGGTGTGACGAAACAATTTTTCATCACAGTACTTGCGTATGATGCATTAGTTTGTCGTGAAATTCTTAAAAGCTTACCTTGAAACGTCAACGTCGCAATTATCCAAATATAATGCCACTCTGGCGAAGATAGGGAAAAGAACGGATGAAAACCACACACGTATAGAATTCAGCACGTATATTTGCACAACAACCTGGAAATAATACAAATATTGTGTAATACGCGAACCCCTTTCGCATCAATTAGCGTAATGTGGCGTAAGCGTTTCGGAGTAAAAATAAAACAAACAAGCTCGCTAAAACGAAAACAAACACTGTCCCGCATTATGCAAATAGATTTACTAGTGCCAAAATGAAATAATAGTACACACACACACACACACACAGGCAAATGAGATTTTTATGTGTTCTATTCAAAATGGGCGTCTATCAATCACACTGGTGTGCGCTTTCGTATGCTGCAATCGGTACGAGAAACAAAAATAAAATGTAAAAACACAACGTACAGCATCCCTCCTCCACACTCGAGATAATATCGTGAGGGAACGGATCCGGGATGAGATATTGTTTTGCTTTTGTGTACAAAGTACTCGTTTTCTTCTGTATAAATCATGAGACGTTATTATTGTTGTTGCCGAGCGAAACTTCCAACTCGTCTTATTATTTTATACCTGGCGGCGATTCATTACTACCTATGTACATATGTATGTATGTATATATTGCAAACGTACATACATATGTATGTAGTTTTTTATTAAAATTTTAAAACCAAATATCATTTAAATTTTAAATATTTGTTAGACAGTTTACCTTTATTGTATTTTATAATTTTCAACGAAGTGTATTACAATATCAAAAGAATTTTTTAACCTTAGTTTATAAAGTTTGAAAATTTGCAAGACGTCGTTTTCATACCGTTGATAAAATTTCTTTGTAAGTTTCCAAGTTGGTTTTCTCAAACCAAAATTTTCGTATCGCTTTTCGAAGTGGAAGAAGATAAAATTCACCAGTCGTTTGCTTACTGGACGTTTCTCTTTGTATTTATATATATTTTGCAAAGCGGTTTTTCCAGAATTTTTTATTTCGAATGTCAAGCAAAAATGCCTTTTGGGATATTTTTACCGTTTTTGTTTTTATTAAATATATTGAAATAATAATATTTCAACGTTTAACAATTAAAATTGCAAATGTAACTGCTAAGCTGCTTTTTTGTAAATCATCGCTCGATTCGAAACGCTCGAGGAAGCTTTTGTTAAAAAAAATTCCCACTTGACTCAGTAATGGAGCCTTAAAATTCAATTAGGAATTTCCTTTTTTTTTTTGATGCCGAAAAGGACAGACCCCTCTCTTTCCCCCGCATAACGGGCTTAATGAAGAACTACTGCGTGGCGAATAATTTAAAAGATAAAAAGATAGGAGTGGTATTCTTCCTTTTTTTTAAGAGACCCCTTTTTTTTTTTGTCTCGTACGCACCCTTCATACAAACGATGTCACATTTTTTCTTGTTTTCGCCGCAAAATTTCCGCAGAATTTACTCTCAATGGAGTCAACTTTAAAATGGGGTTTTTTTTTATGACGCGGTGAGATTTTCGCAAACTCTTAATGAATGTGAAAATGCCCACCGGCGCCTATGAACTTCACAGGAGCTTTCGCGAGATATAAATATTTAAAAAAACTACCAGTGAATTTTTGAAATATGCCACCGGCAAGATAAGAACGATCGCTAAGTTGATAAAATAAATGAAATCCAATTATTTGTTAGGTGCATGTGACAGAGCTGTATTTTAATTTAAAATATAATAAACCTCATGCGAAAGTATCTACATAATAATCTCATTTAAATTTAAATAGAAAAGGCTGCCGTCTACCTCAATTTTGCACACTTTCATCGAGAAGCTTTTTATTTCTGCAACGGTTGCACTTTCAATGCAATTCTTTTATCGTAGTGCGCTAGATAGATTCGCATTAAATTTATTTCCTCAATTTAGCATACGGGAAACGAGCTCGTAAGTTATATATACGACACTAACCGACGCAAAATATAATTTAATTTGTTTGCCGGCGATAATCGCATTATACGAATATTAAAGTGTTCATCGACACGAGAGTAATTAATACATATTGGAAAACTGTCTGAAAACTGAAACGGTGATTTTTATTATGCATATCACAATATCATAAAAAAGACATACGCGAATATAAAACTACTTTTTTACTACTATAATTTTAATTTTCAAGTGACCAAATTGATTTTAAACTTTGCCTCTCTATTAAAAGTTAATAAATGATGGATATGCTCCAGTAGTTAACCTTTGCCATTTTTTTTGTTGGGAGGAAAGTTAGGCATCAGGTCAAAGAACACAAGGATCCAGACCCAATAACAGGTTAGCATAGGAGTAATGGATAGAAGATTTTTGGTGTAACCGTCACAACTCAGTCAGATAAATTGACAAATTTTAATAGGAGGCGGCCGATTTGGATCCAGAAACGTCTTGCCAATGACGATAAATAATTAAGGTCGAGATAATCATTTAGACATACGGGGATCGAGCCCCGGATCTTCGTTCAACATTCTAACCACCGAGCTATCGCCTGGCTTTTTTGAGAAACAATTTCCGATTTAGAACTAATTTTGCATTTGCAACTATGAAATAAATTGTAACAGCAGACGTTCAACCTTGAATTTATTTATACCTTGCCAGCAACTATAGCATTCTAAAGAGTCTAAAAAATGCTTCCTCCAATTCCAACGCTTCATTCAAGAGTCCAATACTTTATCGCTTTAAGTTATACATAATTAGAGATTATTTAATTTGATTCCAAAATAGATTTTCATTACGTGAAAGTATCTAGCATTGTACCTATATAGAAAATTACTTTGGACACATTTGGATAGGATATTATGAAACTTTCTTTGAGCTGTCAACGGGACGTTTATAAAGGTTGGAGAAGCATTGTTCAACGCGGCTGTTTTTCCGAACAGTAGTGGAAAATCGTGCCTTTCGCTCGTAATAAAGCCTTTTAAATACTCCACCCACCGTTGAGACTCACGAATATCGTCACTCATTCATTTGAGACGTGTGCGATTGTATTGATTTCTGGTTTGAGGCGACTATGTGGAAGGGTACTTTACCCACGTACGGTGTTTCGTCGTTGAAGAATTAATTCCTAAGGGGTGGACTAACACCCCCCCCTCGTACTCGCCGAGGGCGATTTTTGAATGATTAATAAAGCAAAGGAGCGAAACCAATCATAAATCGTTAACAGTTACATTTTCGGCCGGATTTCGATGAGCTATGGCTATGTAAAGTTTGATTCGGAATGTCAACGTTTCAATTGTTAGCGCGATTATATCGTGCTGTGGATTAATTTCGTCGTGGAACATTTTGTTTCTACGTGAATCGATCGCCGAGGCCAAATTACAAAGCTCAACTGCAAAAGTCACGAAATTTCAGGCTAAGAAGTACGAAGTTGAAGCTTTCCACTCGACTTTTAATACGTTGCTTCGTGCCCGGCTTGAATATTTCACGAAAGCTTTTGGTACCTGTACAATAATTCTCGGCAGCCTCGCCACGTGAACCCCCAAATCAAAACGTAATAGCTTTAATAAACAAATACACTTTTATAATAATTTCATTTTGCAGGCTCGATTTCGGCGAATTCGAATAAGCAAGTTCTGAATTTAGCTTTGGTAATAATTGCGATAGCGAAAAAAATTTAAATTCATCGGTCGTATTTCGCATAAATGTTGGCGAGATTTTCAAGTTGAGGCCAAAGAGGAAAAAGGTGATAAAAAATATAATATAACAGATGAAAAAAATTTTGCTTTATTTTATTTTAATGTATGTATGCGCGAACCAGTTGCGTTGTAAAACGGTCGTCGAAATAACAAAAAGTACACACAAAAGCTTTTAATTTGAATTTAGATACGGTCTGTAACGTGTGTCATTTTATTTTTGTATCGCATAAAGGTCATAAAAATGGTAATTGATCCCGGGGCCATGTTTTACATACATATTTTTATTATTATTGTAAAATACGATGCCTTTTAATAATGTTCATGATGTATGTATGTATGTACAATACAAATAATACCTATAGATGAAATTATATGGTGATTGAATATTGTCCAATAATGAATCCAATATGGTAATATTAAACGTTTCAATAATAGCAGTGGATAGAATTGAATTCCGTGTACAATGGCGAGTACGTAAATTGTACATAAAAGTACAAGAGCATTATTTAACTTTTTAATAAAGGACACTTGCGACTTTCGAAATAATATTAAAAAGCGATTTTATTTTCAATTAAAAAATTAATCGAATTTGATTTGGCATTTCAACACGTATAAAAAAAATTCTCATTCAAAGCAGTCTTAATACCGAAAGCTCATTTCCATAGAAATGGGAAGCTCAATTTTGAGATTGAATTTAATCTTCTAAGATTTTGCCAGTACGTGCTTTTGCATACGTTTGCGTTTGAAAATATTTTTACTTTATTACGCTCAATTTTAAAATTGATGTGAGCAACACGCGACTTTCATGATACTTAAATACATTTTCAGAAACTTGTAATTGTTGCAATTTTCATTAAATGTGTTAATTGAAATGAACTTTAAGATGTTAGCATCGTTTTCAACCTTCATACACTACTTCATACATGTTATATATCTACTTCATACAAGCGTACATCTTTCCATGCTTCTCTGTATGCACTGGATCTTACGTAGCACTGTTGAATTTAACATTAACGTTTCACATCCTACGTCTGAAGTTATATAATACTAAAATACCCCACTAAACTACAATCAACTATGTACGGTGTAATTTCACATAACTATTAAATATGTATATAAACGTGTACATATATGTATGTACACGTTTATAAAGCGTGCTCTTGACTGCTAGTTAGCACACAATGCGTATAAGTTTTCCACGAAAATTTGTTATTAGCTACAATGTAATCGTAAACAACTGATGTGTTGTAAACGATATTTCTTTGGTAAATAATTGATGCTAATTGGTTATTAAGTATTATTATGCCGGCAAAAGGCTTAAAACCGACGCGAAACAGTCGATTGCTCAAATACTGAAATAATACACGTGTTGATAATATAATTTTCCGAATTGTTACTTTGGCGTGTTGTGTTGTACGCGATAAATTCCTTGTTTTCGGTTCGATTTTTGAATATTTCATGTGTGTAGAGTTGCGTGTAATTAAATAGTAATTAGCTTTCGGTACGCCGACGAAACTTTCTTCACTATTGTTTCATCAACAATAAACGTTTGCTTTCGACATGCAATTTCAGTTTCGCCCATTTAATACATCGAAGAAATTCTACGCGCCCCCTCGGTGAATTAATTATTTCGGTGTTCGAATCGAGAAATAATGATAATACGTTATAACGAAAATGAACTGCTTGCTCGCGGCGTGCTCAAGTTAAATATTGTATTTAAACGGTTTAGTGGTATTATTAATTAAACGCTTTTCTTTTTCGCTCTCGGTGGTATCTATGTACTAGCGTAGGCTAGTCTCGCACTAAAAGTTATTCGCCAAATGGATGGAAAATGAGATATAAATCTAATAACGGAACCTATCGGGAAAATTCCTCTCTTGCTGCGCATTATTGGATTGCCTATAGTGCCTAAATATACACGCGCGTGGACATTTTATAGACGCATATTATAGGTCTATAAAATGATGATACTGATTACTATTTACTATCTATTATATAGTTGGAATAACCAGCTTAGTTCAGGCTATAGTTTTTAGAAAGATTGTTAAGGGATTTAAGATCATCTTGTAACTAACTAAACAAACAACAGCAATACGCAAGTAATAAGTAACATGTCTCAATTGTTGCCGCACTCAAATAGTTCGATACTAGTCTAAAGTGCCATATAAAACCATAGGATCTTATGAAGTAGTAGTGCAAAGTTCATAGCGTCATAGGGTGTGAACATTAAGAAACAAACACATTAATACAATATATAAAACAAATCATAGACATTATTTTATTTCTGTATACATACATATATTAGTGGAAGCGTCTACCTGCCGGGTCGTTGCGGTCACGCTGACATTGCCAACATGCCAAACAAACAGTTTTCAGCGGTGTTTTGGTAACAAGTCGCTATCCGTAAGAGCTGGTTCGAATCGATAACGCGATTTTCAATCAACGGTACACTATACAAGTGTTTCACGTACTGTCAAATGGGCTGTACTGCTATTTTACAAACCAGCGCGCACAAGTGGCGGTTGGGAGGTGGGGCTAGAATCCAACGTCATATAACGGGAAAACCGATCAGTATTACATAAGTATATATAGCAGTAAGTCTGTGTGTGCTTCGAGAACGCTCTTCACGCGATTTTTTTACTTTTATTGAATTAATATCTTTCCGGTAAGTCATAGCTACTGTTATCCAACTCATTAATAATAAGCTCGTTGATTGTCAATTGGCATTAATTTAGTTTCAAATGAAAAAAAATAACGTTCGATTGTCAAAGTGTGCTTAAAAGCATCACAACATCATACTTAAATTAATAAAAGCTTAATCTGTGTGTCTGTCCCGTAACGCTATGACGTCACTATAGGATTTTTTTCGAGTTTTTTTTCTATGAATATATTTTTTGAAAATTTTTCGGTTTTTTTGGATATTTCCAACTTTTTTTTTTTGGATTTTTTTTTTTGGAACTTTTTTTTGATTTTTTTTTTTTTTTTTTTGGATTTTTTCAACTTTTTTTTTTGGATTTTTTTTTTTTTTGGAACTTTTTTTTGAATTTTTTTTTTTGGATATTTCCAACTTTTTTTTTGGATTTTTTTTTTGGAACTTTTTTTGAATTTTTTTTTTTGGATTTTTTCAACTTTTTTTTTGGATTTTTTTTGGAACTTTTTTTGAATTTTTTTTTTTTTTTGGATTTTTTTCAACTTTTTTTTTTTTGGATTTTTTTTGGAACTTTTTTGAATTTTTTTTTTTTTGGATTTTTTCAACTTTTTTTGATACCCCTAAAGCCATTCCGGCCCCTTACCACCCCACAGAATTTAACCCTACGGCACCTTTTCAGCACTCCCGAAAAGCTATGCCGGCCACTCACCACCCCCCAGACCCATCCCCTGCCCCTACGGCACCTTTTCTGCACTCCCGAAAAGCTATGCCGGCCCTTTACCACCCCGCCAGACCCCCCCTACCCCGGCGGTCCCTTTTTGGACTCCCGAAAAACTATGCCGGCCCCTTACCACCCCTTTTTTTGACTCACTAAAAGCCATGCCGGACCATCACCACCCCAGAGCCGCCTTCTACCCCTGCGGCAACTTTTCAGCACTCCCGAAAAGCTATGCCGGCCCCTCACCACCCCACAGAAAAAAACGGAATACCACCCCCCAGACCCTCCACTGCCCCTACGGCACCTTTTCTGCACTCCCGAAAAGCTATGCCGGCCCCTCACCACCCCACAGACCCTAAACGGCACCATTTTTTGCATCGAAAAGCTATGCAACAGATCAAATCAAAACCATTAAAAATTCAGCGGGCGTTGATTATCAACGGGCAATAAGCTAGTACTTAATAATGACTAACTGAGTTAACGTTACTCGATACAAATTGGTGCGTGAACATGAATATTCAACGTTGGACATCGATTTTCTCTTTTATTTTATTTTTATTAGACACATATACATACTTACATACACATTTATATACAGGGTGGCGCATATAGCGTTATGGTTTAAATCATTAATAACATTTTTTTATTTCTATAAATTTCAACATATTATTTGGAAAAACGTTAACATTAATTATCAAAAATGAAACCCCAAAAATGGCCACCATTTTCAGTCGTAAACTGTCGGACTCTTTCGAGGGCATTTTCCATCACTTTTGTTAGGATTTCAGGTCATAGGATGGTGGTTGGTTTATTCACATATACCCCGTCCTTTAAGAAGCCCCACATAAAAAAGTTGGGGGCCGTCAAGTCAGGTGAATGCGATGGTCAGTTGAAATCGGAAAATGATTGAAAATTGAAAAATAAAATTTTTTAAAGGCAATTGAAAGTATGGCTCTTTTGAGTAGGACTCCCATTTTTTCCACCGAGACACCCCATGACTCCACTCCGTGTCAAAAACCTGTGAACATGACACATCCCGAAAATGAGCCTTTAAATATCAAGAAAAGATGAACTTTACTGTGTCCAATTATGTAGATATTGCTGGCTATTCCTTTCATATATCCATAGCGAATTTATTAGCTATCAAATACGTTTCACTGACGCATTTCATCCTGGCGTAGTAACTAATGAGTGGTTCTATTTCACTGAGGTGGATCTGCTCCTTCTTGTAATGAGTGTAAAACTTATTTCAGCAGAAATTAATGATGTTACAATGTTACAATACGATAATTTAACTATTTAATAAATAATTTATGTTGTCTTACAAAAATCTGGGATTTTTGCCGTCCCGAGACATATTTATCGGGACAGGGGACGGCACCTTCGAAAACCAGGACTGTCCCGAGTAAATCGAGATGTCTACTTTTGGCGATCGGATAAAGGCCCGATCACACCAAAGCGAAATCGCGTATGAAAACCTAGCGAATTTCGCTAGGGAAAGAGCATTTAAGCGCATGACAGCAAAGTCGGCTTTAACCGCTAAATATTCTCAAATTTAGCCACGTGGTGAAAACTTTAGTTTGCATTGGAACGGGTGGCGGGGGCGATTATATACGTCCATTATATATTTGTTAGCTGTTATAATAGATATATTACGTAAAGTAGTGCAAAAACAATTGATTATTAATACAATTGAAACAAATTCGCAATAAAAATTTGAGATATGCGTGTGTGGCATGCATTAATCGGGCCGGTGTGTGCGATACAAATTGAAAGACGAGTGAAATTTTCTAGACTTTCCTAGCGAATTTCGCTAGGTTTTCATACGCGATTTCGCGTTGGTGTGCTCGGGCCTTAATATCGCGATTTTCCGACTTCAACTGAAAATGGCTCGAGGTTGAATTTTCGCACGATCACAATACTTTATCCGATATGGATAAAGTAAAAAGTTATTAATGATTTAAACCATCGCTATATGTATGTATGTACATATATGGACCACCTTATATGACGACAATATCGATATTAAGTCATGAGTGGGGTTGAGATGTTGACACGCGCTGGTACGTGTGTAACAAGCGAGTGTCGCGTTACGTCGTGTATACGTACATACATATGTATGTACAAACACGAGAATATTCGATACTTGGGGGTGGAGGAGGATGATTTTGCAATCTCTTCCTGGAATCGGCTTGCATAATGACTGAAGACGTGGGTGCCTTGGGGTTGTGTAGGTCGTAGGAGGCCTGTCCTTAAAATCCCTACCGTTGATTGACGCAAAGCTCGATCTGCGTCACGGGAATTTCTAAACTATTCAATATTGCACGTGTATCACTTGAAATTGCGCACAAGCGACACGCGATAGATTCCCATGGGTAATTTTTCAATGGAACTGTATTCAAATGTAACCCGGGGATAGTCTAGGAACTCTAGGATTAATCAATGCGGTATTAAAAAGTCTCTCTGGTCGATTTGTACGAAGCGTTTTGTTTTGCTCTTCCGATAGATTGATTTCGAATGGTTTGTCTTGAGAGATTTTTTTTTTTTGAATTTACGTATCTTTTCTCAATTTGTGTGAGTTTCTTTTCATCTCCACCGCAACCATGAAGGGTTACGAGCGCCACAATTCACCGATAAAAATACAATGGAGGATCGCACTTCATCGTATTCGATTCTAGCGGTGGAGCTCTATATTTTTTTTACGGGAATAAAAAAAGGGGCTTTCAAAAAGTTTAGAATGCCTGCGATTTGTTCCGTTTCTAACAATGGAAGCTGCTAACTGTATAGCGCACCAGCGAGCACATAAGATCGCTTTTGCATAAAATGCAAATGTCTGTGTCGGTGGATTTAGCTCAAACGAGAGCGTCCCCGAATGTTATCTCGGCACAGGTGACATAGTAGAAAGTGAATATTGGCCCGCGGCTTATTTTATTCATCTTACATTGCGATAAAATTTATTATTATTGTATTTCAGTTGGGAGCTACTGTTTTACGCGGTTGTACACATTTTCATTTTGCGTTTATTCGCGAGCCCCGCGTTGTAGTCCACATGGTAATGGAACAGACCCCACCTCCCCCCTACTTGCATTCATCTTCCATTCACATTTTTTTCATCTGAGCTCACTATTCATGGTCTTGTGTTAAAGTTGATACCTACTTTCATACGAAGCTATCTTTCAAAAAATATACGACTCACCTTTTCATATACAAAATACGTACCTACAGAGTATAGGTACATACATACAGTGACGAATGTACATATGTACATACCTACATATATATAAAAAGTGAGCCACTTTAAATTGAGTACTCCCTTTTATATACATACTTGCACTTCCGTATTTAGCAAAATTAAATTGAACATACATATGTATGTACATTTGATGAGATTACGTTAAATTTCAGTTTTTTATTTTGCATGAATAGCAATGTTAAATTTATTCAAAATATACGAGACGCAATATGAAGAATCTTGACGTCGCCATTTTCCCGTGCAATATTTTTACGACTTTCTTATTTACATTTATTATACGAACCAAGATCATTCTCATTGTAAGTAGCATAATAGGCTTAGGAGTAATAAACGAGATCAAATCCTCACTTTTATAAGGTTATACGGTGTCAGTGCTTAACAAAAAGGGTTTACCCTTCATTGTCTTCGAAAAAAAAGGACATTTTCTTTCGACCAATTGAAAAGATAACCTTAAAACGATAAAGCTGCCATTTATAGAAGGTATATTGTGTACCATTTTTTTTAACTTTGCATAAATATAATATTATTATAGGGCTACTATTATATTTACAAAATAATTTCTGATTTAAGTTTGATGAAAATTCTAAAAAATAACTTTTAGGCGTAAATTTATGTATTTATTGATAGTCCTTCATTTTAAACTTATAGTACGCAATATATTATTTGTATTTTTACAAGTGCGTGTATAAAATTAACTTTTACTATTAAATAAATGTACGTATTGTATTTTTAAATGAAAACTCATAGAAATTCTGCTATACGACGTAATAAACGTGTGAAAATAAAGTTGTACGTTGGTCACAACGATTTTTAGGGGCCCGGCAAGCCTTGATACGAAGCATAAAGGGAGAGATTTACTTAATGTGGGTATGTTACATACCATCTGCGGTTATAAACGATACGTAGCATTTATTGTCGCTGTTTGGCGTGGGATTTTCCCACAGTATTGAAAATGTCCTTTATGGAGATCTGCACGCCGGAAAAACCAGCTTTATATTTTGCGACGCTCGCCGGATAATACGACCTTTCACCGAAAAATATTTTCGATAATTTAACTGCACGATGTCCGTAAAATATATCTAATAGTAAACACAGTGAAAAATTCACTCGGTTACTATGTGGAATGTTTCACAGTTTAGTTTAGAGAGTGCATTGTGTGAGAAGGTGTAATTAAAACGGTTGCATGTCCTCGGCTCTGCCCACTTTTGATTTGTGCGGTCGTATAGCGTGATTTTTAATATGGCTACCGGGAAAACACGAAGCAACGCTGAAAATATGCTGAATTATATAGGAGTGAGCTGAAGAAAAACTAGAGAGAGCACGTGCCCTCTCGTTCGTATACTCGTATGTGGATATATGTATATATAATTATATAGTCGCTACGTTTCCTGACTTCTTACAGTGCGTTGAATGATTTATTCATTTTGTATACACATTATATGATTATATGAACATTTTTTCGTATTTATACTTATTTGGAATGTTCGGAATATAAATCGCATTGATAAGAATCACACTTCAATTTCCTCGTCGCACTGAAGTGAAGGATTCAATGATATACTCACAGGATCAAAATTTTCCGCAACACAATTGAAAGTATGTGCATAAAATAGCAATGCTTAGTTTTTTTGAGTTATACATACATACATATAACTAGCGCGCTCATTAAACGCTAATGATGCCTTTCGCTTAATAAAGAGTGACATTTTCTTCTTTTTTTTGTATATTTTTCACGCTGAAAAGATTGGGGTTTTGGCGACTTACTTGACTTGCGATGTGACAAGCCCTCGTGAAGGATTCATCTAAAGGTCCTTGTGATCCACTTGACTATGCAAAAGATAATGACGTATCGGCAAGATACACCACTCGGTGGTTCAAGAAAACAAAAGTAAACAAAACGGTGCGCTTCAGTTGAAAATTTTCAATTAAGTTCAAATTAATTGAATTCACGTAAAAATACTTTGTTTATTCGGGTTTCATTTTGTTTCGGGCAACGATTAACGATTTTTCTTCCGAAGTTAATTTCCCAGTACACAGAAGCAAACAACTACATATCTATATAATACAGGGTCAAATAATTTACAATGTGCTCTTATATTGTAAATCCACTAAAATTGTACATTCACACGTAGGTACCTCTATATGAAAATAAATTCTTGCTTGTCTGTATGTTTCTTCCATATAAATTTCGTCACCATTTGACTAATTGCCAGTATTCGTACCAAACTACATATCTAAAGGTATTTCCTACAATCCAGCGGGTGTCGATAAGACAATTTTTAATTGAAAATTTGACTGCAATCGTATCTGCTTCCATAGAATTAGACTCCATATTCTTCGGAAATATACTTTCCATTAGTTTGTGCTACTTTCATTGGGGGAAGGAAAGGAAAGAAAGAAAAATGAATGTCATATCATCATCATCATTTTCAGCCGTTCACCATCCACTGCTGGATCTCCAATCCTCTTCCATTCATGTCTATCTTGAGCAATCTGCATCCACTTGACTCCACACATTCTTCTCAATTCATCAGCCCATCGTCCACTGGGCCTACCTTGCTTTCTTTCACATCCATTCGGATACCATTCCAGTATTTCTCGCAACCATTTTTATCGCTATGTGTTCAGTCCACTGCCACTTCAACTTTTTCACATGTTCCGCTATACATATCTGCCACTTTGGTCATACTTCTTACCCATGTATTTGGTCATACTTTTCTTGCGAAAAACTGGCGAAATCTAACAGAAAATTGACTGATTTTATTTGAACGATAATAACAGTTGAGAAAAGCTTTAAACTGAAACGAGATTCAAGCCCTAAACTCTCGTATGAGTCCGTTAAGCTAGCATCGTTCGTTATAGGAAGATACTACATAAGCTTTGCTTCGACGACTCCGACTAATGATAGTTAACAGATAGTTATCAGACTATTTCCGATCGGAAAAACTAAATTCACCGACAGTTTTCAATCTAAATTGTACACGTGCTAGTGTGCTATATAGGTATATAGAGAAAGGGGTTGATGGTGAGCACATATTTTATACATAAATTAATTAGGGTCACAAAAACAACGGGATCCGTGAGATATTTTGTATAAACACCCCATGGGTCGTTCCACCCTCGATCTCCATGTGACCCCTATGGACCCCACAGGAGCCCTTTGCCCCCCCAAGTTTCGGAACCCAGATGTGTACCGATCCCAAATTCACCCTTTAATATCGCTCCGGTTGGATGGACCGCTACATATGAAGCTTGACATGCGATCGTCATTCATATCTCGGGTCAGTTTTTACAATAAGGGTCATTTTCGACCGTACGAATCAACCCTTTCGCAAGGGTTTAACGTTACGATTCACGGGGCGGGGATAAACGCACCCCGCGATTCGTACAACGATCTTTCTATTCAAAATAATAATTTACCGTTCGGCAAATGTGTTGCCGTTATCGGTTGCGAAATTCGTCAATATAATGAAGCTGAAAAGTTTGCAGGAAGGGCCGAGAAGGGGTTTGTTCATGAATCGGTCGTAAATTATCTGCAAAAGTGCGCCGAGTTTTCCTCCTCGGCAAAAGTTTTTTAATTGCTACGATTTTCGCAATTCACAGTCGCGTATATTTCAGCTACGAAATAAATACGAGTGGCGAGCGTTTGCGATTTGAAATATGATCTTAATTAAAGGCTAAAATTATAATATGAATTTATTTTTATTCAATGCGTGTGTGTATCAATACGTAATTCGCTTCATGCAAATGTGTAGTCTACAAAGCACGATTGTACATATTATGCCGACTGGAATTAAACTGTTGATACGAATAGAAAAATAGTTATATTGTCAAAGTTTTTACTTGCTTAGGAATTTGATAAAAATTGCGCTTAACTTTTACACGAACGAAATGGAAAAACTTTCAACTCCACTATACACTATTTGACAAGCGTATAAATCAACATGATCGACTTTTGAGTCCTTCAAAACATTTATGACTCGATTTTCCCATTTACTTATCGACTTTTAGCACAGATTACATCGAAGTGCTAATAAACCAACATCGACCATTATATTACACAACGTATAAAATTTAAACGATACTTTTATTAAGTGTACTTATGCAATAACCCAACATTTTTAATTGCATTATGTATGTATTATGATTTTATTGTGTTTTTACTATGTATATGTATGTTTATAATTTATCCACCATGACGACTTGGTCAATCTGTTATGTCATGATGGGTGTTTCTGTTAATAAATAAATAAATACATATACATCTATATATATAAAAATGAATGTCTGTCTGTCTGTCTGTTTGTTTGTTTGTTTGTCTGTCCCTTATAGGCTCCTAAACCACTCGACCGATCGCGATGAAACTTTCAGGACTTATTGTGATCATGCCGGGGATGGTTCCTGTGAAAAAAAATCGGGATAAAACGGGAACGGGAACGGGCATGCTCACGCGTCAGATAACGTACTAGGAACGGGAACGGGATCGAGATCGGGACCGGGATCGGGAACGGGATTGGGAACGGGATCGGGAACGGGCCTGCTCACGCGTCATATAACGTATTAAGAACGGGAACGGGAACGGATCGGCAACGGATCGGGATCTGGAACAGGAACGGTATCGGGCATTGCAACGCATGCCGGGTCAGCTAGTACATAATAAAAGTAAAGTAATAACGAACAGTTAACTATTTATGTTTTGTTAATTTTATGCCCGGTTCAAAATTGAACCATACATTTTGGCGAAACACCTCTCGTGTAAACAGCCGGTGTCGCGAACATCGTGGCTGCCGGATCCGGATGTGACGTCACCGTCTTTACATCTCTAAAGGCATTTCCACCTGAAAGCTTCGCGACCGTCTCGACGGGATCCCGGAAAATCCGGCTCATTCATTTCGCTCGTTTGTATGCCTGTGTGTGTGTGTTTAGGACTACTTACGTATGCATTTTTTTTGAATTTTTATGCTCACATTTTCTACACAGCTTGTATAATATAATATATGTATGTAAAAGTGTTATAGGTACACAAAAATGAAATTTGGAATGCAAATTATAATTTTTTTTAAAGTTAAGGTTGTTTTAAACGATATCTCACTGTGGGCCATCTTGTGTAGTGATAATAATTATTATTGTTATTTGTATAAGTTATCTTCTTGCGACTCGCAATTGTGCTTAACGGAAGGCGTAAAAATGAGCCTATAAATCTAAACTTGACGCAAACAAGCAATTAAGTGCCGCAAATTGTCTTTTAGGTGGTAAAAAATGAATATTTAGAAGAAAATCTCGTTATCTGAACAAGGAGAGAATTCAACTCTTTTAAAGACAAATTTCTTTACACTTTTTTTTCCCTATGTAATAAATTCACTTTTTATTCGCGGAACTTAATCTCATTACAAAAATTTCAAAGATTTATCAGTACACGCGAAAATAATAACTACGCCATTACAAGCATTATAATTCGTACATTAAATTTATTAAGGAAATTATTATTATATATTTAATTACGTTAAAAAATACTATTTATCGCTCGTTGTTAAAACAAGTTCATGCGCATTCATGTAACATACATAATATGTTTTTGGAAAAAATTACTTGAAAATAATAAATCAAACAGACTTTGAAAGCCAATTTTTAGAATGATATCATTCTTAAACCTTGATACAAAGTCGAATAGAGCATTTTCAATTTTTCTGTCTTCGTAGACGTCCGACATTTATGACGCTCTCTGCAATTTTATAATACAAGATCGTATTTAGCACACGGCCATATCCGTTTCGCACGAAAATGGGCTTAAAATATGCGGAATAATAATAATAAAAAATCCTCGGCAAAACGTTGGCAAGATGCGATGGCACCATAAAAGCGATTTGTCGGAGCACAATATGCCATGTAAATTATTCACGTCGAACGCACGGCTCGTAAAATTAATTCGACTGTCAATCAGATTGAGTTCACACAAACAACAGGATTGATGCTGCGTTTCGCCCAAATTCAACCGAATTCAACAATCGCGACATCGAGATAATACTGCCATTATTTTATCATTAGTTTCAACACGGCCGTAGGCCTATTGTTTTGTTTGCGTATCAGAGCAAACGGAACGCGTAACCTTTTATTATTGGTATTGATGTTGTCGGATTTGGCATTATGGGAACATATTGCGGATTTTAGAGTTTGTTCGCGAGCGCAACACGTGCCTAGTAAAGACAACTGAGCCATCTACTATCCGGTGGATTTTTTTCCTCTTCCCTGGGGTTGTATTTTCATCTCCTATAAACATTTGAATACTGGATTGAGACGTGCGTTTATATCGTCTGTGTACTTTTAAAATAAAAACTGAGTATTGTTCAGTACATTTTCTTCTGTCTGTAGTAATAGTTGTTGAGAGTACGGTATAAACAATTCTATTTGATTATTAGAGAACCTCAGACTCGGACGATAGCGTTTAATCAGATTAAAGGTAGCCTCGTTAAGGTGCGCAGACGTCTTCTATGTACAAAGGGATTCAGTTCAATTGAAATCAGTTCATAGACGTTATATTCAATAGGCATTTCGTTTAGAGACAATTTGTTCGATAGACTTTTAAATAGAAAAATAATAAGAAAACGAGTGACGTTAAATTCGACGAATGAAATTAAAATGACGAAAAACTTAATTCAAATAAATTTGTTGAATACATATACGCTTTTAAAATGAATTTATTTGAACAATGGTAACTTATTTGTATGAAAAGACAGAAATATGTATATTTTGTTTGTAAGTACGCCCGTATCTATGATTTTAATCTTATTATTTCAAGTAGTTTTACTCGGCTGGTAATTTGGTAATTTTTTGCACGAATGGGGTTTGCTATTATTAAGATAAGCGTTTCGATCGAACGGCAATCGAATTGCGTCAATTTAAATTGGGTCAAATAACACAAAAAAAAATTGAGCTTGAATTGTGTTTCTGGGGGTATCCAGCGGCAATTCAACGCGAAAGATAGATCGCAGATGACGATTACGGTAGAAGATTTAACGCAATGGAAATTTATCACCGAGAATATTATGTATGTAAAGGTATAGATTCGATCGCCAAAAACTAAGCCTTCCTATCAGGTAATTAAAATTTATTGCATCATCTGTTGTCGACTTGAACCAAATGAAAAATATAAAACCGATCATTTTTATGGATCGTATTATGATGACTGTCAGTGTTAAATCTTATGCGATCAATCATCCGCGTTAAATTATCCACGTAAAATCGTTTTCGTGAGTGGTTCGCCGAATTGTAATTTAATAGTGCATGCGTAAACAAATCACAAAGAAAATGGTCTTGACGAAATTGCAACGGACAGGAAACCCCAAATCTATTTCCCGAGTAAAAAAAAAAACAGAAAAAACCTTTAGTTTTCTTTTTGACCCCATTCTTCGGATCTTGAATAATTGACTATGTAGTCGGAAGTGGAAATTAGACTTTTACATTTAGAATTAATGAAAGCGTCCGTCTTCTACTATTTATATCAATGTTACGCCCATTCAACTACAATGTATTCCATATGTTGCACAACACTGCCGAATATTAAATGTGATTGCATTCGCGCAGTAGGGGATGACGCTGATTGCAGGACCCTCTCGTGGAAATATTTATATTAAACGGTCATTAGAATCGTAATGAGAGAGAGTGAACATCTCTCGGCTACTCACCGAAATCACTTTCTTTCCATTTCCTTTCTGCGCGAAAAGGCAACGCAGAATTGAACACGTCGACGGATCCCGCGATAAATCTACCCTCTTTCTACCCTTGTTACGCTATTTCGGCTTTGTTCAGTCTATCTCCATGGCTACGACCACCTCGTAGACCGGTTCATTTTTTACGGCCGACACAAAAAGTGATTCCCACAACCATTCAAACGTCACACGTAACAAAAAATAGATTTTTCGTACGTATGCTATTCTTGCGCTGTATTCGCCATCGTTCGTCTGTCTGTCTGCTCGTCTGCAGACAAAACATCCAGACCTAGACGCAAAAAAAGATCAAAACGCGAGGCAACGATTTTATTACAACAATACAGTTCTCAGTCGAAAGGATACACTTAGCATGTTGTTACATTTTTTTTAAAACATAAAACTTAATACACCTTCAATATAACTACATATATATAGGTAGAGTGCCCAGAAAATATACATAATACCCAACATCTAGCATACATATATTCATAAATGACGTCATCAAGTAAAAATCATCATGCAAATTAGGGATAGCATAATAGAATATGTATTGGCTTGTAGTAAGCATTCGGAAAACATTTGAATATGAATATGCAGTGACACTTGTTAGCTTTTGCTTTAATACTAATGATCAAATATGCTGAATGTTTAATGTATAAATGGATATGATACGCTTTTCGATATTATATGGTGAAATGGTTTAAAGAATAAATAAAAGGTCAAAGCTTTCATCTCTGCCGAATTAACAAACATTTCGCCTTCGTTTTGCTTCATTGGGGGGGTATCTAGGTGTGAGAGAGGGATGTGTTTTTCCAGATTAAGGGTTGTTCACAAAAACGCACCGTGCAAATAATGGCACCGTTTCCCCCGTCGGTTTTCTTCAATCATTTTGCGTCTAAAAGGATTTTGTTTGTGCGAACGCAAAAGTTTTATCGGCAAAAGGGTAGGACGCTTTGGAAAGTCCTCTCGTATCCCGGAGAATTTCAACGACGGGGAAAATAAACGCAACGACGCCTCCTTGTTCTTAGTCAAATATTTCGACAAAATTTTAATACACAAAACTCTCCGCCACCCCTCGCCCTGTTATGTTTACAACGTTTACATTATTTGAACGGTCGCGCGAATAATAAATTGAATTCGACTCAAAAGGAAGAATTCGTTTCAAACTCATATTATGCAAATTCGAGTAGAACGGTAGCTGGCGTGAAAAATTAGTTGGCACCGCTGAAGTGTATAATATCAACGGTATGTACATACGTACATACCTTACATAGGGTATGTAATTTAATTTAAAATGACACACACTCACACGTTCTTTGGCTCAGTGGCATATATATATGTACATATATGAATGAGTGTTGGTGTTGCGTGTCGCCGGTTCTCTTCCGGCACATTAGCCCTGGCTCCACCACGGAGCTTTTAACGGAGCTTACGACGACGATAAAGATGCAACTGGAGAGCTTTCACGCGACATAATTAGCCCTGGGAGACTTTGCCGAACGCGGACTTGGAGTTTTCCCACCCCGTAACGCGCCACCGTTGACTCTTTCGGCTATATCCAATTAAAACGTTAATTTCCGATGAATTAAAAGCCCCGTGAGCGCGTTCGACACTGTTATTCATATTAAGACTAGTTCATAATTTCCCAACGGTATCAAATTAGAAAATTCCGTATAGGAATTTTGAATACTGTACGAGTACGCTAGTGTATATGTATATAAAATACACGCATACACACGCTGAAAAAGGATTTCCCTAGGCGTATGCTTCGCGTATACCTTTTGCGAATACGGAAACCTTTAGCTCAGGTGGAAATATCTGCACGTTGAAATACTTTGAGGAAGTCAATGTACAACTTAATGTATGTAAGTGTACAATTTAATTTATACTCTTATTCACTTGCTTTACATTTACTTGTTTATAAATGTTCTTTAAGGTAGAAGTGAGGTGAACATTTTAAAATATTTTAGTATTCGCATTGGAAGCGGCTTAGGAAGTCTTACGGTCAATTTTACAGGGCTTTGCGCACGAAAGGAGCTAAACCACACATCCCAAATAGGTATAGTGATAGTCTTTCAGATAATAAGTTCAAACTCGAACGGTAGATCTTAAAGTAAAGGCGACATTTTCTCGTAAAACTTTCTCAGAGGCGTTGTCCTCGAATATTTGGCATTTCTTCACCGCGGCTAGTGAACGTGAAACGTCAATACAAAAACTATTACTGAATGTTGAGAGTGTGTTCAATAACTTTTTTTGCAATGCGTAAATATGATATTTTGGGCGATTCTTTGTAAGAACAGTTTCTCGTATATGTACGTTAGTTGAAATAGCGCGACAGACAAGACAGGTTTAGTATACATGCTGTTATTGATCATGTGAATAAGACACGTGTCCGTTTGTTTTCATGTCAACGTACTCAATTAACACGTATGATTGATCGATGATGCGTGAATACTTATATACTAGTACATCAATCCTCATGCCTAGGCTTTTATATTAATATAATGTAACTTTAAAGCGCAGGTGGAAAATTTTACTTTTGTTGTTAGAATTTGTTCCAAGTCAAAAGTAAATTAAATATCTTTAATGAAAGAAACATAAAGGAATCGACCGCTAGCGCTTTCGCATTATCTGATCGTACTGAAATTCTCCCATTCATTTGATGATGAAATGCTGTAAAAATGTCGAAGGGAAGTTTCGTTTCGGGCTTACACGCTTCGGATGCTTCCGACCAGATAGGTATTTTCTTTTCTGGTATTGAATTTATTCTACGGGAAGACTTCCCATCGAATTCAATCAGTAATAAATGATTGATTGGATTCTCGGTAATATTTATTCGTTAAAGTGATGAACCACAGATTCTCATAAAATATTCATGAATTTTTATTTAAAAAATGTATTCGTTAAAGTAATGAACCACAGTATGCACATAAAATTATCACATGTTGAAATCGATTTTGTTTTAATTTAAAAAATTTTTTCACCATCACGGTTTTACGGGATTCATACTAAAATAAAAATAAAATTAAGAATCGACAACAGTGTACATGTAGGTACATATGTACATACACATGTTGAAACTGAGATTTTGTTAACCATTACACGTTTTATTTTTTAAATTTTTACGGTTTTACAGGATTAACGGATTAAAACTAAAACATAAAATTAAGAATCGACAATAGTGTACATATGTACATATGTTAATTCATAGTTTTTTTTGTTTATCTAATAATATTCAAAGTAACTCACGAACACTTTTATCTTCCATATTTTCGTAATGGAAAGTGTCACTTTTTGTGCCCATATTTTACATCCATATATCACCACTGGCAACACACCCTTTTTCATTCGTTCATACTTTACATGAGATTTGATTAATTGCCATAGCGCAATTAGGGGCTTTTGAACTATCGTCGACAACTCGCTTCGTAACAAACTGTGCTAAGCTTTCATTGAAGTTTAATGGTTAAACTGCATGCACTTTTTTCTTTCTGTTTTTTTTTTTCAATATTCTCTTGAACAAATAAAGAATACAGTAAAACTTATATGTACTACAGAGTGGATATGTAGTTGGACATCCTAATCAGTCTGATTTACGAGATAGGTTACGTTACTTTCAGAGCGATTTTACGGGGATAGCGGTGAGCATAGTGGTCAGCACGGACACGTGCATTTAGCGGCGGTGTTCACACTTGAGCTCCCAACTTTCCTCGAGAAATCGCTCCGACGTGAAAGCTCCCCTGTAGTCCATCGTTGGTTTTACTGTATTGGGCGTGTTTGTGGAATGTGAGTGGACGTGTATGGTGGGTGGTTTACAGTGGTCTCAAGGTGGACTGATTGGATGAAGGCCAGCGGGAGGATGCCAGGTGCGGGGGGCGCGGGGTGCGGAGGCTAGCGGCGGCGCCCGGCATGCGGCGTCTGCGCACCACCTTCAGGAGGTCTAGAACACCCACCGGAGCCGACATGAAGACCCAGAGCAGTCTTGAGGTCCCGAAACAGGTACCCACCCTTAGCCTATCCCAGCGAAAACCACCCAACTCCCATTTACCGTATAAATCAAAGTAGGCTCGTCCGCAGGTGCGCTCGGCCTCGTTCGACGAGATCCAGCTGGAGTCGCAGCGAAGTCCGCAGATCCAGCTGACTCAGCGGCAGTCCAGCGAGTGCAGCGGATCGACCAGCCTGCTGAAGGTGCCTCAGCTCAACAGCCAACGCTCCAGGAGCTTCGATTCGGCTGGCAGCGATGACTCCGGCACACACCTCGAAGTGCCACGCCGTTTTCCGAGGCGCCGTTCCTCCAGCTCCAAGACGCCCCCTCCCTGCGTCCACTGCTACTATTTGGAGCTATGGGCCAGGCAGAACTCAGGAGGATCAGGACCACCACCTCCGCTCCAACTGCGCAACAGCACCACAACAGAAACGGACTCCAGCGATGGCGACGACGACGACGACGTCGAAGCAGAAGTGGAAGCACCACCACCATCACCCTCCCCTAATATAACAGTAACTCTCTCGCCTACAGGAAGAGATTTCCCCGATCTCATCCTTGAAGGATGTTCATCTAGGCTGATGAGTCCTACGTCACCTGGTCTGCCCGTTTTTCCCCCATCGCCCACGATCGAGCTGCCTCCCGAAGAGCCTCTACCTACTACTCGCCGCAGATCGATATCGCGCCAGGAGGCTTTCTTTGTAGAGCCGACTGGCAGTTCTTTGGAGAATGTGTCGGGTTCTGACGCTTCGGGAGTTAGCTTGGAGGCTTGCTGCAGCAGTAGTGGTGAGGTGGAGGTGGAGGTTGTGCCTGGATTGTTGGTGCGCGACATCTACCTGACGGTGCCGGATTTGAAGCGCGATCGCGCCGCCTCGGTGGATTCGTGCTTCAGTAAAGTGTCTTCAGCTGGGAAGACCGAGGAGTTGCAGGCAACGGCTGGTGGTCTCACTTTGGTCGTACCCACGGCAGGGCTTCGATCTCGTTCTGTGGATATTGTGTTGCCGACAAGCGAGCAGGCTCGCTACAAGGCGTTGGCTTTGGCTGCACCCACACAACCTTCGCCTGCACCTGCACCGCCACCACCATCAGCTCATGTCATCACCATCTCGGGGTATGTCCAACTGCATGCCCTGTCTATTACTTTTAATTTTGTATTTTTTTGTTTATTAAAATTATACTACGTGATCAATAATTTGATTACAACATCCATTTTCAAGCTTCTGTTGGTTGTTTTTTTTGTGTATTTTATACATATGTATGTTGTGAATCAAGGAAGGTGAGAATTTACGAAAATGTTTGTAAGTATACGTCGAGTGATAAATTTTCTATATAAGCCTAAACTCGATTTCATTCAATGGGACGTTAGTGTTTTACGTGGCGATAAAAGTTAGTCCGGTGCAAAAATCGGTACGGTGCGGTTGGGGAAAGAATTTAGCGCCCAATCAGGGATAAAACTTTGTTGTTTGTGGGAGAGAGGAGAAAAATCGGTAGATTCCTCCATCCAGCTAGTTATGTATATCCGTTGAGAAAGAAAACTTTCAGCGGTAAGTTTACTGCCGGGTGAGGGAGCTTGATAGACTGGGATTTATGCGACCATTATAACTTACGAACTAGGTGAAGAAATTGATGAATTATTCATACGAGAGAACGCGAAAAAGGATTTTCCTTGGTAATGAATTTCACTAATGACGGCACGATTAGGGTCGACGATTTGTCTAATCGCACCAGTGATTCGCCATTATTTTTAACTAAAGGAACGTTTTCTAAATAATTTGCTTATAAATTCAAACGAAAATGTTAATCTGTACTACACAAATTTCAAAAAGTGTTTTTGTTTATTTGAATTTATTGCATTTTTATTGGGCGAAATGAACGTATCGCAGTTTTGTACAAGTGTATTTTGGCAAAAAAGTTTACGATACACAGAAGAATTTTATATGGGATTC
Source organism: Parapsyche elsis (assembly GCA_022651745.1). Taxonomy (NCBI): domain Eukaryota; kingdom Metazoa; phylum Arthropoda; class Insecta; order Trichoptera; family Hydropsychidae; genus Parapsyche; species Parapsyche elsis. Next base: position 1,417,426 of record JAGVSN010000039.1, read on the forward strand.
GCAGTTTCTGAAACTTTATAGCGGCATTCGTATAATCGAGGCGATTTTGAAGAATTTTCGAGATTACATAGCAACGCATTGCACGTATGTATGCGCCGGAGACGTTTGTAGCACATATCAAAGCTTTTTTCCCTTCTTTCCCTTCATTTTTGTCAAAGAATAAAAAACTGACAAGCCGCACAGGGGCGAAACAATTAGGATTTAGCCCTAAGGTTGATACAAAGCCCGTAAAATGTAAATGTTCATGCGAAAAATATGAAAATGTTTCGCAGTATACCTACATATATATGTACATACATATGTACAAAGGTATATTTTATATACGGCGATAAAAAAATTCTTTTATGTATGCACGTAATAGGAAGTCGACTTTTCCTTAATAAGTGATATTCAACTGATCAAGTATGCTTTGAGTTAAATCAAATTGTATATTCAATTACGTTGTTTTTTGTTCGTTGTAAGCTGAAATATTAAAATATTCGTTGTAAGCTGAATTTGGGATGTGGCCGTTCGTAAAGTTTCCGATACAAGGAACTTTTATCGTGATATGATTGTTTCAGATCCTCGTAAAAATATTTAGAACCACTCCGTCGTCAGTTGTAAAATTTACGACGGCGAAAAGGGAAAAGTGTCGACATTTTGCCAATATGGAACAGAGCTTCACTCTGAATACTGATGGACTAATCGGGATCGGACAATTTTCGCCATTATATTCTCATGTAAAAGAAGACAAAAATGAAAGAAAAAAAAGCACCCCGAACTTTTATTCGATAAAATTGAACGATACACATGATCCGTCTTAGACGGTGGAAACTTTTTCAGATGATAGCTTTTTTTCGGTTAATTGGGTAACGGGATGGGAGTTCTAGTTAAACTGCCCCGAAGTTAAACTGCGAATCCGATTCGGCTTCACATTAAAGACTAAATAACGATCGTATTAAAAAGTACTGGGCGGCGAGTTATTTTAATTAAATTATGAACGAGTCGGTAAAAAGTTTCGAAAATTGCTTATATTTTTCGCGTAGGGAGTACGGCAGCTACATAATTGTTTCCCTCCTCCATCAACTCTCTCATCCCCTTCTCCTCTGACAAACCCTGCATTGTGTTGTACATCTTTCAAGCTCAAGTTTGTTAATTTTCAGAAAAAATAATGAATTAACGGTCGAATGAAATACTGTTTCGATGCAAACTTTATAAATTAAAACTCACTCTTCAACAACAACAAAAAAATTAGTCTCACATTTGCGTCATGCGATACTCGTTATTCCAATACTAAAATTGGACATAACATCTACATATTATTGAATATTTTGTAAAAATTAACCAATGATGACTGCATGTTTGTTACATGTAATAAAAGTTCAATCACCGTTTAACTAATTGGTGCTAAATTGCGAAAAAATACTTCTTATGATCCGGCGAGTCTAATGACGGACTTGAACATGTCACTCATCGGTCACAATAGTGGCACAACTCAAAAAATCACGTAAAAAATCGTTTAAATAAATAGGTGTAAAGTTTCCCATATTATTTAAATACTATGAATTATTGGAATAAAGATTAGGCTTTAGTGACTGGTGGTCCAATATTGAATTAACATACATATGTATGTATGTATGTGTCAGTGTTTCTGCTGGAAAAAGGACTAGTGTGCCATGTTGTGCCATCGTATTTTTACTTTATTTTAATCGGGTAAAGTATTGTGATCGTGCAAAAATTCAACCTTGAGATTTTGACTATTTTGTATCAGGTATCATCCCCTGATCACGTTTTCGTGATTTCTGGAAAATATCTGTATGTCTGTGTACTTTTGTGTAAAATCGCTAATAACTCAAAACCGTTTATCCTATTAAACTGAAACTTCATATTTATGTTTTATTTAAATTTTTTTAATACTGTTTTTATACATTACAATATTCAGAGTTTTATTTATTTTTATATTATATAATTTATAATTAACGAAACTAGGATAAACCTTGTACATCCGTGGAATTGTCCAGTTACAATGAGAAAAGCGACGTGTTCTGCCGTCCTAAGCCCACTTAACGTAACTGACAAAAATTACGAAAATGAGTTAGATGTGTTTTAGGGGTTATCGGAGTGTATTCTTGCGATTTTTCATATCAAACTTAATGTATCTTCATCCAAAAGTGACTTTTTTAAGCTATTAAATCTAACGTATCTGCATGCGCAGAGAAATACTTAGCGAAAATAACGATAAATATCACCAGTACTTAGCGAAAATAACGTATCCAATATTTACTTCGGTCACTACCTTATCATGAAAGATTGAAAAGACAAGAATCTCTCCACATTGGAGACGAGGAGATTAAGAGGTGATTTAATTGAAGTATTCAAAGTATAAATAATCATTATTCATGTGAAATGACCAACCTCATTATGTTCAATGAGAACCCTCATCTAAGAGGTCATACTCTTAGACTCCGAAAAAAAAATCAAATAAGATTGTTAGAGATTCATTCTTTTCAAATAGAGGGGTTGAAGTTTGGAATAGTCATACATATGTATACATTAATAATAAATAATGATGTGACGTAACTACTAAAGTATTCATTTTTTTTTTAATTTTTCCTCAGAACAAAAAACAATAGAAAATAACCTCATGCACTAAAAAAAAGTTTAAATAAATCAGTAATATATGAAGAAAAACACAAATTTAGAATAAAACTTTCAAGTCCATTTATCTCGATATTGTTGTTTTGTCAGTTACGTTAAGTGGGCTTAGGACGGCAGTAGTACTCTCACCAACTCTTTGAATCAGCTCATCTTCTGCCCACTGGCCATTTCATCAATTCTGCGTGCGATCGTGTAATTTGAAAGAAAAATCCTTTTTTGATCTTATCATCAAACATGACTCCAACCGTGTCTTTAATTTTTGAGTCTTGCCAATTGTGTGCAGCTTGCCAGCTTGCGTGATTCGCAAACTAATCAGGTAACTAGGTGTGGAGAGATTTTTCTGGTATAATGTGAAAGCTTCGTTTTCGACAACAAGCCGTTCAAGTTGTCTTTCAAAAGATTCTGTTGGCTCGTTTTTCAAATTCGAATGCTTCGTCTAAATATGCCGAAGCATTTTGTTCGGTCGCATGCTCTTGTTCGCGAGTACTGTGACCGTGGATCTTCTTCGTCTCCATTCTACAAAAATCTGACCCACCAAAAATCGACTCGCGACCCACAATTTGGGAACCGCTGCCTTAAACATACTATACATTTCCACACCCCTTGACTAAATGGTAAACTTTACTTATGATCCAAAGTTTTTTCAATGAATGAGTATTGACAGTCATAACAGATTGCAAAACTATTTCCAGCTATGAAAACACTATAACTATGTATGTATATGCAATCTGAAATGCACCAAGGTAAATGCTAAAAGCGACAGACGGATTAAGCTTTCTGATGATAATCATTAGAATTTCAATACAAAGAGACATACTCGTAGAGGTAAAATTGTGCGTATGTGAATTTTTCGCTCTTTCGGTGCTGAAATGTGAACTTCAGCGTTCGAAACGCACACGTGTAGGTACAATGCGTACCTACGTTAAAACCTATATATGTATGTACATAGAGTAGACAGTGTTTACAGCTTGACGAGATAAGCCTGCGGCTTTTCGTCCCACGCCATAGTCTGAAACAGCCCATATTACAGCGTTCAGTCGTGTTGAGACGTCGACAAAAGCTCTGGATTATATACTTGGAGAACCGGTGCGTATCACCTGATCCGTTCGAATTTCGCCTTGATGGGTACAGCGCGGTTTAAAACGAGACAATTTCTTATCACGTACGCGAGAAATAATGTCAGCTCGATATTGGAGATTTTAAAATCTGGTTAAACGTACATATGTACATATACGTATATCCATATATACATATATACGTACGTATGTCATATACGTACGTCTATTGTACACGTATCGAGCATTGATGTCGTGCTCGCTCAAAGCGAAACCTACACACGAGTATATAAACCAACGCCAATGCATGCTAGGAATGTCGTGAAAAGACATCGAAACGGATACAGATATAAACAGTACCTTAGATAGCATGACCTGAATTGAGATTCTCAAATACTTCAACGACTGTATCCTACAGTTTTCAAATATACGTAATACGGTATATCGTATATGTGACGATTTCATAATACGTATAGACAGTGTGTTTTTTGTAAAAAACAAAAAGGTGCCGGAACTCACATCTTGTTAAGCTTTTTTTTTAATTAAAAAAATGATTTTCAAATATTAATTTAATGTAGGTAGGTAAATAGTAGGTTAAAAGAAGTTCATAGTAAATTTCAAAGTTTTGTCCAATTCTCGTCCGACAAATCGTCTCGACTCCTTTCCTTGCTGTTAGTACATATCTATGGTCGAATGTCGTCCTTTGAGTAACCACAGATCAACGTACTTTGTTGGTTCGAAAAGTATCAAAGGTGGTTTGATAAACAAAAGTGCTGAAACTGGTTTAGTCTTCAGCGAAGCTCTTGTTGGGATGATAATTAGATTCATCTGTGAAAACCCGCGTTGGCAATCACTTGAAGAAATGGGAATGGTATTGAGAACGTGTATCAAATTCAAAAGTTTATATGGATATATGTATGTTCATATCTTCTCAAGAATATATGTGTATTCACGGAATTGACGAATCATTTCTCTTTCATTTAGTTGCAGTCTGTGGTTTTTTAATTTGATCTGTGAATTTCCACTTCTCCAAATGTTAGTTGAACATTAGCGTCTTCAGGCAAATGTTACCTGAAAGAGGGCTCAATTTTTATTTTAACAATTTAAGAAAAACGTCAAAATACATAATTGTAAATAATTTTCAAAAATTACTATTGAACATTGAACATATTGAACATATTAAACATTGAAAAAACCGTCGTAAATATGTACATCGATGCCGGAAAAAAAAAAATTCGGGTGTGACCAACCCATGACTTTATCCATATACATAGGTATATTTGAGGAATACAAAGAGTAACGAAATTAATTTTTTAAGTGCGTAAGTAAATAAAACGCATGCACACCACCACACCGACCAAAATACATACATAAATATCATGAAATTACTATGTTGAGTGCGCGCGCGTATGTAAAATACGATCTTCGGCATATATTCAACTACCACTTCCGGTCGGTGGATTTTGATCAAAACCAACTCTTAATTTTTATATGAAAATTATAAATATAAATTTTCGACAAGATCGCCGGAGCAGTTTCAGAAATATTCTGTGGTAAACTTTTCGACAAAAAAAAACTACTTCCGGTTGACTGATTTTAAAGATTTATTTTTTCCTAAATAGCAATTTCTCTCAGGATTACAACATTACAATATTGTGACGATACTACATATTTTAAATGCCGAAAAGAATAAAAAACAGCAAATTGTTCAAAAGTAAACTGCCACTTTCGCTCTTCAGAAGTTGACTAAAATCACAGTATCTCTTACGGCTAACGTGAAAACTATAGATATGAAATTTCGACAAAATCGCCGGAGCCGTTTCGGAAATATTCTGTGGTAAAAGAATTTTAGAATTTTCTACAAGAAAAAAAACAAACTTCCGGTTCACTGATGTTGACCAAATTCCTTTTGGCTCTTACAACTAAAATAATAGATATGAAATTTAAGCTTGATAGCCTTGATAGTTTCGGAGAAAACACACATACAGACACACACACGCATAAGTACACAGACACAGTCATACAGACAATTTCCAGAAATCATGAAAACGTGATCAGGGGATGATACTCGATACAAATCAGTCAAAATCTCGAGGCCGAATTTTCGCACGATCACAATACTTTATCCGATTAGAATAAAGTAAAAACGCACTGCGTATAGAAGAGCTTAGCTTACGAAGAACGAAAAACTTTTCATTTAAAAGCTCATACAATCAATTACTTTCATTGAATGCTAGATTAAATTGATTGTTAAGCTTTTTCTAAATTGAATTGGATTTTTGGATATTTATATGAATTAAACCTGTGAATTTTCAATGTTTGACGGGATGGATTTAAAATGCATGCGCATATTTGAAATCAACGCTCGCGGTGTGCGAGTGTGCAAATATCTCGATAAGCTCATTGAATATTCTATGAAAGGGGCTTTGCAAAAGCTTCATTATGAATTCAAACACTTCCGTGCAAGTCATAATCTCGTTTGACTCACTCCACGTCGGTCCATCAGTGCATTTCGCTAATTGAAGCGGTGCAATAATGTAAACCGTAGCCACAATGTATGTATGTATGTATGTATGGCGATTGCCCGACTGCATAATAATATTTTAGAGAATGCGGTCGAGTTTTGCACAATGTAATTTGTACTTATTGCAGCACATAGTATATGTAGATTTTGCGCTGGACGCTCGGCGGGCTTGTACTGAAAAGTTATGGCAATATTTGCACATCGCCAAGCTAATAGTGGGAATTGAAAAGACTATGAATCGAATGTATTTCAATTTTCAACTTTTCCATTTGAATGAAATTTTTTTAGTTTTACAATGTTAGAGAATCATATTTTCGAATGTTATATACAAAGCCGTTATTTAAATAAAAAAATAATTTTCACCTTCGTTCGACTCTTGACTTTTCAATTTCGTTCAAATTCTATATAAAGCTTGCTTACATACATATGTATCTGTTAATATTTTCAAACATACCATCTAAAAATATTGAATCATATTGTTTTTTTTTTCTGCTGAACACTTCGCTTTAACACTTATTTTTTTGCGAATTTTTTACTCGCAAAAAATAACGAATAATTTAAATTCACATAAAAGCGCAATAGGGTAGAGACTTTTTACATTTAAAAATATCACTCCGCTGCTCGCGATTCTTATGTAATCTTTGTGATTAAAAAATATATATATTATATCTTATTCTACATAGAGAGAATTTCATTTGAATTCTTTTAAAAGACCGCATGAAAGGAAAGCTTCTTGATAAATGGTCTCGCATTGGACAAGGCCGGAACAAATGGAGTGTCAGAGAAGATTTCGACCTTGCAATAAAAAGTACTTATTATTTCATAGTTTTTTACTATCAAAGTGTCAACACGATAATTCCAATTCGAAATGAATCTACTCTGAAAGGAATAAGTAATACTCGAGTGGATTACGATTCGGGGCACTTCACCCTCATTGAGACGTCCAAGCATAACTAATTCATTCCTTCTCTGTAGAAATTTCAGAACTTTCAACATTGGAATTGTTTCTAAATGGACGATAGTCCATTAAACTACAAAGCTTTTACTTCGCGGTACATTTAAAAGCAACAGGTTGATCGTCAATTAAGCACGTAAAAATTTTTCAGTACGATTCGGTTAAATTGAATCCGATTGTCAACAACTTAAATACGTATTAGGATTGTAATCTATTTTTAGAATGTTTTACGATTAATGGTATAGATATGTTATATACTAATAGGGTAAAAGTTTGAGGATGTCATTGGTCATTATATAAACAGATAATACGCTTATCTAAGCGATAAATCAATATTCCAATATTCTAATAGCATTTTTTCATAAGAGTACCTACTCTCCAAGACCGCGAAGTTTCCACTTGTAAAATTGTATATTAAATTTTATCATACAATATTATATGAGCTGCAAAAATAAAATATCGCAACTGTTATACAATAGAGAATGTTTATGATATGAAAAAATGAAGCGAATTTCACATATTAATAAGCGTGCAGCGTTTATTGTATACGCAAGGACAAAAAGGTACATTCATAAAAATTATTTCAATTATTTTGTGAATAGGTTTCGATTTCCATTGTCAAATTAGCTACATACATAATATACATATTTATATATGTAGTTACAAATTGTGGCAGATTTTTAGCTTTAGGTCGTTAGCGATTATATTTCACGCGCAAGGATATATTGTGCATTATTTTTCCAGCAAACTTTTCTCGTTGAAAAATTGGAACTCACCCAAAAGGCTTAAGAGCTACTCAATTAGCTTGCGAAAACATGGATAAGGCGACGAACAATTTATATCCAACACATCACGTAATGAAATATAATATTAAAAGCTACTATGAGACCTACTAAACATTCTGAAACATTTGATCGCATTCGTAATGGATGCGGTATACAAATTTGTATAACGAATGTTATCTTGAATAATGAATAGAAATAGTTTTGATGTTGATATATTTGTGTATTAAGGCCTTTTCTCCATTTCTCTGAACATCTACTGAAGAAGTTTCATAAAATTTATGCGTTGTTCCCTTAGCAGCAGGGAAATCCTTGAAATCCGACATGTTTTCGTCCTTTTCAGAATTGCTTCCAGCGTCTAAAGCACCTGTTCCTGTTTACAATAGCACAAATTAGTGTATTATACAAGTTCACCGTGAATACTCGTATCTACCCACATAGTTTAATTTATTTTGACCGGTAGGAACATTTCGCCAGAATTCATAATAATATCTACGTCACATTTTATACCGAAAACCGCTCGATACTGAAAGAAACTAACGTGGTTAAAAAGGTTTCTTTGCTCGGCGAAAATACTAGAGCGTTGTCTGGAAAGCCTCTCAACTTATTTGTACACCGAAAAACGAAAGCTCAAACACACCCACACACACATACATATTGTATACCACCTTGAGGATTTTTCATTTGTTATCGTACACATCAAGATTTGTGACGAGTAATTCCAAGAAACTTTACAGCGTCTTTGTCGTCTGTAGCGATAAAGATTACACAAACGCACAATAGATGAAAGCAAAAAAAAAAATTAAAACACACATACACACACAGTACAACAGAAAATTTCGAGTTCAAAAACCATACGCTGCGCGATGTCGCTCAAAGCCTTTTGTACAATGGATGCACTTAAATGTATAATAACGTCTTTAAAACTTTGAATGCCATTCGTATTTAAATAGCCACTGAAAAAATCGTATAAAATTAATTTGCCTTTTTCTTTCATTATTTGTACAAAGGACTAAAATTTCATCGTACGAAATCGAAGTTCATATATAATTTATACTGCGAAGTTTTGAAAAAATTTGTTGACTTCCAATTTTTGACAATTTGATTAACGTTGATTCGTTGAATATTTAAACAAGTACGAATCAGACAGTGACAAGCAAAATAAGGCAAATTTTCGTGAAAAAAAAGCACTATATAAATTTTTCAGTGAATCAATACCGATATTATTACACCTATAAACACACACACACATGTATGTTTGTGCGTGTATAATTGTTTGCGCCTTTTTGAGCGGGTATGATAGGAATTTCAAACGGGTTTTCCGAAAGCATCCCGGGGAAAGTTTCAGTAGGTATATCCCAGTCAAAACTATGGCCGTGACCCTTTTTCATAATAAATTGCAGGGTTTTATTCGGTTGACGGTCCTTGTCGGAAAACTATTTAATATTGAACTTGTGCGCGGTGACCAAAAATGTAAAACGAACCAAAAAAAGCTCCCAAAAGCCCATTCTAATAATTCTTGTTTTTTCACAGTTCAATATTTTTGTAGAGCGACATTTTCGTATGTTACACACGCACCGCGCATATAAGGTTATTCGATAAAAGCTTGTTCGTGTAAATATTTGCGTTGCGTTCGTACGAGGGTCACCCAATTTGGGAGGACTTTTAATGGGAGCTCACCGAATCCCTTAGTCCTCTTTCAACAGAGTTTCCTTTGGGGGGGCACGAAGAGAGAGATAGAGTGAGTGGAGAGGGAGCTTCAGTCGAGTCATGAATGAGTAATTGTTGAAAGTCATCGCATAATACGAAACGGAATAGCTTAAATTAATTATGACCGACACGCTCGCATACAAATATATTATAATATCACAAGCTCGGAGACTGTAATGGACACGAATGCGAATTAGCAACGTGTTAACGACACAATGTTTAATGAGTTGCTGTGCCTCGTAGCGTCAACTTTGTAACTATCTTTTAGCGTTCTATCTATTTTTAACGGTGAAGTTCGCCTTAATGGAGCGAGAGATTGATCCGAGAATGAGATTCTGCGATAAATCGATAGGTCGGAAATGGAGCCTTCACTGCCTAAGAGACGCGAAGGTCTCAAATTGACCATTATCAGTGGCTTTATTAGATTAAATCTCACTCATCTACATGGATGCTTAATTGAAGAGAATAAATTATGGGATTAGTGGTCGGAGTTTGAGACCCTCGGGAGATTGCGAAGCTTTTGCAGGAATTTAGCCCAACTTATCTAATACGTACATAAATAAATGTAGCAAGTCGGGAAAAAAATACAGATGTGTGGTTATAGCATTCTGTGTGTAATTTTCTATACTAGAAAAGTGTTCTGCGACGCGAGTGAGTAGCTTTGAAAATTTAACAAGTTTTTCCCAACGGAAGACCCTTGCCCTTTAAGTTCATCAGATGAGAAACGTTCAAAGCTTTTTCATCCGAGGCAAAAACGAACGAGATTGCAAGTGAAACATCTTATGCGAAATCTTTTGATTTTCAAAGCCTCACCGGCTTAATTGGGATATCTATTGATTTATATAATAGAACAAAGACTCTCGGATCAACGTATCTGCTTTAGTTAATTAAATGAAAAGCCAAAATAATTTGCACGCATTCCATTAAAGCACAAAGGATGGTTTTTATCTGAATATGTCTTTAAGCTAAAATATCCACATTGTACTAGAGGTAGTTTTGTCTTACAAAATGACACATTTTCTCGTAAAATTAGCCCAAGTATCTAAATTAGAAAATACGTTAACGGACACGTGAACGGTAATTGCATCCTGATGGGGGAATATCTAAAGCGTACAAGAATTTGCCGACTTGTTAAAGTTTACAGCTCAGTTTCACAGCTCTCTCGTGACTTTGCACAGCGAGTATTATAGCAAGACCAACGGTAACGGTTAGATCTCAAAGGAATTTCACCGTCATTACTCCCATTTAAGCCGAGTTTTATTTTACCCTCAGTTTGAAGCGATATTGAATATAATAATTTCGTTCGTAGAACGTAGCTGTCACTTTACCGCGCCACTTTGTGTCGACACGTTGAATTCCCTCGGAAAAAATTGAAATATTATATGTACTATTGTAAATATACATAAACGATATTTTCCGCAATCTAAATGCGCTTCTTCGTTGAAAATACCACTAGAAGGAACGCCATCATAAGTTGAAATTGAATAAATCCTTGCGGATTTGCTTGCTTGCGACTTGAACACCTTATTATTGTCTCGTAAAGTTGCCACGAGACAACAGTGATCCCCAACGTCGTATTATGTATCAAATGATTTTTTCCGTTTTTTTAATACAAGAAAAATTTACTTTGTAACGAAATACGCATTTAACGAGGACAAGTTTGCGTAAATCGAATGTCTCAAAGGTCGAACTTTGTCTAGCGGGGAAAATTCGACGATAAATTCAACAGTTGTCTATACGTATACATTCAATACATTCCCGTATCGGAGGCGAAAGTTTTCCCGAGCTTTTCCGTATTGAACACTGGCGTTAAGTGTTTTATGAGGCGTAAAATAATCCGGGATTTTACTTTTTATCTTTTTTTTCTCCTTTCAGAGAGGCGAAATTTAAAATTCGCAAATACGCCGATGCGAAATCGTCCATTTGAATATGCATTGCTAAAAACATGTGCCGACGCAATCAACACGCGACTTTTCCACATATTTAATTCCACTTTTTTCGTGTGTATAAAGGGACCGATGCGAGCTTTAATACGCCCGAAAGTTATTTCACATACACACAGACGAATTACTTTATAAATTACTAACCGCACTTTGAATTTCATTTAGTGAACATAACTCATCCATAAAACAACGCGCACCCGTTAACTTTACGAATTGTATTAGAGTCGTTTGTTTTGAAAGTGGAATATTCATCAAAGCAATAAAAAAATTAAATTATTCTGCTTTTAAGCCTCAAGGTTCTCATATACATTTATATTGGTGGGAAAAAAAATAAATTTATTATTCCGGAGACTGATTGAAAAATTCAATATGCATGCGATTCAGTACTGATTGGGACTTGAGTCGTTCCCTAGTCGGTCGGTTCCCTAGTTATTAATAGCGGTGGCCGTTTCGGGTTAAAGTGTGCTTTCCCCGCCACGAGTCCCTGCAAAGCCTCCCCCTCACTCCTAATCTCGGCCAGATTTATTGTTCAGTGTTGCGAGCACGGTTCAGATTTCGCCCAAGAGCGCCGAGAAGAGGGATGGTCTGAACAACGCCCGCAAATAAATTATGCTTCCGCAGTGTAAAAACCGTACACGTGTATTTATTATATACGCGCATACACGCTGACATTTATATTGGTGAATTTTAATGCGAAGTTTTCGCTGTTAATTAAATTTTCGCCATGTGCAAATCACAGCGGTGCGGTGGTCGTGCACGGGTTAACGCGCCTTAACCTTTAGCGCGCGGTCGTCATGTAAATTATTAACGGCGCAATATGCTCGACAGTGTCCAGGGGCTAAGAGCAGGTTGGCCGCACTATAAACGTTTTCGGTGTACTTAGATCCATAGCTAGACGTAATTGCATCGAGTGTACTCTCTCTCTCTCTCTCTCTCTCTCTCTCTCTCGGTGAATGGACCTTATACTACATAGTATGTTCGTATTAAGAGTAGACGTAAGAAGCAATGGCCGACAGAAACTATTTAACTATCCTCCTTTGAAAAAAAATCAATCATAATCTTGAGGTCGAATTTTTGCACAATCACAATACTTTATCACACTACGTATATGGATAAAGTAAAAATATACTACAAATAACTCATTCACGAGTGAAGAACATTGTAATATGAATAAGTAAACTGAATAAGAAAAGTATTCCAATTTGATATGCGTACTAAATAAATTAAATCCAGAAAAATCGTATGAAGTACACTATGATAAAAATTAAAGAATATTGAATACAGAATTAAAAAAGAAAATTGTCTCTTGTACAGTTCATTACCTTTAAATTCACACAGATTTATTCAAACATACTGTTATGGTCGGTATGGAGATGGTTGATAACCAATGTATCCCACCATTGCCACCAATTTATCTGTTACGAATCGGATGGAAAATATTTCCCTATCTTGGACCTGCAACTGGAGGTCTGACAAATTGAGTAGTGGTGAAGTGCTGCCACCGGGTTATTTTTCTGCGAATAACCACCCGATAAAAGATAGACGAATTAATAGTCTAATAACTTGTTTATTCAATAGAAGAACGGGTACACTCGCGGATGTACATACATATATACATATGTACATACGTATGTATGTAGATGAAGACACTTGGCTGAAGAGAACAAGTACACTCTGATATACGATAGAAGGGACACTCAATGTAAGATATTATAAATTAACCCGAAAGGGTGATAAGAAACTAGAAATTAACCCTTCATAAAGTATAGAAAATAATAGTTTTTACCCAATGAGACAACTGGAGGTTGTTCTTTTATATGATAATTTTTGATTAAACAATGCATGAATAATTATTTCACGATAATATGAAATAAATGGTGTGAGCAATTTTTTCCGTGTGAAATGAAAACGCGCTAGGTTTATTCACTGCTGATTAAGATATGAAGTTATTTATATTTAGTATGTTATGTTATGTTACAATATTTAAATGTGAAAGGTTCCGGATATAACAATTTAAAATTTAAAGTGTTGATAGATGACGTTATTCAATGCCAAAATTTATAACCACAAACGTCTATTATTGAACGTATACACGTAATTTTGAAGTAAAATTAAATTTTTCCAACAGTATTCGGTTGAAAATAGCCAAAAGTCGATAAAAAATAAACCAACCATCGCACTCCGGTTTAATTTTGAAAAAAATGTGAAATAAGTGCTTTTCGCTGAAATTACCACACCTTTATTAATCGTGGCTTAATGTCACCTCAAAAAATTACAATATACAATCATCAAAATATCATTATTCGCACTGGTGTCGATTTGACAACGTCCACAATATCGTTATATATGTGGACGTCCTCAATTCATTTGTTATATATGATACAAAATATTATCTTCGTAGCCTGTAGTGTATCTTTATTGCTTCCCATCGGACAATTGGTGAAGATGTGCAAGCAGCAAGGCACAAATAAATCAGAAGATTCAGAGAGCATAACACAAGAAACATGTCGAATATCGAATTCGGTGTCGAATTGACGTGTTTCAACACGTCTCTGCTATATCTAACTGTTTTTTCTGACCGATTGGCTCGCTTTTTTGATTTATTTGATTGTTGTGACTTTTGTGACATTCGTGACTGTTTGTTTGACTGTCTAACTGTTTGTGACTGTGACTTTTTTTTCTTGTGTTCGTGAATCTTTATACGTTTATATGCACGTATGTATATTATTGTCACAAAGTGAGTGCATTGAATAAATTCGTTATATTTAATAAATCGAATATAATAATAAATTCGAATATATTAATTTATTAATAATTTTTTTGAATATAATAATAATTTCGAATATTCAAATTGGATTATAATAAATACATAATAAATAAATAAATAATGTCTTATAATAGTGATAACCATCTCATTAGGGCACGGGCCCTACACAAGTCAATCAAAAAACATTCTGGGGACAAAAGCAAACATTTTAACATCTGCAAAAGTCGCACCTACTATCTGCTGTAAGCGAGATCATTGTTGAGTTTGAAAGAGTAGCCGAAATCTGCTCGTTGAATTCAAAAGCATTACGAGCCATTGAGTCTATTGCGTCCGGTAAAACGTCTGTGGTACAGTCTGCAGTGACACCTGTCCTAGTGACTCCTGCCTCAACTTCGATTCAGACTACGGTTCTGACTCCGGCTGCTGTTCGGATTCTGTCTTCAGGTCGGACTCCAGCTTCGCTGATGACTGCAACTCCGGCCTCACCTCCGGCTTCATTTTCGGCCGTACTTACGGCTTCAGCTCGGACTCAAGCTTCACCTACTGTCGAACTTCCGGCTATCGTTCAGAATTCTTCGTCAATTTCGACCTCACTTCCGGCTTCACCTACTTCGGAACTCACGGATGTACTTCCGTCTTCACCTCCCGTTCGGATCGGCAGAATTATGATGATGTGCTGCCCTCTTCTCCGGTGACGAAGATCCAAGGAAGCACTTCTCGTACTACTAGAAGGATTATTCGTGGCACGGGTGGGGCTGATAACTTATTGGTGGCCGCACAGCGAAGGAAATTCTTTCACGTATTTTACCTTAAGAAGGATACTTCAGAGAAGGCTCTTGTCGACTATATCGTACAGAAACTGCCATATTGCGACCCAATTGTGGCAAAGCTTGTGACTAAGAATGATTATAGTTCTTTCAAGGTATCAATACAGGAGGATAACCTGAATGATTTCCTGTGTCCCCATATGTGGCCATCTGGGTGGCCATTAGCAGATGGAAATTTCGTAGAAGCTATACACCCTCAAAAGCATAGGGTGCGCATGGATCCCCGTTTCACGATCCTTTATCAGAACGTAAGGGGTCTAAATACTAAAGCAGTTAAATGCTTAGCATCCGTTCTTTCACAGGATCATGATTTCATCGCACTGACTGAGACCTGGCTTAATAATTCGATGAATGACGCTGAATTGTTCGATAATAGATACCAGGTATTTAGAAGAGATCGAGGCAGCAGAGGAGGTGGTGTTCTGTTGGCTGTCCGCACGGATCGTGTGCGATCTGTACGCCCCTTAATCATCTCCACACCTTCGGTGAACATCTCTGGATCAGTATCGAACTTCCCCGTTCTTCCATCATAATTTGCGTGCTGTACTTTCCTCCAAATCAGTCTCGAACCATTTCAGATGCATTCTTTAATACATTACAAGAAAATTGCATCTACTTGAGTCAAAAAAATTAATTATTCTAGGTGATTTTAATACTGAAGCATTGCGTTATTTAAACAATGATATTTTGAATATTTGTGAACTCTTTAATTTGATTGATGTAAATGTTGTTAATAATGTATTTGATTCGAAATTAGATCTTGTCCTTACCAATCTGAATTATGCTAAAACCTGTAGAAGTGATGTTTCTATTGTACCCGAAGACCAGTACCATCCAACGCTTGAAATTGAATTCCATCTCAACTCTGCTGATTCAAGTTCAGATGGGCTTCAAAGGTCAATTTCATATGTCTTCGCGTGAGAGTGGTTGGATATTCGGTGATGTGGATTTTGTAGATCTGAATTCGGTTTTGCTTGGTTCGAGCTGGGGGCGGGTTTACGAGTGCACTGACGTTAGTTCTGCTCTAGCACTTTTTTATGAATTAGTATACTCGTCATTCGATGAATGTTTTCGTAAAAGACGTCCTAGGATATATAGCAGAATTTACCCAAAGTGGTTCTCAAGCGAGTTAATTTCCATCCTCAAGGGTAAATACAATGCTCATAAACGTTGGAGAAAGTTTAATAATCCCGCTGATCACAATGAATTTCGCAGTTTGCGCACTCAATCAAAAAAGATTAATCTTATCTTGCCACAGCAATTATATAAAAAATATGTGAAAATGCATTGCGCAGTGATCCGAAATCTTTTTGGAATTTTGTGAACGCAAAACGTACTACCCAATCTAAACTGTCAATTATGTCTAAAGGAAGTGAGACTTTCGAAGGTCCCGAAAGCATTGCCATGGGCTTCGCTCAACATTTCCAGTCAGTGTTTTCTGACTCTCCTTCCTCGATTAATTTCAGTGATGATTGTGGTCTCTCATCGTCTCCATGGTCACCCACTTTGATAATCAACGAATTTGACATTTGTGATATGGAGTATGGTTTCAAAAAATTGAAATCAATTAGATCTTTTGGTCCAGATTTGATACCGGATTTCATTTTAAAGGCTGCCAATTAAGTCTGTCAAATCCACTTCAATTTATCTTTAATTTATCGCTGAAGACGTCGTCATTCCCAAACTCATGGAAATGCACGAAAGTCACGCCGATTCACAAGAAGGGTGATAAATCGCTAATTGACAATTACAGACCAATTGCCATAGTTTCTTCGCCAGCCAAGTTAATGGAAATCATTTTACATAAATACATCTACCATCATGTAAAGCCATTTCTCATTGACCAACAACATGGTTTTCGCCCCGCCCGGTCTACAACAACTAACCTCCTGTGTCTCTCCAACTTCATCACGAAATCGATGGACTCGAACGTTCAAGTTGATGTGGTTTATACTGACTTCAAAAAAAGCGTTCGACAAAGTCGATCATAGTATTCTTATCCGTAAATTGTTTGATCTCGGTTTTCATATAATATCACAAAATTGTTTGTTGATTATCTGAGTGGGCGTTGTCAATTCGTGAAATATGAATCTCAATATTCCAATGTGTATCCCACATTCTCTGGAATACCACAGGGTTCCAATTTGGGTCCATTGTTGTTTCTTATATTTATTAATGATATCCATACAGTCATTTCTAATTCCAATCTGTTATTGTATGCTGATGATCTCAAGGTGTACAGAGATATTCGAACGACAGCAGATTTCACTGCTCTGCAAAATGACTTAAATTCGCTGTGGGAATGGGCATCTGATAACCATTTACCATTTAGCATAGAGAAATGTCATGTCGTTTCTTATTCCCGATCTCTTGCACCTTTAGTACATCCATATAGTCTTGGTGGAAATATATTAGAAATGAAACCTTCCACAAGTGATCTCGGGATTACGTTTGAAAGCAGGTGGAAGTTTGTGGTGCATATCTCAGACATATGTAACAGGGCGTCAAAGATGCTAGGATTCGTCGTGCGTAATACTCATCATTTCAATGATATGAGGGTATTACGCCTTCTTTACGACACTTTGGTCCGCAGCATCTTGGAATCTGGTTCTATTATATGGAATCCCAGAGAAGTCAAGTATAATTTACAGATTGAAAGAGTTCAGCGGAAATTTCTCCGATACCTATACATGAGACAATACGGCTACTATCCCTCACTGTATCCTAGTGCTTTTGTTCTAGGTGCATTGGGATATAGCACTCTGTCATCTCGTAGGGATAAACTCCTTGTGAATCACTTCTGTAATTTATTGAGAGGTGACATATGCAACCCACCAATCCTCGAGGAGATGAAGTTGTGGGCTCCTGCACACTTCCGGGAGTTGCGTACGCGTCAATTGTTTCAGGTTGTCAGAGCGAGAACCGGTGTCCTTGCTGACTCGCCCATTGCTCGAGCCATTCAATGCCTCAATTCACTTGCGCAACATTTGGATATTTTTTTGCGCTACGCACCATCAGATCGCCACATTTCTCATGCACTTTAAATTTTGATTTTGTTTGTAATAATTTAATTTATTTATAATTGATTTGCTGATTTTATGTTAACTTTTAATTTGATTCTATTATTATTGTTATTTAATTTTATTATTATTAATACTTTCTAATTATTATTTAATTGTGTTTAATTTAAATTTAATGTAATTCGATTATACATATATATATATATTTTTTTTTTACTACCATTATTTTTATATAATAATTTTTTTTCATGTCTCGCCATAGTGACGAATTGGGGAAACCTGTTATGTCACTATGGTATAATTTAATAAATAAATAAATGTCTCGAAAATATACCAATACTGATTTAATCAATATTTTATTAATATATTCTTTCTATATCTTTAATGAAGACTGTGATGATTTTGAAATGCAGTCATAAATCGAAAATTATTGAAATCATGGTTAACTGGGAAACTGTAAGGTTACTGTGGTAAAATTTTTTAATAATTAAGTAAATGAGATTTTGATTATTTATTTTGATCCAAATAGTGAATATAATCATTTTCACGCTGATTTAACCAACAAAATATTTTTTTATAAATAAATTTGTTATTGTGCTTTCACTATAGGTCGATTGTGATGATTTTATAAGAGTAATTGTAATACTAATGCTTAATAAAACTTACTCGTGTATCAGTTTTCAATAAGTTATCTTAATAAATAATACAAAAAATTTGCGTTTGAAAACGAACTTTTTCTCTATACATGAAATTACTCGAAATTTTCAATTTATTCTCTTGTTACTCGTAAAATAAATATATCTTATAAATATTATTGTTATTAAAAATACATATTTGATAAAAACTGATCGTTTTATTTCGTTGTAGTAATTTATTCACATTATTTTCCAAATCCAACCAACCACCGTGCGTCGCTTCGCGTCCAGTATTTATACTTTTAACGCTGCTATCAATCAACTTTTGAAGTTTAGTACCATGTGTCTAAGACACAGTCTATAAATAATAAAATAAATAGATTATACACAGTACTGCAGTATAATCGTCAATTAAAAAATGTGATCTACATGGTTATACCGAGGAGATAATTTTCCATTAGTTCTTGTTAGAATTCATGATACTTTAGTGCATATGTCGCGCGTCGCGGCGATTTATCACACAATTTTTCCGACTGCCACGACGTTTGCCATCCACTCTACAAAGCCATAAATCCGGGCGAAGATATTAGCGCCGCAAATCACAAGGGATAGCCGACTGCGCCAACGTGAGCGCCTAAGTTCTCAGCAGGTGGTTACACTATATTTGCACACATACACACTTCCAACACATAATAGAACCCCGAAATTATAGGAGTAACTGCATAGATAAATTCAGAGGTATAAAATTATCAAATTTTACCCCAGGGTAGAATTATACGTAATAAATTTGACGAACTACGGTTTATATTTACTTTTTTCCCACTCCCTCTCCCCTCCAATTCAAGTTTTACCACAATTGAGTCGCGTCTAATGCGGTGTACATACTTCAAACGCTGAACATTGTTGATAGACTCTTCACTGTCTGTTTGCCGTTATTTGGTGGTTTTATCCCGTGGAAAACCCCTCGTCGAAGTTTTCAAATACTCGATACGTCGCATCGCATCGGTTGGAAACGACAATGGCCGTTGCGGTATCGATGGAGGCATCTAAAACAATCAGATTCTGATGAATAATTGATTTAATCATTTTCAAATGGTACGCAAATGCCTGTGGCGAAGTGACACGATTAGCGCCACCACAGTAATTTCGAGAGAGAGGTAAATGTTGCGACACTTCTGCAATCAATATTTTATACCAATCAAACGATTAATCAAACTCCAAATTATACAAATCAAATTCTCAATTATGCAACGGTAGATACTGATTCGTTCTTATTGATATTGATACCTCTCAAACATTGATGAAACACATCTGATTTTTGTTATTTGCGGTGTATAATGATAGTTTATTTAAAATTTTGCGTTATTCTGCGAGGCCAGGTTAGGTTAGGTTAGATTCAGTGGTGGGATTCTAAATTTTCAACAACCGGTTTGCTCTCTCCTACCCCTACCTCCCACAAGTTTAATCAAATACTTTTGGTTATCATCTACATCTTTTGATTTTACAAGATATTGTTGAAGCTTCATCAATAATGCTACAGATCTTTGTTGATTATTTTAGTAAATAATTTCTCTCGCAATCTGATCAATTATTTTAACCGCAGTTTTCTCCCATGTCCAGCCCATTTTTTACTTGTAGTTCAATCTCATCTCCAATGTCAGAAAATGGCCTACATCTTTTCGTTATACTGCAAATCGCTATACAGTAATTAAACTCCAGTTTATCGTTGTGAAGTGAACATTTCTACGTCTGTTTCATATCTTTTTTAAATAGGAGCATCGTACTAGAAGAACTAATGGTAATAAAAAAAAAATTACAGATACATATGTCAATTTTCTGTAAACTGAGACTTTGGAGAAATATTCGATTTATTGAAAAATTATACAGGGTCTGAAAGGATTAAGGATTGGTTGAATAACACCACTGGTTAGGTTAGGTTAGGTTTATTAGAACATGATCTTGCTTATACACGATATAATTTCGATGCTATTTATATTCTATATCTGCAATGTAGTGAATAAAAAACTCTGAAAAATTCTCCTGTTTCTAATATTAAATATCTCCATTCGTTCCTGTATTAATTTTTCCACTACAGCCTTATTATTTGAAGTGCTCACAACCACCTGTTTTCTAATGCGTTAACATAATATATTTGTCTTATTTATTTTGTCCATATTTCAATGCGTTCGTAGCCTATCTATCGCAAGTAAGTCGAGGCATTATAATAAATCGACCACTTTTTCTCCGGTCTAAGGGGGTGTGGGGAAAATACGTGAACAACTTGTTGATGGAAAAGAGCACGTCTCATTATTTCGCCGACGTTAAACCAAACTGTGGTTCGCGTTGTCATAATTAATTATTGTCGTTGTACTGCACGCAGACGTAGCTAGAGCCGAGACAAGATCGTTTGTCACAGCAGCCGCACTAAAACCCAACGACAATACATTAAAACTCGCGAAGGCACTAAAGCGCGTTATAAATTAGCTTCGCGAAACTTTCCAAAAAACAAAAGCTCAACTTCGACGGGGAGAGGTCGTTTTACGACGGAGCGAAGTGTTGTTCCCCTGTAGATACTAACTGTAAGATGTCAAGATCCTCTCACGGGCACGTCTTTTGACAACAACGTAAAGATAGTTTGTTCAATGTGATAATTGTGCCATTGCAAGAGGCAACAGTGTGTCTTGTATTATATTATATTCGAAGAGTTGACAAGGACGAACAATTGTCCTCACTCGAGGAATTTTAATTGCGCGCTCTCTAATTTTCCGATGAGCGAGCTTTAGTGCGGCGACAAAAGCTAACAAAAATTTGCGCAGAAGTCTCAATTTGAATAAAAATTTCACCCTCGAACCTTGCAAAGGTCTTGAGAATGCAAATTAAAACTTTCGCCGAACAAAAGGTTCTCCCAGTCGGCGAAATACACATGTTCACGCGAGTGGATGGTTTCCACGCGTACATATGAATTATTCATGGAATAAAATCTCACCTGCTATGGGTAATATGTTAACGTTCAATATTAATATTAAAACTATAGCTTTCGCAGTTTTTTTCACTAGTACAAATGGCGTGTGAATATGATGAAGTGGATGAATTTATCTACATCGTACTAAACTGATATATGTATGTACTTAAAGATATTAAGTTATTATGCTAGTTATTATATTAGTTAATGCAATTGTTCGTCCTCATTTTATATATTGTGGTTCATTTTTAAATTTAGTAAATAGGGTAATTAAAGATAGGTTGAAAAACTGCAAAATAGAGCTATGCGGAATATTTTAAATATCAATAGATTAACTAGTATGATACATATTGATTGAATGTAAATGAAACCAACCTTGAAAGTGTGCATGTTACTATATATTTTAAAATTAGATAAGAATTTATTACCAAATTATTTCAATACGTGTTTAATAAGGGGATTTAATATATGTATGTATGTATGTACATTAGGGTGGAGCGACATTGCAAAAATTTAAAATTGGCATTGTAATACCTACCAAAAGTTTCGTTGTATCATACGTATTCTCGTAAAAATACTGAAAACAATGTATGAATATGTCTTCAGGCCTCTACCTGAAGGTGAAAAATGAAAATTTGCCTATTAATTTCGAAATCTGAACACAGAATATAAAATTTTAGATAACATGGTCATAAAATTATCCTAACTTTATTGAATATTATAAGTACTTTTTGTAAAAATCTAATTTATTTACGTATTCCTTGAATTATTCAAATAAGTGTGAATTTTTGAGAGCGGTGGAGGGAGACATACGAGTAAATATAAGTATGTATATACGAGTAAAGTAAGTATGTATAGTAATAATAAATACTAATTTTCCAATTAAAATTGCTATTTATAGAGATTGGAAACAATAAATTGGAAATTTTCATATGAGTAAAAGTATTTATTAAGATAAAAGTGCTGGTAGAGACCAGAAAAACTTTTTTAATCAAGCAGATTTTTTTAGACAGAAGAGGTATGGTGTAGATGCAACTTGTTATAACTAGTATTTCAAACGAATATCCCAAAAAAAAATTCCATACATCGTCGCTCTACTCTAATGTACATAGTCTTAATACTAGGGTTAAGAATATGAATTTACGTAAGGGGTAAGTTATGAATTTAACACTAAGTAGATCTAGGAGAAGTATCTTGTACAGGGGTGATTTTGAGTACAATGGCCTGCCAGAAGACTCAGAAATATAAACGAAATTGATTGATTCCTGGTAGCCTTAAAACAGCACCTCTGTATAAGTGCTAATAGATAATTAAGTTTATTTTGTAATTTTAGCTTTAAGTAATGTTTTTTTTGTTGTAATTAGCTTCTTAAGCTATCTTAAATAAATAAAAATAGTATGCAGATGTATGGAAAATGTACTTCGTTTCACAGGAATAAATCATATGGCGATTCTAATACATTTTAGAATGGAATGGTTCGTTTTTAAAGTGTGCCCTGTCTGTTGACCGTGGAAAAATTAAGAATGCATTGAATGTGTAAGCGGTCAACCTTTCGAAACGGCACTAGTTCAAGAGGATTAAAAATGAATTTTTTATGTTGCGTCGATGTGGACCTGTCGCTCCGGTCAGAACACCTGGTCACCCTAAAATATAAAATCCACCCGTAAAAAGTAATGTGACTAGTCCTCGAAAAGGAAATGTGTTTTAATGCGCATCGGGCTGAATAAAAATGAGCTGAATATTCCCGATGCACGTACAATGTGGAATTTCTGCGGGAAAAGCTTCGAGTTTCGAATAATGAAAATCTTCAGCTACAGTACAAGCTCCTAAAGCTTGTTACTTATTGAAATTGGATATTGAAACGGAAAATTGACGAGGATTTTTATTAATAATAATGAAAAAAATGTACATTTCCAAACCTACTTGAAATTATACCAGTCGATGGAAAATAAATTTCCTTGGTTGATTGTATTTAAAATAAAAGCGGAATATTTATTACAATAATACGGAATATTTATTACAACGATACATATAATAACTAACTGTTTAGAAGAAATTTATATACTGTAATTAACTTCCTTTACGGAATAATATCAATCTATTTCTCACATCTCAAAGTAATACACACTTATTTCATACAATATGAACGCATCCCATGCATTGCTTTGAATCGTACAAGATAACATTGGAACAGACAAAGGTGTAGTACAATATCTCATTTCAATCAAAGTGCTCTATATAACTTGGAACGGAAAAGCTTCTATACTGAAAACCAGGAAATGCTTTTCAGCACACTATTTATTCAGTCGATTTCCTTACAATGACACATGGGAACGTCGAGAATGTGACTTTATCAAAAAACAATACATTTTCTATACTACGTATATGGATAAAGTAAAAAACATATGGAATGCGAGTATAAATAAAATGAAAAACTTTTATTACAAATTTATGATACTAAGATGAAACTAATATGGTTTTACCTTTATTAGATTGTTCAGTCTTATGTGTAAGCTCAGAATATATACAGCTTTTTTATTTTCGTATATAAATTGAAATGATTTCCACCCACTAGACACTTTTAGCGTATCTCTTTCGAGTTGAACGAACTCGATATCAAATAAAGAGGAATAAAAAACGTTAAAGAAACTTATTGGTCAGTTTCAACAGTCATCAATTTCAACATTAGTATCAAACGCTCCAATACTTACGCATTCAAAGTTTTCACCCCTATTCGACACCAATAAAAGTTTACTTTCGGAACGTGAACAACTTTTTCCCTACCACCTACCGTTTATACACTAAGAGCAGACTTTACTCGGAGGTAAATAATTTAATTGAGCGCAAAGACTGAGCACAGTTAAAAATGAAACAAGATCACGAAGAAAAACCCATTAAAATAACAGCCTCTCTTCGCCGAACAAAAGGAAAAAAAATCCATGCACTCAACAATTTCCAAGCTCTTCCGTGTTTGCACGAGCGTTGTGTTATACAAAAGCTCATCTTATCCCGTCCGCTCGAAAATAATTTCTAATACGCACACGAGCAATGAAACGGAATTGCCTCTGCATACATAAGCATCCTCAATATAAAACTAGACGATTTTAATATTTTGTCGCTATTTCTCGAGATTTGAGCCTCACTTCTCAAGTCCCATTCACATCTCGAGAGTTATTATAGTACGTGATCTGCCCACACGTGAATCGCAAAGAGCAGGTTCTCTCCCTTCGCCATTAATTACAGCGTGAAACGCGAGCGTGAAAAATGTTCAACGTAATGAAAAGGCGAGGGAGAGCTTTTCATTTTTCTTATTAAATCATATTAAACGAGATATATACATACGTTGTATGTGTGTGATTTTTTAAACAAGGCAATACTATATATAGTTTCGCAAGGAAGAGAGTACGAGTGTAATGGCATTCGCCGTTTTTCGCAGACATTTCACATTTTCAGCTAGCGTGATTTGTGAGTCACTCTTCGAATATTACCATTTTCTTTGTATAAGCTCCTCATGGGAAACAAAGATGTATTCGGGCGTCTTCTAGAATACATATGTAGGTATATCACTATCTTGGGACACTAAAAATTCCTTCGTTTTATATGTCTACTTGTAAATTTTAGATTCACAATGCATTTATACATACAAGTCCTTATTCCTTTTACTTCCATTGGCAATTCTGATTTCTGTAGGGTATAGATAACGTTTCTATGCAATTCGAACGTTGCATGTTAGGCTGCTGGAAATAGAAACGATAGTAGACAGGATGTATAGAATCTAGTAGGCAGTACAAGCTATGCAATTTGTGCCGTAGGAAATGCAAGAGGTTGTACACTAAATGGGTCATCATTAGAGACCCGTGTTTTTCGCATTTTTTTTTTATCGATTTTATCATTTTGATCTGTTATTTTATCATATTGTAGCAAATAAAGTGTTTGATTTTAGCATCTATTTAGCATTTATTTTTATTAGATAATTTTTTTAATACAGATCAATTTCAATACTCTGTAACACAATTTATATATACAAACAATTTAAAACTAACGTGACAAATAAAAAATAGTAGAAAATTATTAAGAAATAGCAATATGGAGAAATACGAAGACAAAAATCATGAATTAAAAAATAAAATATAACATTAATTTAAAATTTATTAAAACTAAGCATGGAACATATTTCCACAGACGACTCTTTTTAGTTAGTACGACGATCAGTTTCCACTAAATTATATTTACTAAGAAATCTTTCTGCATCCACACTATTTACAGGATACCAAATTAATTTTATTGCAGCAGAACCAAACTCTTCATATTTAATTTTTGTGGCCATTAACAATTGCAGTATATCAGGTTTTAACCCACTTTTTATATTTTCTACAAATCGTTTTAAAAAAATTCTGAACATTGATACTTTAATAAAATTTAGTATTAAATTACAGTCGATTTTCGTGAATTTTATAGTTAAACCAAATTATGAAAATTATAAATTCGTAAAGTAAATAAATACTAGCCTTTTTAATCTGTCCAAGTCCAAAAAAGTCAAAAATCTTTCACGTTCAAGAATCTTCAAAAGTTCACGACTGCACGTGAGAGACCGATCGCGAGACAAGAAGAACGACTCTTGCTGAAGTCAAACGACGAACTGGTTTTTATTTGCAAATTTGTTTTAAATAATACTGCATACTGCATAGTTTTCGATATTTCCCATCAATAAAACTACATATCTACTTTGGGTAAAACCATCTCAATTTTTGCCTCCAGGTAAAAAAACTTATTTGGGTACAATTTTCGTATGGGTTTTTCTTTAACTCATCATTGCCGACCCAGGTATTCACAACCCAACGTATCAATATGGACACGACTGTTAACTTTCAGTTATTAGTTCGCTAGTTAGTGTGTACAAACAAGTCTCAACGTTGTTTAATACTATTTTTCTTTAAAAAAAATTAATTCTAATTATTTTTTGTGATTTTTAGCATCTATTCGCATATTTTAGGATTTTAGCATAAATTCGCATATATCCTGAATTTTAGCATATATATCGCATTTATCGCAAAATGCGAAAAACACGGGTCTCTAGTCATCATCAATGGGATGTTTGAATACAAACACTCATAAAGAAAAATCCTCCATTAGCACCGAGTTCAAACATGCTCTACGATTATACGAATTTACATGTATGCAAAAAAGCATATCGGTATTTCCCAAGTGGAAGAGTTGATGTACGCTGCCATTTTTTATTATTATTTTTATTAGACAAAAAAAAGGAGTAATTCGAATTTTTACCCAGATCTGACATTGAGAGCCCTCCGTTATATAGCACCGCAAAAGGAGTAAAATAAAATTTTTAGCACGTCACAAAAAGCTAGCTAGCGCACTTTGAGAAGTCAAAAAACGAAAAAAAAAAACCCTTTTAAACGAAGTGCGCATACGTAAGGGTGTTTAAAGGTTTGAAAATTACGGCCAGAAAATATATCGCACACATTAGTTTTCGCGTTTGAGCAATCTCAAGTTTCTCGACCAAAATTCGTTAATACTTTACACGTATCTGTATTCTTACCACGTTTTGTTGTTAAAGTTGACATTTTTAATGTTGCCGCCACGATTCCGCTAAATAATTAATTGATATTACTTAATATTCCGCTTTAGGAAATAAAATACGTTTATGGCAGTGCGTGACTGCGTAAAATTTAACCTGAGCGTATACTCTGGGGATTCTCTGAATATGTCTGAAATATATATATGTATGTAATATGAAAAAGGAAAATAAAAAAAAAGCAAACTGATATAATAAAAAATTAACGGTGTCCTTTTTTGTGGCGAGCTTGTAATGTCTTACGTGATATGTAAATTTATTCGATCGGTTCAAATTTGATTGTTTGAAATCCACTAATCGAAAGCTTTCAGAACAGATATTATATGCAAACAATCATTTTTACGTTGTTTGTATGTACACGTAATATCCGACAAAGAATAGGGAGCAATATTTTATCCATGTATAATATCATCATCATTTTCAGCCGTTCACCATCCACTGCTGGATGAAGGCGTCTCCAATTCTCTTCCATTCCTGTCTGTCTCGAGCAATCTGCATCCGCTTGACTCCACACATTCTTTTCAATTTATGTTGAAAACTATTTAACTATTTAATACGTATGAAAGCGTTGTTTAACATGTGAAAATTTTGGTAATTTCAAGCTACATATATAATTAGTAATTGTAAGTAATTGTAGCCTGTTTTGAATAGTTTTTGACGCACACTGTAATTGAGCACTGTAATTGAGCGTTTTTGTATCAAAATTACTACTATTATATTTTTTGTACCTATTCATTTAGTTGTTAGCGGAATCACAAAATAGTTTTTGGACAGTTTATTTACAATATTGTTTCATAAATAGTAAATCAAACGTGTTGGCGTTTGTGATATTAAAAAATAATATGTAAAAATCGCGCGCTTGATATCAATTAACCAGACTTACAAATATTTTCATACCCTCTCGTTTACGTACAGTAGAGAAAGTTTCCGCTTTTCCGACCGTTAGGTAATGTAAACACAATAAAATTTACTTTTAAACTTTCTTGTGAGGTTTCCGAGTATACTTTGCCTAATAAATATTAAAAATATTTCATATGCTACCATTTTCTAAACCGCTTTATAACAACTTGAACGTTGCAGTCTACGCTTTCATCTCGCTCCGATTTCCCGATTTACTCAAGTCTTGAATATTTTCAATATTTCAACATAATATTCTGTACGAATTGGTATTTTTCCTGCACATCTGCTACTACCGCTTTTGCGCAGACGTATATAAAGTAGGTAAGGTATCAAATAATTAACGGTAGCTTACGATATTAACAGCAATAGATTGTCCTAACTGTTGGCGAGGTAACACATGGTCCTCGTTTTCGACGCCCACTTTTACCAGATTAAATCCTTTCGGGTAAAATATACGTGACGTTGGTTAAATTAATTGTTTTATTTAAGAGTCGCATGCAAATTGTGTCGTTTAATATACGAGTATATTATTGATTTGCACTCTTATTCTGAATTAAATACACGCCCTTCGGTATGCATTTACAAATTTTAATTTGTATGGCAAGTTCGTACGCAACCTTTCAATGCTCTTCTCTTCTTAACAAGTCATATACGCTTAATATATGTATCTATCTAGCTAACTCTACAAGCTTTGCTACTGCTAACGTCAGCATAACTTATTACACGGTGTAATTTATGCCACATGTTACACGTATTTATAATATGTAATACTGTGGTTTCTCTGAGACATCTAGAAGACGCCTTTGAAGTGATAACAGTTCAGTCTGAGAATTCAACGTTAATGTTGCGTGCACGTTTACAATGTTACTGTGTATGTATGTATGTAGTTACACCTTCTGCTTTCAATGTCACTTAAATTTCCTACATAATTATTATCTTTGTGCTTTATATAGCTATTTAACATACAATAAACGACCACACTTATAGTAGAAACTTCGATATTTTTAATAATGTAAATATTTGCCCGTCTAAATTTAGCATTAGATACTCCCACTCGTTTTAAAAGTTGTTAAGCTTAGAAGCTTAGGTAATCAATATATCTGAATTTTTTTAATACTTTAATTGTTTCTATTTATGATAAGAACGCAAACACAGTATTGCACAAAATAAAGCGCATTTTATGGCTTTTTTTTTTGTAAACAAACGTATTTTACTACACTCACGCGTTCGAGATAACAGTGTGATTTTTTTCTTCGCCACGTTATCTTACCGGTTGAAAATCGTTATCACGGTGAAAATTGTACATCGAAACTAGTATTGATTGCCCCACACATTTCAACTTTTCCGCTGCGATGTAGCAATTCTACATTATTACACCGAAACTTTCCGGAACGATGCGTTTTCGAGTTTTTTTTTTATAAGGTGTATTGTTTTAGCAATAACAGTAATTATTAAATCGATGTCAAAATGCGCAATATTCTCTAAATACGCTCTGTATACTTTTGGTGTTTGTAAATAAAGCAGCTGTCCTTTTTTTCGAGTCGGAGTCCTACAAATGATCGAGAGCAGTCCAACCGTGACATTCCTATGTTACTATCTCTGTCTGGCTCCTCCGAGCGTAAAGAAACCCATACACGCTACACATGCACATTAAAATGACTCAAAACATCACTACTCTTATTTCAAAGTCGACCAAGTATTTACAAGATTTGAATGCTACCAATGCTACAAGTCTACAATGCTTCAAGAATTTTGTCTTATTCTACGTGTGTTTATACGGAAAAATTTATTACAACAACTGTGCTTAAATCTACTAAGAAGCAAGAAGAGTAAATTAAATTACAAGAATACAAGTATTTACAAAGTACCTACTAGCAATCAGACTTTCAAGTGGATTTGCGCATTCAACGTATAGTTCAATATAACCACTCATCACAGCTCTGATTTAATATTTTGAACATATAAATCGCACGATTTATTTTATTTATCATTGACCCAACTTTCATTAATATTGTCTTACAAAGGTTAAGCTAAAGAAAGGCAAGTTCAATTTTTTAATGATACTTTGAATTTTCAGACATAGATTTCGCTTCGGGTATTTTTCGCTTTGGGTCAATTTTTAAGTCAAATGAGTCCCTTTATTTGCTAGTTTATGCTGTAGCATAGGCTCGTTTTCGCACTTGCCGTGACGTCATCGTCAAAAGAGACGACGATTTTGCCTGCCTCGTCAACCAACGAACTCACAATGTATAAAGTGGCTACCGTATTACCAGTCACTGCCCATTGACTGTATTATCATTTACGTGTAGGTATACTTGTGTATGTAGTACAAAATGTATAAAAAATGTAGATATGCAGTAGGTAAATGCGAACATTTCGAGCTACCTGTGCAGTGAGTGTATGCGAGCGTTCCACGGCTACCCAAGGAGCCGATCAGCCAGCCAGGCACACCCTTGCGCTACTACTTATAGTAAGTGAGTGACAAAACCTCTTCTTACAACTGGTTTCAGACCAGCTATTAAACAGTTTTGATCAGATCGCATGTTTTACGATTGGAGCTCATCATACAGGATACAGCCACTATTGTGATATAAAAAATATTTTTGACGATTAAAATTTGCTAAACAATTATTTATTTTAAGTATTTTAAAGCTTTCAAATACCACAATTAATTGCAAAAACATCTATTTCACTGGTTCCCAACCCTTTTTTCGATCGGCGACCCCTTTTTATAAAAGCCAAGTGACTCGCGACCCCGATGTATTTTAAAAAGACAAAAAATATCACTCAAACATTAAGACACAGGTTAAAAATGAAAATTGCATTATCGTGAATATTTTTTTAGTTTACTGTTTCAGCTGGCGACCCATAGTTTGGAAACCCGTGGTCTATTGCTTCCAATACTTATTTTGAACACAGAAGCACTAAATTGTGAGTTACAGGCGGCAACAGCAAAAAATTGATAAAATTGTCCATTTTTTTTAAACGCTCAAATCTCATAAACGAGAGCTGACTAACGAATGTGAGTATCATGTTCGGATTCAGTGGGTCATAATTTGTAATAGCTTTTGGGTGTGCAACTCAAAAACGTGATTTTTTTGTAGCACAGTGTTATCAGCGTTGAATCTTTTGAATCCTTTTCCACATAAATGATTAAAAAACTTAATAAAAACAGCACACAAACATCGATAGTGTGGGGAAGTGCTCTGGGTATGTCCCCTCCACTGAATAACGGGAACGGACCTGAGCGAGACTCTCGAGTGCCAACTGTTATTGCCGATACGCACAAACAGTGCCGGCTCGGCTGTCGCTTTTGGTACATTGTCGTTCGCTGTCTCGCTTACGTGTTTTCCAGTGACACGTGGGGAACTGTCTGAGAATTTTAACGAATACCAATATAATCTGGCTCCTGTCGAGGAGCAATGGCGGCCTCAGGATAGCGAGTGCTTATCGCCACCA
The DNA here is from genome assembly GCA_022651745.1 of Parapsyche elsis. Taxonomy (NCBI): domain Eukaryota; kingdom Metazoa; phylum Arthropoda; class Insecta; order Trichoptera; family Hydropsychidae; genus Parapsyche; species Parapsyche elsis. The sequence goes on from JAGVSN010000039.1 coordinate 1,449,195, forward strand.
TGTCGCCAACAGCCAACAGTTCCCCATGTTGTCACAGTTCCCGGTGTTGTGAGATGTTATCCTGCAGTTAAGTGTCGTGTTGTGTTGTCCTCTGTGGGATCTTGCGTCATGAGGCTGTTGCATCCTACATATGAGTACGTCCATTTAACTTTATGTTTCTTTCAAAACCCTAAACGAATATCGATTATCATTGTTGGGTCTGAAAGTAAGTAACTGGGGTGCATATATTATCAACGAGTCGTCGTTAGGGTCATTTGTTGCATTGTTACGTGTTTGTGTGCGTGTGTATGTGTGTGTGCCTTGTGCAGGTATTTTAATATTGTACGTGTTTTTCTCCTCTCAGCTGGTAGATAAGTTCTATTTTTGTTTTGGTGATGGTTGACTTTTCGGTTGTTGCTGTGAGCCCGTATGCGTCAAATTGACGTTTGCTCTCTCGTAAGTCAAATTAACTCGATGTATTATTTTGTTATTTTGTGTATGTGTGTGCGTTATCTGTGCTCTGAATGGGGATACAATTTTTGGATTATCCGTTAGATTGAGAGTAATAGGCGAATGTGACATTGGAGTCAGTCGTAATGCGATCAATCAATGGTAACGATTACGGCTGAAGTTACGAGCTGTTGATTTTCATATATGTACATACACACATATATATGTTTATTTTTAGATGTATAAATGTTTGTGTTTTGAAAATATTGTTCCAAGTGCTAATACTATTGACGCAATCGCAACGATGCGATGCTCAACTTTTTGTCTGAATTATTTTATTTCATCAACGTTATCCGTATCGGATATTGTGATCGTGCGAAAATTCGACCTCGAGATTTTGACTGATTCGTATCAGGTATCACCCCCCCCCCGATTACGTTTTCTTGATTTTTAGAAAATGTCTGTATGTTGTGCTGATATGTGTGTGTGTGTAGAATCAAAAACCGTTTATCCTATCACACTGAAAATTCACACTTGTAGGTTTTTTGCCGACCGTTACAATCCACAAGGCTTTTAAAAATTTTCGTCAACCGGAAGTGGTACTCACCATGGAAAGTCACCTAATTCTTTTCACATTAAAGTTGACTTGAGCACTTGCAAAATAAACGATTCATATTTACTTGTTTGCCGGTGTATTTTGGTAGACGTCTCATTTTGAATCAAGTTCCAATCAATCGAAATGCGTACTTTTTAAATCGATCTATCAATAATACCGATTTAGTTGTCATTTAATTATTTCACCAATTAGTTGTCATTAAATATGGATCATCTTGATTTTATCCCAAATGTAATTCTTTATATCACAATTAAAGTAAATAAATCTAAACCAACTCTCAATATAATCCACGTTCACAAGGTTAAGTTAAACTTAAGTTATTTACTCACTGATTCTAAGTAGACTGAGGATTCGACAAAACTACTTGTAATGTAGAATTCAATGTTGAAATTAAATAACAAGTCTTTTATTTTATGTATATGGAATACTTACATACTATTACAGTTTAACTACATAATATGTAGAATTGGGTAGACGTTTCAATTTCGTGCAAACGATTCGAATTCCGCGACGAAATATGAAATTTTTCGAGGATCGCGATATTGAATAGCGATTTGCGAAGTTGACAGCTCTCAGCATCCGAAGATTGAGCGCCTCTGGTTTAGAAAGCAATCAAACATTATGGGGCGAACACTTTGTCGGGAAAGGCCATTAAGCGATAACGGCGTGTGAGCCTTGCGATCTTTTTATTATTTAGTTTTTTTGTTCCATTATCAGCGGGTAACCATGATGATATCCAATATTTCCATAATTGTGCGATTATGATAACGGGAAAGCTTTAACGCCAGTGACGTAAGGACACAATTCGCCATGTGTGAACACGAATACATACATACACATTTTTATGGACACTATTCGAAATAATGCCAAGGATATTATAATTTATAATACACGCGGTACTTTCGTATCTCATGAACGACCTCTGTTACATTTACGTATGGTTTGGCGGTTTGTTTTTCGCCAGAAAATAATTTTTTATTGTGCAAATGTGTGTGTGTGTGTGAGCCGGATAAATATTTGTCATCAATCTACCGATCGAGCGCGTGTTTCTTAAGTAAACGTATCGTCTTTTCAGTCGAACGATCGGATATGTATTTTGCAACGAAGCAAAATTTTTGTTTCCCGCGAGTCCACTCGGTGTGCCTCTGTATCCAATTATCTATTGTTCGTTGGATTTGTTGATTTTGTATGTTGTGGTTTATTCGAATCGTCGTTTATAATGCGTTTTGAGCAGTGAGTTATATGTATATATTATGCGATTCAAATCTGCGAACGCTCTGCCGTTCGGTCGAGCGGTTTATTTCGCGATGATTTTATTCCGTATGTAAATATTTGAGTTTGCGAACACTTTCGCGATTTCTTACTAGGTACCAAATTGGGTTATATTTTCTCGTCTGAATAACTGTTTGTTTTTGAATTGCCATTGTTTCAGCGATTTTGATAGGTGTGTGTGTGTGTGTTGCCGTGCTAACAATGCACAATGGATTTGTATCAAAAAGTTTTTCGCTGAGCAATTTTTTCAATAAAATAGGAGTAATAATGCAACGTGTAATTGTGGCTTAGTGGGTTTTTAAGTTGTGTGCCATTTTTGGTAATCGTAAACAATAACTATAAGCGACACTTCCGTTGGTTGGAAATTTATCAAGATTTTATCAATCTTCAAAACTAAAAGTACCTACTTAAGTCTAAATGTAGAAATTATGGCATTAACATGTACAGTCTGAATTTATGGCAAGAAAGTTTGAAATTCGCTAAGGAATTGAATATAAAATTAGGTTTTGAAACACTTATCAAGTTTTACTCATTACAAACATTTCCATTAAGATTGAAATGTATGGTTTTTGATTACATTCATGTTTTCAAAATGATTCCCAAGGCTGTATAATATATGGTAACTATACCTATTATCAATAGTTCATTGTCCAGACTTATTAACTGTAATATTTAAAATTTAAGTATATTACAGTTATTACCTAATAATAAAAGCCAAAATATACACCACACAGGTCTATGGAATACACGGAAGTTTTTCACTTCAATTATAAATCTTATTAACTAAAATAAGAAGACTCCAAGACACAAATAACCGAGACTCTTTCAAACTTTCAAGCCTTTTTCTTTTATTATGTAGTAGGTCTTGTATCCTTATAAGTACCATATTAAATTTTATTTTAAACCATATTTTATTTTTTATTTTCGAAGATGAGGTTCCATATCATCCTTTATAGTAAAACATACCGTTCTGTATATATGTACATACATACATATAATTGTGTACGTGTATTTATCGAAAATGAAAATAATTTTTTTTATATTTTTAAGACGTTTCGTTTTAATAATACTTCGTAATATGGAAATAAGCGTCCATAATTGCTCGTAATAAGGTTGATCGTTCAAAACGCCACCGGCTCACATTACGTTGAAGGTATAATTTAGTTGTTGCTCTCTTCACCTCCCCTCGTGTTGTCGAGGGGGTGGTTTTCGTCGAAATGGAATCGAAAAAGATGAAAACATACCCTCCGGGGATTTGCGCACTTCTATTTTTAAGGGTGAATGCTCCCCGCGAAAATATATTTCATAACTCTCTCACTAACTCTTACATAAATCATGACGAATTCCTCTATCGTAAATCGAGAACGCGGACCCAAGGGTCCGCGTCCTATATATAGGCCAGATAAAGGTCAAGAAACTCAACCGCTGCACATTATCGAATCTCCTACGTGTGCTGTACTATTCCGGTTCGGTCATATTGCTATACGAGTCGACTCTTACATAACGAACCGTCTCGTTCTCGGCGAATCTAGCGATATGAACGAAGCCGGTTTGTGGCCGATTGGGTTATTGTAGCTAGCATTCAAGTTCAAGAGCCGTCTACGGCTCGCAGTTTGTAGACGTTTTTCCGCGAAAGTGCTTGGAAAATGCGGGGAAATCGCGCGGTTGTCTTTTGATGTCGTCATTTTGCGAGCTATTTCAAGATTATGTCACGTGAAGTCGTCGACTGAATACGTAGTCGTTTTCAGCTCGTTTGCTCTATTTTTATCAACGTGTGTGTTGGCACAACGTTGGGACGTTCATTACTTTGTTTTCCTTTTTTTTCCCACTAGTTTAAATGCATGTATACTCGTTCTCGTATGTTTTGGATATAAAGCAGTCTTTAGGATCTTTCGGTAAATATTTGATCAGAGCGTCTGTTGCGAGACGTCTGTCTGTCTGGCCCGTCTGGTCTGGATGAAACCGTTTTACGACTAATATGCACGATTCTATGAGCGTTGCTTGCATTTTGGAGTACGTTCTTCTCGCAATGAGAACATGTGTTGATTGTACATATATGTTACAGTGAAAGCATATTTCAAATGAGAATATATTTTTACCAATTCAGGCAGTGAAAATGTATCAAACAATGAATATACAGTTTCACTGCTCAGTATCGGTGAAAGTACATATATCAAAGTAAGCGTATGTGTTTGTGACTTGTTGATGTTGGCCCAAGTCGATGATGTGTCATCCTACAAGTGTGTTTTGAACGAAACGGTGGCGTTGTTATATCTTAGGATAAGGGTAGCAACACGTGCTCTTTTCTTCTCAAATCGACCATTATACATAAGTCAATTGTTATAAAATCGACACAGACTCATTGTAAACTATAATTGGTACTAACCAGTAAAAGTCTATGCCTGAACACGGGCACGGCACGATAAGAAGAAGAAGCGACAAAATAACTAGAATTGAATATTTCAGCAGATTATATGATTCGATTGGTCATTTCACAACTGTAAAATTTAGTTTCAATGACAGGTCGAAAACGAATATAATTTCAGCAGTGAGTATCAGTTAAAAAATATTTTCACTACTAGAAATATACCTATATATGTATGTATCTACTAGTGAAAATGTGCTTGAATATGATTTCACCGAAACGCCAGTGAAAATATATTTTCACTTGAAATATGCTTTCGCTGTAACATATATGTACATACATATGTTGTGTTATCAATTGGGAACAATGTTACCAAACGTATATACATATATAATACTCTTATTTTGGAGACCTGTAATCCCGTAAGTGCCTTTCAACCGATTCGCTTACAATATCAAGTTAAACCATATTTTATGATCGAACATAAACAACTATCAATAATTTACTTAGTATATCAGTTATAGTCCCTTGATACAGAATGTGTAAGAAATATGGTACTGTGGAATATGTCATTTTAAATAAAAATTGATTTTTCGATATCTACATATCTAACATTGCAATTTGTCTCAGTCACCTTTTTAGCACGCATACACACTTACAATATTGTCGTGTAAAACATATTAAGTAAAAAAAAACGAGTGCAACCAAAGTAGACTCATGGTGAAAATTGCTAAAAGATTCAGATATATTTAAATAAACAACAATGCGAATGTCGAAATGCTTGATTTTATTATTCCGGTGTTTATAAATATTTAAAAGGGAACTGAGCTTTTTTACAAAGCTCCAGAATGAGAGAATAAAATCTGTATTATTAGAGAGAGAGAGAGAGAGGAAGAGACAATCTTACCATTGTAATATTATGTTTCGTATTAAGAAACTCGTAATGCTTCATTTGTAAAATACACAATCCTATTTACTGCAAACAGGTAAAGATTAATAGCATACATATATGTACATACATATGTACATATTTTGTTGACAGAATTTTTATCTTAGTTCTAATGAAACATGTCATTCTTGCTGCTGCATTTTCAGTTAAAATTTTAATGATATCCGCATAGTATTAATCCGGAATAGAATCAGCTAGTTTCAGTTAAACTTTTAGACTGTTTGAGAACGTTAGCAACAGCGGCAATGTTAAGTTTATAACAACATCTCGTCAATTCAACCAGTCTATTGAGATAACGTCTAAACTGTGGTAGAGTACGCGATAGTGCCCGCATTGTTCTATTAGTTGGAGGCACCTGTCAAATTTGAGTAGGTACTTAATTGTAACTTAGTTTTGACTGTCGAAATTCCCAATAGACGAATATACAACTGTTAGTCTATAATTTTAATTGAAAAATCTCACTAAGCTGTTCACGTGTAATATTACATATATGTACATATGTACACAATGTGAAAATGTGCAATATGAAATTTTCCAGACAAATATTTTCTATGACGCTCATTTCTGGTGCACCATTTTATAGTTTGCCTTTCGCGCGCTTTTCCGCATATGAAATTCCATTCACGGTTTAATTTTTGCGTATTTGCATGTCATATGCGACTCGTGTGTGTGCTCTAATATACGCTGACCCGATTTGATATTCAAGTCAGCCACTCACGTTAGAGCTTCCTTTATTCATATTTGAATACAAAAACTCTTCGTTGGGAATTTTTCGCTACACGTTTTTGTTTATTTTTCTAGATTTTATTTATTATATTTTCTAAAATGAATATTATTATACGGAAATGTTCAATAGAAAATATTATATGCCTGTCATACACACATACTATATACATACGTATGTACATATGCATGTCAATGTTAAATCGGAAAATATTAATTGTCGACTATTTATGCGAAATTTAATTAATTTTAAAACCTTGTTCATCTGTTATATAGTCTGCCAGTGTCATTAGATTATAAAGTGCACTGAAATGCTAATTCAACATCACATACATACATACATACACGTGTACATTGCTGTTAATTAATTTTGTCCGATTTATGATTGGAATAATCGGTTAACGTGCATTCATATTACAAATTAAAACGACGGAACTAAAAATGAAATTATAATTATTTAAATTTTAAAATAGTTCAGACAAGGTTTACTTTACAAGGCTCACTCGTTAAATAATTCTATTTTTCATATACATGGAAATCGAATTACAATTTCAAGCGAATATTGAATTGCACATAAAAGTTCAATCACGATGATGTGTATTTTTAATTAAATCATTCAAATTTTAACCGTCGTAGTTCAGAAAATCGACGAGCGTCGATCGTTTTCATTACACACTACCTATTTTTTCTCTTTTTCCGATAAAAACAGAATACATATGTATAGCGAATTTGAAAATATCACGATGGCTAGCAGTGAGTGCGTCCGGTGGAAAATGTAACCGAATCGACTTTTTCAATATCTTCACATCCGTCGAAAGAAATCGGCTAACATTTGCATAAATGGAATCTTTTGTCATCGCAGTCCCATTCACGCACATACACATTCGCAAAAATATAAGGGGGGGTTTACTTGTCGAAGTGCGTAGAAGGCGAAAATAAAAGAACCTTAGGTTTTTACGTCTCGTGTTACTCAAATAGATTACGTTCTTATCAGGAAAAGGGTAAAGTTTACGTTGTGAGTTATACGCTAGCTTTGAATGCTTTCGTTGAATTTCAATGTAATGTATCGTATCTAGTCACTAATGACGATCATATGATTTTGCTAAAGAAAACAAACGTACACACACACTTGGTCAATCAACCTTCTGAACAAAATTGAACCTCATTCCATAGTACGTATGTATGTATGTATATGTACGTAAATATGTACATACACATGTGGGTAGACATTTTGAACTATTTGAACGGAATACTGTAATTTCACCCTGAAGCTTAACTTTAGGTAATTTATTAAGCTTTTCTTTTGATTATATTATGTCCTTGATTTATTCTTCGCAACGAGCAACATTCAACGTTTTTGGAAAGTTACCAAATTGTCACGCTTACTCGTGTTTACTTTGGTTAGCTCGTGTTGCACGATTAATTTTCGCTAGTAGGGCGAACACCCGTTTTTCACACCCAAATTGCACGTTTCGGTCTAGCCAAAACATGTGCTAAATTTTCAATGCGTAGTAGATACATTCCAGTATATTCCACTTGATCTCACCAGCGTCGATTCAAATTTGACCCTTACGTTTTAGTCAACCGTTTGATCCCTTCGCTTCGTGAATAAATAATTAACATCGGCGACCGTTTATTTTTACGACCCCGCTCAATTATTTATCGTGTACAGTTCGAGATGCTAAACGTTTTCGGCGGGATACGCATTCAATTTTCGCGTATCGCGAAAATGTGTGTAACATGTTCAGTGCCCCGTCTCTAATGTTACCAATCAACCTGTTCTGTCGAGCGTTCCTCGTTAGAATAACACTTATACGGAATCGCAATTAGTACCGAAGATCATTTCCACACGGCAGAACCTTATTAAGGCATCCGATGAACTCGGTTCGAAAACGAGAGCTTAACGTTTGCCCCGAATTTCGCATCGACACCCGTATTTACACGAATCGTATTGCGATGATAATTTACGGTTGAAGCACTCCTAATGTTATATTGGGTACATACTTACATACCCGCCGATCGTATTTGCACTAGACACGTTAAAAGTGCACTTATTTCCACCGACTAACCGAATCGTCGTTTGCGTCTATTGTCTGACGGTGAAAATTTCGAGAAAATTACGCGCACAGTTGCGATATGACTTTCAGCCAATTTTGATATTACATATGTAGATTTGTTTTACTGCTCATACTATTTTGTTTTCAAAAGTTTTACTCGCAGTTCAATATCTGTCGACGTATAATTAGGTTTTTGAAATTAATTACATTAATTAATAATAAAGTTAAAAAAAGTATAGTTCTTGGATTTGATCCTTGAGTGAATTCGGATTTATGTTGTATTTGTAAGTTATTTTTACAAAATAAATTGAGCGTGGGTTTCATTGTTTTTCCTGAAACGTTTTAATCTCGATGTACAAGGTCTTAGTTGACGTAATGATGATTTAAATTACATCGTCATTCTTGTAAGTGGTTTCGTTTCATTTGAAAATTAGCCTTGACTTGGCCAAATTACGATGTTTTTTTACTTTTCAAACAATTTTCATCAAGTTTCGGTATTGAAAAACATTGCAATTTGGTATTGTTTTGTATTTTATTTGAAATTATTTGTATTTTTATTATAGTTATGCGCATACAATTGTAGCGACACTTGGTTTGAATTTTAACAATTTTCGTTCTCGTGTACAAAACGATGAACATTTTCTTTACTATGTACGAACATTATTATTTGGCAAGTCTCGGACCATTTCAACCTTTGCCAAAAGCGTGTATGCAGACGACATTATGTATCGAAAATTCGCATTAGACGGATCTCTCTGCTTTCGTATGAAAAGAACCTTCTTCGTACGGTCGATCTTTTCGAGATGTGATTCTCGACCTTGTTGTTGGGTGCATCCACTCAAACAGAATTCGTTCTCGTTTCCGAATTGAGGTCATCCATTTAGGATCCGCCTCTGTAATTGACTTTGCGTTCCTTTGTAAGAACCGACCGCTTGCCGGTACGTACTTTATCCAAGGAAAACAAATCTTCTTATTGTCGTCCATATAGAGAAACGGAAGACTTTCTAAATTTGATTCATACGATGTGGATTCGATTTGGGGATCAACTCGAATCGGTTAGGATACGTGATTGTTTATGCAGGAAGGATACCCTGCCTTATAAGGGAGGTCATGTGGAGGCAAAAAGTCGAATAACAACAATCGTCTAACTTAAAAATTCCACATTTTTAAATTACAAGTAGAGTTCATTGTCATTGTCAAATACAGATAAATCAAGCAAATAGTTTATTCTGTTAAAATGTTGTTTCGTTTGAAAATGTTATCATTTTGAGCTACTTGAACTTTATTCTTACGTAATTTACGCTTTTTCGTACAATTTTTATTTAAAGATATATTATTTCCGCGTTGTTTATATGAAAGCATTGCGTAAATACATGACTATAAACAACTTAATTTAATTTTCTGGGAAAGCGGACTTAATTCACTTATACACAAAACGTATCTGAATGTACGAGTGTCTGAATTGTCCTTTTTTGATTCGATTTTCGACCTCCAAATAATTTCTAGATAAATGTGCGAATCACCTTCTGTATATTTTGTTAATTTTCTTGTATGCGTATCCGCATCGGTACATATCATTAGACGATTACGCAGCTATACGTGTTTAACTTTCTTATTATCCTACGGGTTAATTTGTATAACAGCACAGAAACGCTAATTAAGGAAATTGTTCGAAGTTTGTATTTAATTATAAATATGTACACATATACATATGTAGTTAACCCTTTATCTCCCTCTACGCTCGCAATAGCTACATACATATGTACAACATACAGTGACTATAAGTGGTTGCATTTGGCGTATCGCACTGTTCTATCGTGCATTCTCAATGTTTGAAAACATGTTTGATCTCTCGACTTTGGCTTTTCGCTGATTGAAATTTGGTGTTTCTTAGTTGTATGTGTGTGTAAGTTGTAGTATTATGGCACAGTAATGATAATCTAGCGGTTGGAATGCGGATTGGGCCGGCTTTATTGCAACTTATCTCCGGCCTCAAGCGTTGCCTTCTGGTGGTATCGTTAAGCAGGAACCTCCTGGAGAACACAATTTACTGCGGGACCCAATAAACCTACCTACGTATCCGGTGTGAGCTTTTCCGGTTTCCAAATGGGCTATTTGATCGTCCGCTGCCCGGGCTTTTGTTCGGAAAATTGCCGTTGTCGACGTCTTTACCAGTTTTCATTCGGATAATAACATCGTCGACCCTTCATATCTTCAATTTATCGGACATCTTTAGGTATCGAAATCCTTTTATTATCCGCTTGTCCCGTTCACATTGAATCTATTCAATTATTACTTTTTATAATTTCGGTTTTCGTTTGTCTTTGCACTTACGTATGTATGTATGTACATAGGTGCGTATAATAGGTATTTAAATTCTCAATAAAAAGTTGACTAAAAGTAAGCGGCATTTTTTTTACCGATTTTAAAAGTGTCCACCCAACTTTGTCCGCCTTTGTCGGCCATATTGAATGGACTTATACAACCGTGCCAAAATCTATCCAGTGATTCTAATTTCGGTCAAAATCGAACCGTTCCATTCAATCGGTCCACTTTGCCGACGAGGAATTCGGTATTGGATTTTTATTTTTACAAAAGTCTGTCAAGCGATTTCATTCGTGTGAAAGTTCACCCCTTAGTTTGAACGTCTGTACGTCATATTGTGTGCTCGAATTTCGGAAGATGAAAGTGCGTCAAAGAATTTCGAGTCTTATTAAAATTACACGCGCAACTGTCTCCAAAAGAACTTTTTTTTTTTTTTTTTGTAAATAATGGGGAAATTCTGTATTTTCGACGAAATAACGCTCACTCTTGCCCCTTTTTTATCGCATTTGGAACGAATTTTAATTTAAGTGACGATCGCTGCTAGTAATAGCTTATGTTTAATGCTTGAAGTCGTAAGTTTACGGATTGTATGTAGTAATAACCGGCAATTGGAATTTCACACAGGTGAGGCATTTTCATATGCGACTTGTCGTTATTTATGGAATATCGCAATACCGTAACGTTGCGAATGTATTTGCAATTGCTGTGAAACGTTTTACCCCGCACAGAGCCAGTTCAGTAATCCGGTGCAAATTTGACGTCGAATGATTAATTTTATATGTAGGTACGTACGATTTCAGTGTCGCAATGCTTCAATGCCTCATTTTCTATAATTTTCCGTTTCCGTTCGCTGCAATTTCACCCGTTGAATATGCATTGAATTTGCGATTCGACATTGTCGATGCGGTTGCACGTTCGTTGTCGTCGTTCTATAAATACAGGTACAATTTCGTCATTGTGTACCCGTCTGTTCGCAATACCGTTTTACCCTTTTCTGAAATTGAAAAGAGCTTTCTTTGTTTAAGATTATTTCGGTCTTCGGCCTACCTCCGACCTTCCAATTATAAAACCCCTTTAAATCGATAATGTTTTAATTTTGGTTCAATCTGCCCACTGTGTCGAAGATAAGAAAAAAAATCTTTTCATTTCGCGGATGATTTTAGATACATATATTGTGAATATCAGATGAAGTTTATCCCAATCACGCTTTCTCGAAGTTGTATCGTGAGTTATGCCCCCTTTTTCACGTGTTCGATTGAGTCACGCGAGCTTTTCGCCAGTTTTCACGATTGTCGTTACTCACGAGTTTTCCTTTCTCCTAGTGGTCGCACGTGGGCAAAGCTCTCGCCATGTGTGTCTGTCTACTGGTTTGGCGAAAGTTTCACCGTTTCGACGACTGTTTCATCTTTATGTTCAATTTCGAAGTGTTTTCGACCGCCGAAGTTGTTTCGAGAGAGTTGAGGGATGGATGGGGGCTGTTCGTTCATTTGCGTGAATTGACCGCCCTTCATCAAACTGTAAATTATGATGAATGTTTGCTCGACCTCTCAATTAAAACTTTTCCATCATAGCAGAGTGGGAGGTGGAGAAGTGTCGGTGGTTTTCAAATGTCAATTAATCGCAAAGTTGAGGATGCCGCGCACAATTTGTTCGCTGATAGCTGGCCCACCCACTTTTCCCTCCCTCGATAATTATAACCTCTGTTTGAATTTCCTGGGCCGAAAATACACTCAGGTAATTAATTAAACTTTGTGGCAATGGGTAAATATTACCTCGTCGAACCATCTATCTACATATAACTGTATTACAATATTAGTGTCTAGTACGCTAATCTGTATGTATTGAGTACACTGAAAATTTAAGGTTCTTTGATGTGGTCATTTGTTGTAAGTCTTAATAGGATTTTTTTATTTGTATAGGTTACTAGCTAAATTGCCCGGCGTTGCTCGGGCGGGTGACATTTATTCTCCAGTATAAACAAAAATTGAAACAAATGAAAACATCTATTCTCCAGTACAAAATTTTTTTCAGATTAAAAAATTTGTATGGGGCCCCTTTGGCCGCGGACTCCGACCCCTTCCAAAACCCACCTACGGTATAAGTTAGAGTACCGTGAATTGCTATACCAAATTTGGTGGTTCTAAGTTGAAAACTGTAGATTTGTATAGCGGACAAACAAACAAACAAACATTGAATTTTATATAGGTAGGTAGTAGGAAGATTCACAATTCATTGTAAATTTCAAATAAATAATATGGAAGATCATCTTGTGGGAAACAAAGTTACACCCGATACTCTTTTTGCACGGTTTTGAAATAACACGGTCCAGGAAAACGGACCGTGTTACGGAAAAGTTACAAAAAATTAAAAAGAAAAACAGCAGTAGACGGGCACGTTTATTGCTGTAAGTAGCGACACTGAATGAATATATTTTTTTATATATAAATTATAAAAAAAATATTAATTATATAAATTAAATTTAAATTGAAAACCATGTTCATTTATTACTTCATTATGTATGTAACTTATGAAAATATTTTTATATATAAATAAAAAATAAATTCGATTTATTTTTGATTTCGAGAATTTTTTTCTGTCGATGTATGTACATATCTTGTTTTTAAGCGGTTTTTTCTTTGCACGGTAGTCCCCGTGCAAAAAGAGAATCGGGTGTATGTACATATATGAACGTGAACATAGAGGTTCAAATTTGCGCTATCAAGTTAGTCCGTTTTAAGATTCCGCTTTGGGTGTTTTAAGAAACTTGAAGTACATATGTACATAGATACGTATGTACATATATTCATACTAGCCGGTTTGCTCGTTATATGACGGTGCCGTACAGCACATAGCCCGTTTGATAGTACATGAAACAATAAAATTGTGTAGTGTACTTTTGATTGAATGGGTGTATGTATATGCATAAAATCGCGTTATCAACCCGACCCAAATTTGACAGATGGTGGCTTGTTGCCAACATATGTATGTATGTATGTATGTTTGCAATGCAACGACCTAGGCCGAACGAACAGAAAGACGCTCAGCTAATACACGCGTCCCTCGATTTACGCGGTTTTTCAAAATGCACATTTTTTTATAAATTCATCGCGACACATTTACTTACTGCGACGAATTTGGGAGAAGCTATTCTAGTATTCTATTCTAGTAGCTAGAAAACTGGAAAATATAGTGATAAATATCGACTCCAACGTTGAATGTATTTTAAAAATTTATTAGCTAAGAAATATTTACATACATACATACATACATATGTACCTACATGCAATGTGAAAAAATTCATAGTGAGATGACAAAAAATAAAATAGTTTCAGATTCCTAGTTACTGAACTAGGAATGTTCTTCTCCCCATATCAATCAGAAATTTTAAATATTTATACTGATAATGGTAGTTTGAACTAACAATTATGAAGAAGAAAAGCAGTTGGTTTAGACTTTGGACGTTTAGAGGACAACAGCGAAAAGCGTGTACATAGTTAGTTGTATACAATACATGTAACATGTTCAACCTATCCCTTGATTTTGTATGAGCTCCATGTCTTTTTTATACCGTTTTCATTTACTCAGTTTTTCATGGAACTATATCTATACCTCGTCAATCGAGGGACGGGTGGTTACATAGTAAAATATAATTTTGTCAGTTTTGATTCTGTTACGTAGAGTAATCATTGTCATTCTCACGCGTGAAGTACAATTAATAATACATAATTTGAAACGTTTCCACGTACATAGGTACGTATATTTCTGTATGTTTTGGAAAACTTGGAGCGTTAGCTGGCAGAGCGTGTCTCGTTTTACCTCGATTCGAGTCGTGTCGTGCAATGGTAACTTTTTAATCAAGCAAACAAATTAATTTAACGTCTTGTTCCGAGAACTCGGGCCTCAGACTTTCGTCATTCATATTCCGCACATTTGAATTGTGCTAATATTCTCTCTAAATAAATTATCCCCGTTTGCTAATCCGGAATATTGCTGCTCTCGAATTTTCGCGGGAATGTTTAATCTCGCGTCCGCCGCATGAATAATGCGTCATTGAAACTTTGATGAATTTTACACGAGTAGGTACAGTGGGCGCGTGTAGTGTTGTAAAATTTTCGGGAATAATCTTTCAGATAATATTCTTTAGGTTTAGACCATCTGGGGGGGGGATTTTATACTATTTCATTGCATTTTGCATTTCATATGTACCGAGAGAGGGTAAGCAAATGTGACTTTTGAGCGATTTCGGCTGAACACAACAGAAATGCAACCCAAACCCAACGCAACCCATAGCAACGTAACGTTTATTAACTCTATAAGCAATATATGTATTAAAACCAACTGAAATTTCAGTGTTATGTTGAAGATATTGCAATCGCATTGTTTATTTACCAATTTTTATCGTTTCTCGCCTTAATAAATTTACGATTTGATATCACGTAATGTGTTTTTAAAAGTACGCACTGATGTAAAATAACGATTAAAAGACCCGAACAAACATTTTAAATTATTTTTCCATAAGCCTATATGTATGTATGTATATGTGTAAAGAAACCTTATTAATTATTTTTCTATAAGCCTATATCTGTGTAATTCCGATGATACTTGTTATTTTTCGTTAATTCGTGTCACCTTTCCCCAGTATTAGCCAGGATAAGGGGGAGCTTACTGTACATAGAAAGTTTCCAGAAAAATAAGAAATGAAAGAGCAGAAATAAACACTTTGATGGATTGCACACTGAAGCAATACGTAACATGAAATTGGCAACTGATAGACAACCAAACAACCTACGTACATCTCTCACACTGAAATTATCTACATTCTCGTCAGTCGACATTATAGACAATGATAACTCTAGACAGTCTAGACCAGTGGTCGGGAACCTCTTCAAGCCTGTATCAACATTTTGTATAAAAAACTTTAAGATCGTTTTTCAGATTAAACTTTATAATATGTTTTAGTAATAAACTGTCGAAAATTAAGAAATATCATTAAGATAGCTCATTTCTTACAGCTGCTATCCATTTCATATGAGCAACATTGAATTTCATTTTGAAAATATAATTTGATAATAATAGATTTCGGCTCCCAAACTTCACCAATTTTGCAAGATGTTCCCTAATATGACTTTTAGCTCTAAAAAGGTTCCCGACCACTGGTATAGACTCACCATAGGCTCTATCACATCCTGTCGGTTGTCAGTTACATGTTGCGTATTGCTTCAGTATGCAAACCGCCTTAAAGGACTACGCACTCAAGCATAAAAATGACACATTCAGTGTCGTCAGAATGAAAAAAATGACTTCAGCTTCAAATAAAAATGCTTTCAGACATTCTAGAAAGTCATATTAGGTTCTATAGTATCCTCGAATCATCTAAAAAGCCATTAAAGTAACTAAGAGATGTTTTATAACTAATGAAAATTCTCAACAATTCCCAGCGAATTCGTTCAACTTGTTTTCGGTAATTTCAAAAGTCACGAATGTACTATATATTGTGTAGGTTGTGGTGTTTGAATTAGGGGTGGGTCGTAAATTAATTATCGTGTTTATTTCATAGCAAACATCACAAACGTATATAATCATTGTCGATTTGCGCTCGAAGCAAATTTCGTTATGTCGTGTCTCGCTAGCAATCGAACGTATCCCAATTCGGTTATGTTGACTTTGTCGGATATAATGTGCTCTTTTTGTGTTCACTGAGCTTGAATGGGTGTCGCTCTAAACGGATACGTACAATTCGACAGAATTATATTACCGATTTACGTAAGAGCTTGATATATTTATCTAAAATATAAAAATGTCGCTAATTTCTCTCGTGCGCAAAAGGTGGAATTAGGTTTTTTTTTTACCAATTGCAAATCGTTGCGCAGTATTGAGTGTTGCCTTATTTCCGTTTGTGAGTGTTTTTTTTTTGATGTGTGCTTATTTTCTTTAAAAAAATATATTTCGCTCGTGAAGGTCGTTATGTTTCACGTGTGTGCTTGCGTATTATTTTATACTTTATTCAATTCAATTTATTTGATAAAAAATGTTTACGCGTTTTAATGTACGTTTACGAGTGCGTATTTACACATGTATGTACATATATAATCTACATAACTTTTTCAATTTAATTATATCCGTTTGAGCTTCCGATGTATTTATTGTCTTTGAACGTTTTTCGCAAAAAGATCATAAGGTTTTACATGTAAAGAAGATGTAAATAGAAAGTAAGATGACGAGTTTGAAAAGCAATGGTAGAGTGTGTAGGCGAAAAGTCAAAATGTATAACATCTACGGAAATGCGATTTCAATTTACCGAGTATTCTAATTGAAAAAAAAATGTTCACAATGTTTATGAAACTGGTTTAAAAACATCAAGTTCATTTCTAATAATGTGCTAATCGATTTAGCGAGTTTTTGAAATTGCCCTACATTCGTTTGATGAATTGTTTCGTTTTCGCGGTTCACAGAGATATCGCTCGCTGTGTACATATTTCATTGAGAAATTGTTTGCATTTCGTCATCGTTGATTGGTTTGGCCTCTGAGTTGCGTCACACTGGCGCATTTGGACCAATTTTTCGCACTCGTTTGCGAAAACTGAAATGGTGTTGCGTCCATGATCATGGACGAGAATCAGCTAAGGTCAACGGGCGACCCCTTTTTTTTAAATTCTAAATTGAATGTATTCGCTTTTTTTTTGTGTATTCAATACCGAATGTGAAGTGTGTGTGCGTGTGTGTGTGTCGAGTATTGTATTTGCTTTTTGTAATCCTTGTCCTCAGATACATGGCAGTAGTACTAAGCGATGCGTTCGTATTGTTGATGTTTTCCGCGAGTGGAAAAGTTATGAAATTCCGTTGCGAATCGAACCGGTGATATTTTCCGATAATGTTTGGGATTGTTGCGGAAACGTGAACATTCAATCTGTGTAAGTCTATTGTTGTGGGACATCTGATGATTCCCGATGAGGATACGAGTGAATTCGAAGTCAACAACAACATGTACACGGCTGTGAAGAGAAGACACGCAGTTCGCATTCGTCGCAAATCGAAAATACCATACAGATACAGGTTTGAAGAATTATTTCAAATATAAAGTGTACTTAAACGGTGGTTTTCAAACTGCGTTTTTATCAAAGGTGGAATTATACTGCAGTTTCAGCTAATTTATGCTAAATATCTGTTTTTTTTTTTATTTCTTTGTTCCTTTTTTTATAAGGCTAACTAAATTTGCAAAAGAAGCAAATTGATCAATTTTAGAGCAGTTTAAAAAATCTACAATCTACAACCATAAAATTTTTTGCGGTAATTTTTATTGTGTAGTAACATAATACTATAGTACTGTGTAATAATGATTACATAAACGGATACACATTGAGTATAGGTAATATATCTGGAATTTTTTTTTAATTTACCTTACTCAATGACTGATTTAGGTACAGTTATTTTAAATTTCGTTTCAAAAAATACTTTTACCGTTGAAAAAGTTTGAAAACCACTGCAATTAAATAAATATAACTTTGCATCAAAATGTACGTTCGTTCTTACAAAATTATATAATATGAATACAATGAAAATATATGTATATACATACATATATACATAGCCTATGTATATAGTATATACATATATATGTACATACATAGGCTATAGGCTATACCATATATATACATATGTAGGTATATATATGGTAACAGAAGTATACAATTATATTAAGGAAAATGTAGACGATTTTCAAATGCTACAACGCCTTTCTGGAGTATTACATGTGCGGAAAACTTGTTACACTCTCTTGTATAGTATGTTTTAGCTCTATATATGTATGTATGTACCTATATAGATAGAGACGTTTCAAAATTGACTCTTGAGAAGCAATATCAGTTCTCATTATCAGACGGTGGCACGTGTTCGGCACGGTGCTCATTTTCACAGAATTTTCTCAACGGCTTTCGCCCTTCGTCCCCGGAAAATCCCTTTTAGGAATTTTCGCGAGCGACTTAAAACGTCAAAGGAACATTTTTACTGTCACGACCGATCCTCTTCGAATACACAGACTAGACTGTGGGTCTATATAACCCACATACACACACACCAAGGGGTGGGTCCAATCGCTTTGACCCTATCCCATCGACCACCCCTTTCGCTATTTAGCCGTTCCACAGAAACTAGCCTCGCTTTTGTGCTCACATGTGAAGATTATTTTGCATTTACGTAGTGAATGGGCCTTTCTCGTGCCAAACTCCCCTTTTTTTAACGTACCGAAAAGCAAGGAGTTTGTTGCGATTGGAATCTTTACGTGTAACGGCGAATGAGCGCTCGCTTGTGTATGTGTGCTTAAACTTAACCGATTTCTTCAGCCTGAAAGCGGTTAAAGTGCCACATTGTACGTTTTTAATGGCGTTCATAAATCTGTTTATATCATTTGTGTGTACTGTGTAACTCGAAAAAACGCACGGCGCAAATCGTTTAGAATAATCACACCTCGCTTGGAAAATGTTTCAGGCATTCGGTTTTCCTAATTTGGGCGAAAATTTTCGGGAAATCGTCCCAGACACTTTCATTTCATTGTATTCACTGTATTAGAATCGTGTTTAGTTGCGTCAATGTGCGACTATGTCCGCTCAGGTGATAACTGTGAACTACATATGTATGTATTTATGGGTAATTTGCTTTTGAAGTAGTAATGAATGCTTTATGAGTCGGTAGTTAGTCGAAGTGTAATTAAATTTGTCATCGCATTTAGACATTGTAATGGTGTGTTCTAAACTTCTAAGCATGCATTAGAAGAATCGAATTGCGTTAATTAAATCTAAAAATAGTCACTGTTTTGCAATATAATTTTTACGATGCACTAAAATAATTCTTTTGCGATCGCTTTGCGCGTTGAAATGTTTTTGCAAATCCTGTCGATTAAGTGTTAAAAGGTATACAACAGTCGATCGACGTTGGGATGAGAGGTGTGTGGGAGGCATTTAGGAGGATAAGGGATCTAGAGGGTTTTTATTGAGGGGTGGTGTAGGCTCAGTGAAATTGCGATACAAATTCAAATGGACCGAATTAATTCGAACGGTTAACTCAATTATTCGAATCGGAAAATTCGTGCCAACTTATGCCTCTGTATTGTTTAAATTACGCAAATAACAATATCGCTCCAAAAATAAGTTAAATTGTTTAATTTGTAATAAAAAATTACGTTCTCTTCGGGTAGGCTTTGATCAAATTTGAATTGATGTGAGTGGAGTGCTAGAAAGTGAACCGAATCTATTTTCCGTTCCGGAAAATGATATTTAAAATATGTGGTTTTTCCTATTTGTGAGAGTGTTTATGTGATATTGACATTATGTAATATAATAAAAAAAGGGCTTAAATTTTGTCCATTAGTCTATTTTAATTGTTTTTTACTTGCTCGTATTTCGCTCATGTTAAATTATTTGGTTATTTATAGCACTGGCTATTAATCATAATTACAACATTGTTCAGATACGATGAAAGTTTTACTAAAATCAGCAAACCGGAAGTGACAAATTGCTCTCGTATCTTATCTCTTACGAGTTTCGCCATTAGCTTCATGGGCGACATTGCGCGTATTATGTATTGCTATAGATTGGATAAAATCTTGTTCGTTGCAGCCGATTACATTGTAAATTATTTTGAACTTAAAATCATTATAAATGCGATACAATATATATGCATTTTTTATATCGTCTGTATATTTTTACGATAATATTAAATATTCGCCTCGATCATCCGCGGTATTTATTATATGAATACAAATTTTATGATGCGAACGGAAACGGAAGGGTTTAGTATGATTGGATATATGTACGTACGATGACGTATGCATTAGATTGCGATACCTCTATGGAATATATTTTTTTATTTTATTTATATTGTATCGAAATCCCCGATCAGATAATGCCGGGATAGTTTTGTTCGGACGTTATAAAATTGTGCACTCATTACGATCGAACGACTCGACTGTGTTTAAATGCGCACCAATGACAACATGAAAATCTGTACAATGCAATAATTGAACCGTGCGCACACAATAGGTAGTGAAAATATTGTTTCCGAATGTACATATGTATGTATGTATGAACATATTATGTACATAGATAAATTTGAACTTTAAGAGTTGTGTATGTATGTATGTATGGTGTGGTATAATAAATACGTTGGCATACATAATATGCTTAGACGTAAGCGAATCTCCCTATTTTCGCTTTATTGTTGTTTATTTTTCTTTCAGCGCTTTCTGTAAAGTGAATAGATACGTGGGAGTCGTTCATGATCAGCAATTTCGACTCTGATTTCCGGTTTAAATACACCGGAATATACTTTCGTATCCAACGTTGGCGAACAATGAGCGAACGATATTTCACCAGATTTTCTACCCACACCGTGTGGGCGATTCAACCAGTGATAATTGAATAAAATAACGATAAAATGCTCTGACACGATAGCTTCTTTGCGAAAACTTTTGACAAAGCTGATTTTCTTTATGTTATTTTCCTTTTCCGTTCTCGTTTGTACCGCGTGCGGCAAAGACGAGTTTTCTTCCAAGCCCTATTCAATTATCGTTGATTAGCTTTTGAATGACGTTTCTGTATATTATAGGTGCTGCTAACAGCCTAAACTTGTGAGGTGCTAAATTTGTTTCTACTAAATAGTGAACTAATTCCAAGTAAAAAAAAAACCAGTGAAAGCTGTTCCTGGATTTTTTTCTGGTTTATAAAATTACTATTACACTACCTACCTATAGGTAGCATACATACTAGCGTAGGAATTTATTTGGCTGGCTGGGAAGCCGGGTCGCGGAACGCTCGCACTTTTCTACCATCAGAAGTACATACATATAGTGAGGAGCTGTTTAACTAGTTACAATTTTTATTTATTTGAATTGAAAGTTGCTTATGATTGGGGTTAATTTATATGGAGCCCAAGTCATAGTCAGCTTTCAAATAAATAAAATTTGTATCGCGTTAAATAGCTTCTCACTATATGTATATTTACTCCTGTTGAAAAATGTGCGAGCGTTGTAAATGTACTGACAAACGGGCTAGGGGCTAGATTTAATATTATTATAAATGGAATTTTATAATGTATATTACTTAGCTCTTGATAATAGAAGGCTTTAGGGCTCATGAAGTATTTGTATATGCGTGTATTAAATTAAATTAAACTCATATTTTAAATGTAATTTATAATAGATTTGAGCGCGTAGCTTGACTTGGCCATCTGATGATATTGTCAAAGGGCAGTGACTAGTTTTTAATATATGTATGTGGCAACGTATTGGTATCGTTATTTTTACTTTATCCTAATCGGATAAAGTATTGTGATCGTGCGAAAATTCGACCTCGAGATTTTGACTGATTTGTATCGAGTATCATCCCCTGATCACGTTTTAATGATTTCTAAAAAATGTCTGTATGTCTGTGTGTCTGTATGTCTGTGTACTTATGCGTGTGTGTGTCTGTATGTGTGTTTTCTCCGAAACCATCAAGTCTATCAAGCTGAAATTTCATATCTATTATTTTCACGTAAGGTGTATGTAAGAGCCATAAGAAATTTGGTCAACATCAGTGAACCGGAAGTAGGGTTTTTTTCTTGTAGAAAATTCTAAAATTCTTTTACCACAGAATATTTCCGAAACGGCTACGGGAATTTTGTCGAAATTTCATATCTATAGTTTTCACGTTAGCTGTAAGAGATAGATACTGTGATTTTAGTCAACTTCTGACTAGCGAAAATGGCAGTTTACTCTTGAACGATTTTTTTTTTTTTTTTTTTTTCGGCCTTTTAAATATGTAGTATCGTCACAATATTGTAATGTTGTACTTCTGAGAGAAATTGCTAGTTACGAAAAAATAAATCATTAAAATCAGTCAACCGGAAGTAGAGTTTTTTTTTTGTCGAAAAGTTTACCACAGAATATTTCCGAAACTGCCGTGGTGATCAAGGCGAAATTCATATCTATAGTTTTTACATTAGCTGTAAGAGATACTGTAATTTTGGTCAACATCTGATGACCGGAAGTGGCAGTTTTTCTAATTTGAATATATGCCGAAGATCGTATTTTACATACGCGCGCGCACTCAACACAGTGATTTCATAATATGTATGTGTGTATGTATGTTGGTTGGTGTGGTGCTGTGCATGCCTTTTATTACTTGGGTACTTAAAAAATTAATTTCGTTACTGTTTGTATTCCTCAAATATATGGATAAAGTCATGGGTTGGCCACACCCGAATTTTTTACATAGGTACACATATTTTGATTTAAGTATATTATATTATTATTATATGTATTGTATATATCTACAAATATTGGAACAGTTAGACTATTTTTTGTATTTTATTTTTTCCCTTGAAACATAAATTAATTTTATTTTTTATAAAAGTACCTACATTTGCCATTCAACAATCGTTAATCATTCGCTTTGTAAGAACTTGTCGAAACTTTTTCTCTCTGAATGCTTTTTTAAAAACAGAAAGTTTAAAAAAAGGCTGTGTTAAAATAAATTCGATACAATTGAACGAAAAATTTTCCCCATTTCGAAATTTTATATATTTTGCTTATACATATTTAGAATTCAAAAACATCAGGCTTAAAATTAAGCTCGTACATTTTATAGACATACTAAAATAGTCGACGTGCTTCAAATTCGTCGATCTATTAAATTCTGAAATGCCAAGTATTCACTATTGACCAGTAAAAGTTTACCGTTGGGGTTGACTTTCTCTAAAAAAGGAACGTGCAATTTGCATTCGTATGATTTTGAACTTCCCAATGCACACCTGGAATTTATTTATTTAGTCTTTTTCGTTTCGGCATTCTCTGTTTTTATATCACGTGTCACATTCGCGTTAAAAAATCTGATCATGCAAATGTCTAATCTACTGTCTTCGTCAGTTTCTTCATCGAGTTTTTCGTTGATTGAAGAGTTGTAGGAGCTTTCATCGCTCGTGTAAATGTTTCACGCTTAATTTGATTAATAGATCGTACGAGACTGGGTTTTGCCTGTCTAGAGACGTTAATTGGCTCGTAAAAAGTAATTTCGCTTAGTGTATCTGTCTATCCCTTTAATTTGAAACTTGTCGCGAACAAGTTCCCAGCAGCTGTCCAATCTTCCTTTCCTTTGCTTACCAAGTTTGTACCTTAATCACATTTCGGTGCTTAGACGAATGGCAATAAATCAAAGGATAATCTGTATTTCAGGGACATCCCCTTCCCTTTTAAAAAGGGACAGTTTTAATTTTAGTATTTACGCAGTCCTTGCAATCCGAATAATTCATACAAACTCGGGAAGTTTCATTCCACTTTTTAAGTTGTGAATCGCATTTTATTGTATTTTAATCAACGAATTTATTATTTACAAGCGAATAACCGGAAATTTTATTTATTTTGCGCCCCCCTCGTTATACATTATTAAAATTTAATCAAGCGAAATTGCTTTGGAAAGTTTGCTTACTTTATTAGCATTAATTTCGGGGGTTATTACTCGAGACTTGTTAATATTATAATTATAATAACGAAACCACGAATTTTTCGATTAAATTTTGAAATACCCAATCTTTAATTTTCGTTATTGTACCACGGAAGCCGTTTAATATTTTTAAAATTAAATTATTTAATTTTTAACAACTCTGTGATTTTATTTTGCTATATGTAATAACGAAATTTTTTTTTGATCCAAAAAAATAGCCAATACTTGGTATTCAAAGAGAACAAAGTTTCCGGAATTCCGTTGTAATTACACAATTTCCGGAATATTATTTCATGTTAAATTAATATTTAGTACTAGTAATTTAGTTTAGTAATATTTACGTAGCCGAATTATGTATGTTCTAAATTTTTCCTCATCGTACACAATATTAATTTTATAAATATGTATTTAAAATTCGATTACTCAAGATATATATTAACATCACTAACAAGCATTCTGAAAAGATGTATCATATTGCGAATATTGAATCACAATTTGAACCGTACAATATAAATAATTCAGTTTCCGAATCTTTATTGCTCGTTTACATTCAGAGACGGCATAAACTTCGTTCGCCTGTTTCAATTTGAACTTTCGTATACCTATCGTCTTTGCGCTTTCGCTAAAAGCTTCTTCCTCTCCTTTAGCCCAAATGCAATTCAATGCTGACAGTGCGCTTTCCCAACAATCAAAATAGGTATAAATGGTACATACCTATTTACCTTGTAGCGCATACTTACATACACTCGTACATACATATGTACATACATGGTCGACATTTGTCGTTGGTTGTACTCAAAGCAAGTCTTGCAAATACCAATCGCTAACTACAAAGTAAACGTTTACCAGTGTCTAATTATCTACCTAACTTACCCTCGGCGCTCTTGCCAGGAATAGACTGCATTCGCAAGTTTTATATATATGTATTGTACAAAATTGCGTACATGTTGTATAATACACGTGTATACCTATATACGTTGTGTTAATAGAATGTACGCTCATGAGTGGTTTCGTACCTAATTTACTCAAACGAAAACATAATCAACAGGTGCCTGAACCATTAACTTGATTACTTCTACGGTCGGAAAAAGCTTTGGAAATCTCCTTTCGCACGCAGACGCGTGTGCAGCGATATTGTATGCGTGTTTCATATTCCCATTCATAAATAACAGTTATTGTATTATTAGTGTCAACTATTTATAACCATGATTTGAGTTTTTTAGATTGTGTACACCCACCTGCCTCCACAAGTAATTTTTATTCCCGGCTCAAGTGATGACACGTCACTCGTCTCGAGTGACTAGGTTTATATTATATTTTATACATAGAGAAATTGATTTTCCTCGAGAGAAAATTTTCAACCTTACGTCCGTCTTATTACTTTTCATTTATCATTTTCCCTCCGAAATAATATTTTCAACCCGCATTCAATATTTCATCAACGGACAATAAATTTTTCATCTGTCATGCTTCGCTCTGCGTATTTTGGATTAACACGACATTAACATTGAAATTTTGATACATTTTCGTTTAAGTCCATTATATTGATATTATTTTGTAAATTTTCACCATTTTCCTATACTTTTTTTGCATAATCTTTGACCTAAATTATTTGTCGCAAGGTGTGTTCTACGTCGATGAATATGCATATTTTTTTGCATTAAATTTATTGTTACACGCTGCGCTAAATAATTTATTCAAATATATTCTCGTTATAAAACGGGTATTTTGTATGCAAATTTTTATATTTTACACTATAGTAACCTTCGCTTAGAGTTAATTTTAATAATATTGAAATGCTGAAAATCCTGCTATAATGCGATGAATTTTCATTTGCTGTAGTGTTTTTTTGGCCGATATTGCAATATTTCGCTATTAAACTCGAAGCCTCCTCGTCCGTGAAACTCCTCGTTTTCACCGCTAATCCTGAAGCCTAATATCTAACTTTTCCCGACGCGACAGGAGATATTGCTTTTCTCGTAACGCCTGTATCCTGCGACAGTTGTGTTAGAATTTTGCTACGTACGATGTTTCGTTTGACGTGGATTTAGCGGAATGGAGCACGTAAAGCAAACTTGTGTTTCAAATATGAAAACTTTATCATACAATACCGAATACACTGTGCGTGTAAACGAACAACATCTATGTTTAAGTATAATATGTATGTATTTAATAAATTGTACACATTTGTACATACATATATGTATGTACGTGTGTATCAGCATGACGTGAAAATCAGCGAGTCATCTGCATTGCGAACGCGACTTCCGCTCATTCAGAATATGCTTGAATAATTATTCACTTGTTCAATACGGTTTATTGTGGACGTATAATACCTATAGATACTTGAATTGCATTTAAACTTAGCTCGTCGTGCGAAGTTTAATTGACCCAATGGCTCAAATGATTTTTATTAAAATCGTGTTGACAATATCACAAACTGTCTTATCTGTCGATTTTCTTACTCTATGATTCTATTTGATGATTGATTAAATGACTCACCGTTGATGTTGTAATACAATGAATAATGCTTGTACTACATCCTTTTGCATATAAAAAGTGGTATGTTTTGTTAGGCTGGATTTATTTACAATGATGTAACATACGAAAAGTTCAACTTCGTGTTTTTAACATGTGAATGTTTAGTTTTTTGATTATCTCAGAATTAGCGCGTGTGATTTCACCCCTGTTCAAATTGTATTATATTGTATTACGGGTTGATTTTAAAATGAAATTGATTTAGAATGGTCGATATTAATCTCATTCGCAGTTGTACATACATATTAAATTTATATTGTGGGCGGATATTTTTATTTGATAAATCAATCTCGCTCTGTTTTTACTTGGCTGCATTAAATTGTTTCAATAAAATAATAAACTGTGGAAGTGTATATGTAGCTATTACATTTTCGAACATTATGATCGTGATACTCGTTTCAAGGAAAGCGAACGAGTACGAGGGAAACTTCTTTTTTTTCCTCTGCAAATTTATTGCCATTTTTAATTATTTAACCACAGCATATTGTTTATGGGAAGGTTGGTTGTTGACTGGCAATGGACGTCCATTTTAAGCACAGAACAATCTGAATGCATACATTTCGCCATCCTAAAATCCATCGAGTGTTCATTGAGTTTTGAACAAACTTCACATTCATCAGTTTTACTATGACTCTTTCCATATAATAGAAATACAATAATATTAGTTTATAATGCAATTGTTCGTCCTCATTTTTTATATTGTAGTTCATGTTTAAATTTTGTAAATAGGGTAATTAAATATATGTTGCAAAAAACTGAAAAATAGAGCTATGCGGAGTATTTTAAACTATTATCAGATATATGTTGAATTAATTGAATTGACGTATCTTGTATAGAGGTGTTGTTGAATACAAAGGCCAGCAGATCTCAGAAATATAAACAAAATTGATAGATTTCTGGCAGCCTTAAAACAGCATCTCTGTTTAACTACTAATAGATAATTAAGTATATTTTCTAATTTTAGCTTTAAGTTACTGTCATTTTTTTGCAATTAGCTTCTTAAGCTATCTTAAATAAATAAAATAAATATACGGTATAGTGTGTCGCATCCATAGGTTATACAATGAATTCCGGATGTTTGCAATTTTAATCAGCTGCGTTTGTAAAATTGCGAATTTTCAAACACACTTCGATAAGATCGAGATAACAGACTCGGCATTACAATAGCTCGACTTACTTGTACATAACACACTCTCGGCAAATCAGTGCGTGTTGAATGTGTACCTTTATACACGTGGCTGCTAAGGCACGTTACTTGGCCACATCCTATTCGCTGTCTGATTCGTCCTTGGCGCGTTTGAGGAGCGCGAAAATTCGCATATTTACATATCAATACACGAGTGGTGGTCTGTTCGAGACCGAGGAATCAAGGTAGACCTGTTCTGCCAGTGCTGCATATTATTCTGCCACAACGGTCCTCCGGTTTACCGGTCAGTAGCGAATCGGGCTTTGTATCGACCGACGGTCTCGTCGTGCCAAACCTCTATATAGCAGCGTGATGATACAAGAGACGTTACGGTGTTTGCGCGTGCAATTAGCGTCTAGTGACATTCGATTCGTTTTAAACAATTTCTGAGAGTTTTCCGGTATGGGTGGAAAATTTTAATTTTAAACAAAATGGTTTGATGCATTGTATGGTAGCTGCATGTGCATTATTTTTGTCGCTCGATGTGATACGACGAGTCCATTTCCAAATTAAGATATCGTAATGTGTTTTCAGTGTTGTTTCTTTTCCTCTCGTTGAATTTGAGTGAATTGTTATCGTACAATAATGGGATATCTAGGAGCGATAGCGACTTTCCCGGTCGCTATATACAGGGCCTGCTCCGGCAAGAAGTCGAGACGTCGGAAGAAGAGGAGCAAAAAGTAAATGAATCTTTTATTAGGTATTTTTTTTATGCTCGCTATCCGTCTGCGTTTATTTGAGAATTTCGATCACGATTTTTCCCGTTCGGAAAATTCACCGAAAAAACAACGATTATTTAAATTAGACGGTGAGCGTATTGAAACTTGCAAGGCATACGAAATGCTCGGTGTGTATGTACATATATGTATTTTTCGTACTTTGTTCTAATGCGGTTTAAAATTACAATACGCTTTGAATTTCGCTTAATCAACAGTATCCAAAATGCGAACAGATTCCTCGTTCGAATTTCATACGTACGCAAATACGTATTTATTAAAATAAATTTTCAA
Source organism: Parapsyche elsis (assembly GCA_022651745.1). Taxonomy (NCBI): domain Eukaryota; kingdom Metazoa; phylum Arthropoda; class Insecta; order Trichoptera; family Hydropsychidae; genus Parapsyche; species Parapsyche elsis. The sequence continues at coordinate 1,478,137 of JAGVSN010000039.1, forward strand.
TTGCAATTCGAAATGCGTTCGTTTTTCCGGTACGGTGTAATGTATTTATTTATCAAAACGTACGATTTAACTTTCGTAACGAGTTTCGATCGATAATTTTTTTTGCACATTTGTTCATTGCTTTATTAGCTCGAAACGTGGATAATGTGCGAGGTGTTTTGACTCAATGTACATATGTATGTATGTACATACATAAATACGAGTAATATTGACATACTTATATCATTAGATTTTACATTAATCACTTGTGGTAATAATAAACACATTCCGGTAATCGTACCCTATTACGCGCCGTTTAATTACACTCGCATTACGCATTCCTCTTAAATAGTTAATTAGTTATAATTAATCCGAGACATTTCCTCTGCGGTGACGATATATTGACAGTGTTAAAAATTCGTCCGTGAAATTTAAACTCATCTGCATCGTACTGCGTTGCGAAACTGCGCCGTAGCCCAACTTTATGTTGTTGATTACATCAAATTTTTCCCTTGAACGTAAAACAAAATTTTCTGCAAAGCATTAAACTTGTTTGTAATAATTATATTTGCGCGGAATTCGTCTACGAGATTTTCCTCAACGCCCAAGTGATCCAACCAGTTTGGTTCGGTAGGTACTGACTGAGACTGGTCGATTCGACGGCTAATGTCATGACCGCGCTGATGCTGTTCATTAGTCATATTTATATTAAGGTCACGTTAGTAAAAAATTATGTAATTTCAGACTCGAATTGCGCGCAAATTATACCACAACCAGATCTATAATATAAAATTTTCATTTCTATTTCGATCAGAATCGTGTTCTATCGAGCGCCTCTGTGACCAAAGTTTTTATCATTCAGTTTCATTATATCTAGTATATATATTTATATATTCCATCATGTCATTATATCTATATCTAGAATGCAATCATTATACATACTAGTGCATTCTGTGACGCCAATCGCTTTCGTTTTGATAATATTTTAATTAAATTATCTTCTTAAGTTTTATTTTGTTAAATTTGACATAATCGTCTTAGATTTCATATTTTATCGTCGTGTATTTATTTTATTATAGTGGATATCAATTATGTGAACGTTTTAATTGCTCGAGATATCCTATCGCGTCAATCAAAACACTCCACATATAGAATCTATTGTCTTTCGTGAATCATGTGCTGTCTTGTAAAGGCCTAGATAACTTTTGCGTTTACGACAGTTTCTTTTTTCCTTTGACAGTTACACGATACATATATCGATGATACTTTGGAGTTTGAATTTGTACAATCGATTGGTAAAAGTATTGTGAATAAATTTTTATTTGTCTATAAAAAAGTGATCGTTCAATTTTATCGTATTGTTTGAAAATATTTTTTATGCCACACGCACTTTGGATGTACATAATTTAGCGTCTAAACTCTGTAATAATTCATTTGATTGAAAATTAAATGGTTTTTTTTAATCAAATTATAGTACCTACGTCTTACGGCTACACGATGAGTAAAATTTAACTCGTTGTATTTCACTTATAATTTCGTAATTAGCTTTGAATATGGAATAATTGTAGTAGAATGCATGCAGGTTATGACGTTATGACAATCTGCATTATTATTATCGTTCCACCTGGATGCATTTTATCGACATTTTTACTGCTGTGGCCTTGACTGTTTATTTTCTTTTATGTGGGTATTTAATTTTAATACATTAACGAATAACGTATGTATAGGTATATGCGAGCAAGATTGCCTTCGAAAACTTGAAAGTCTACCGATCTTACCGTTAATATTTATGATATTCAAAATTTCTTAAAAATTCAGGATGTGACTATTAAATTGTATATGTTTGCGTTGAAAATAATTTAATAGTATTCATAGTAATAACTTAAATAACTAATTACACATTCGACTGTTGAATGTATGAGTGTTAATATTTAATTTTATTATATTACGTATACCTACACACTTCTATTGCAAACCGATGCGATGGAGGAAAAGCGCGATTTTTACCTTAAAAGACAAAATCGCTTTTCATCTCGCGTACACACCATCTGAACATTTATGGTATTACGCATCACATTAACTTTAGATGGCTCGAAAAAAAAGGTTCATCTCCACTGAATTATAGGCATCTTCGACGCGTCGCAAACGTCGCGTCATTATTCGCAACTCCTTTTTGAGAGATTTTATATGAGGTCACAACGCCAAAATCGATTATTTATTTCGACGTCGTATATATAAATATGTTTCTGAAACCAACAACGACGCCGAAACGAAACGACTCGTGACATATAAGTGCAGCGATGACTTTGCGAATTTATTTCAACCCGAACAATAAATAAATCGCCCAAGTGGATTCTCGATATGGGTATTGTGCTTATGAACGACACACAGTGTAAAATAATGAAAGCAAGGTTAATTGTTACGAAGAAGATCGCGAAGGACTTAGGAGAGTTAAATTTCGCACGTGTTTAGTAATCGTTTCAACTCAGTTCTATTTATATAATAAATCGGCGATTTTTCGATTATCGACTCAATCGGTGATTTGTACAGTAGGGTGGAATCTTTTATTTTAATTTACGAGCTATAAAAGGAGAGGATTAAGTGGCCCATGGTGAGTTACGACAGGATTATGAAAAGCTGGAGCTTCCGGCTCGTAAAATGGTTCTAACGTCAGAAAAACATCGACCGTCTTTTATTTTTCTCATTTCCGGAGTGTTAGATAAAACTAGAGGACGCTCGACCAATGTAAGATTTGTCCATCAGAACATTTTGGTAGTTGACCAAACTATTTACGAGTCAAGTGGATTGATGAAACGTTTCGTCACGTCAAATCCCATTCACGCTAACCATTTTGCAATACTTGTTGTGCGTTATTTATTTTGAACACCCGCACAAAATTTAAGTGCGGTGTATTGTCAACGTTAAACTGTAACTTATGAATTGAAAAAATGTTTAATTTCATACAAAATTACTATTGTGCTATTTTGTAATGTACATACATACATATATCGTCGCTCTGTTGGGTTGGCATTTCAATTATGATTGTTCAAAGCTTTGAAAATTTATTTTGCATCGTAAAGCAGAGGATGCAACCGAAGTTTTCAACGTTAGACGACACTTAACATTTTACATTCTTTATCTTTGTCGTATGTCACGGTTTTCCTCTTCGCTTGATTGAATTTTCTCCTACTAAAGTGAATCCTTTCAAACGCGCCCGTGGAAAACTGTAATTTCGTTTGAAGAATAAGCTTTTTGTATACGAAAATAAATAAATTGAACGTTTCACCGAAACTCTGTTTATATTTTCAATTTTTATGTGTGTCTTGCTACCTATGAAGCATAACCTACCATGTACTGCCGAAAAATCAACTGTTTCTACATACATATGTATCTACATTCATAGGAAAACGCAATTTTCTTTGTCGTTATGCTCCCCCTTTCGACTTGGCAGTCGAATGTTTATCGATTTAATCTCGACGCCAATGTACGTTCGTTATTTTTCAAGATTTTCTGCATAAATAAACACCTAAATAAAGGTCAATAGACTTTCGAGGAAGGAGACACTTCTAAAGCGCATAATATTAATGGAAATGTTGATTGTTGATTGTTGAAATGTTGAGGCCGTTCAGTTTCAAATCAAAAGCGTTATTAAAATTATTATATTAATAAAAGTATACATTAGTGGAAATACAAATGCTGATATTTTTCAATAATATTTTTCCGCTTAAATCAAATTTAATATATGTACATACATAGGTACATACTTGTTTGTCCTTTTGCATACAAGTGAGGGTATTATTAAATTTGAAGCGAGACGAATATTATGGCACTAGTCCTTGCAATATAAATCTCCTTGTAGATCCCTCGATCATAATTCACGGAATTTGTCTGTTTTATTCTGTTTATGTGTCAACTGGGGGGGTTATTTTCGGGCTAATATTAGCGCAAAGAGGTGATATTTGCGTTTGTCGCGTACACAATCGTATACAATGTAGTAAAGAAGGTGAATAATAAACGCTTCTCTCCACTATTTATACACGTCTGACATAAATAGACCTGTCATTGACATTATACACACACGTGTATATGTATGTATGTATATATATATATATAAATATATGTACCTATATCCGTTTTCATTCTATATTTAGAGTGAAGGTATCTATCTAACACGTCTATCTTCTCGATGTCTATGCCTAAGGATAGTTCGGTTAAACTACATATGTAGGTAATAGATAGTTAACCGGTCGCGATTCGTTTATTTAAGAGCATCGTCGTTTCGAAACACTAGGAAAACTGTGTTGATCCTCATAATTGATTCTAGGGGTTTGTCCCCGTGTTGGGTTTAACAATATTACGTAGTGATTTCGCTTTGAAACATAAATAAAAGCGACACTTAATTAAAGTTTTGGGTTGCCGTTGCTCGGTACTGTTGTTAAATTCAATGAGGAAAATCGTCAAGATTACAAATTATCATATAATATATTAGGATGTGTTGATGGGAAAACTGTAGAAAAAATTGAAATTACAGTCACATTGATGCGTCATCGAGTGAAAATCAATATTAAGTTTAAAATTAGCGTGATTAACTATTGCGGTGTGTATATAAACAATTTTCGCGGAAAACTGATTAATACTAGATACGATGAAAAGTCAGATAGATGTATGTGAATAATTTCCCCCGTGTTTTCATATCATTTTTGATTAATGTAAGGTATTGGGAGTATATTTTGGAGATAAAGGACTGCTCGTAATGAAAACGAGCAGACTTTGACTAAATACACGAATTTGAGAACCACTTCCAAGAATTTCTCGGCTTTGCTTGCTAACGTTGGTCCTTTGTTCCAAGTTCGTCTTCCCGTTTCTCTTAAATAACCTGAAGGGAATCGAGCTTTTGCACAGCTTGCACGACCGCAGCCAAACCAAAGCCTGCGTCACACATTTCTTTGTCGAATTTCGTAACATAAACAGGCGGACTACGACGTGGAGAGATACACGTAAGAGGTAAATCAGACACCCGTATTATTATATCGTCGTTGCCTTAGACATAATGAAACCCCTCCGAGTAATAATTTGCACGTAAAGCTCTTTACTCGGGTTTAACTCGTTAATTTGAAGTATTTGATTTGCCAAAGTTCCAAGTTTGTTCTCGATTCACATCTGAATCCTTGCACTTGTGCGAGGATCGTGCAAGTGTCTCAATTGTTATTATAGCAATCTCTCGGTGAGTCGTCAATCACGTTGGGGTCATCGCCATTTCGTGACGACGACCTTTCAAATCTCCCCCTTTACGATCGATCAGATCTTCGCTAAATTAATTTTTATGACTGTCGAGATAATTTTTAAGTGCTGTCAGATTGTATCAACGCGTAGTTCATTGATCGTCTGTACACACATATTATATTATGAATTTATTTAGGAATCTGTTCTATATTTGCGACAGAGACGTCAGAGTGCATTAGAAAATTACACGTCGCTGTGGAAGGTTTTGTAGCGACGATGTCAATATTCTGTGAGTGTTATTTATAGGCATATAAAAAATATATTTGGTAGCATCCATCGAAAACTTTTACTCCATTTATTTTTATGTATTGGATTTTCGGCGTATTTTGGATACATGGCATATTAAACGTACGCTTGATTTGCCGTATATTGTTACATGGGGGGAGTAGAAACCGATGTTTTTTTCCTATAACAGCGAACGGACAAATCTGAAAATATTTTATACGTACATTATGACAAACGGATCATCGATTCCGTGTCGCAAGACAAATACACGGCACACCAGACTGTTATTGTTAATTTATATTCTCGGCATCGGCGGAATTGAATAAGTCGGTAGTCCGAGGAGACCCAAAGATGAATTATTCATCATTAGTTTCGACATGGAACACTGTCCGTTGCGTTTACGTTTAATCGGTGTGTCGCCGCCCTTACACCCTCCGGGAAAATTCTCAGCGCATCGAGAGGAAAAACTGGGAAAATTCATCGCGAAAAGCGGGACGTTTTATACTGGCTCGTCTCTTTATTCTTCGGCTTGTTCGCTGTACGTATTCGCCTATCCGAAATTAACCGCACGGCAATTTACATCTAATAGTACGGATATGCGAGGTTTGTGTTTGGGATGTTGTCTCATTTGCATTCAACGTTATCCATCTACGTATTATACGTGGACCGGGAATCTTGACGTTTAATTATATATTCCGTATATGCTAAATACAATTATTTGATCCGCCCTATCTTACCTATATATACATAGGGTACAAGTGGGGCGACTCGATGCTCTCTAAAGTGTCGCATTGAAATATCATACACCGTGTCTACAAATTGTTCAGGGGAAAAATTCCTTTGATAAGCGAAAAATTGCTTGTATTTTTTACCGCAACATTTTCGCACATTAAATGTAACGTTTGATTTATATTCAACGCTGATAAATGTTAGATAAACGAATAAATTTTCAAGTCATTAGTCAAATTAAAATTTTCCAACCGTATCAAAGACCCCGTGAATAGCAGTTGTCTGTAGGTAAATGTGTCATTTCAACAGCACACAATGCACACATTTACCTGCATCGGTATTTATGTATGCATCATTACGTCATCGCCAACTGCATTTTGGGTGCAGCCTACAATTTCCATATTTCACTTTGATCGTTCAAATTAATCCACACCAGACTGTTACCCGGAATCGCCCGTGATTGTATTTTTTTTAACGAGAATAAATTGGCGTTCGATCATTCGCCGAATATATCGTTGGGATTTATTTATACTATATACGGCTTACATTACATAAAAAACAGTCAAAATTGGAAAACATTTTCACTATGTATTTATGTAATCTTGTATAAACTCTTAAATAATTTTGTTGACAGCTCTTATCGCCTTTTTAAGATTTCCTTCAATTGTCCCTCCAGAACATTCCGTAATTTTAATCTGTTCCACTTAAAGTCTTCAACTTCAAACTTATATCAAAATTAATTAATTTTTAGAACATAACTATAACAAAATTCCAAGCTCTATCGATACATTTTCTTCCAGTCTTTCATCGTTTAAAATATCTGTAGATATACGAACATCTTTCCAATCCTTAATTCCATTCACATCTAAAATATCAATGCCTTTTGACAGTGTAATTGGCTGGTTATCATTCAAGTATTTATTTATTTATTTATTTACAGGCTAAAAGCCCAGAAAACGAAAATACAAATTATAGGAAGATAATAACAAATGAAAATAGTACATTATACATATAGACATCGTATATAATATATACACATTACGACATTATGCATAATAATAAAAAATAAAAAAATAATTAAACACCACCATCATATTCGCTCAGTATCCTAACTAAATTAAGCATCAGATACGACACAAAGCGAGGATAAGTGATGAGAAAAATGTTCACATCATCAGTTGATAGGGCATTAAATAGTTTGAGAGCCCTAGTAACGGGAGAAACTGCCAATAGATTTGACCTAACAAATGGCTCACTGAGTCGGCGATGTCCTCGTGAACGTATGTAATTATTTAGCACAAATAAGCCAATCCTCTTCAGCACTTGATTCCAAATGAATCCTCGATATACACAGAAGAAACACGTGACATGATAATAACAAGTCTTCTAATCTTAAGTGACCACGCCCAGAATAAATTTGAATAAATAAAAATAATAAATTTGCTATAAAAGTTGGATATACATACATACATACCTATAGTGTATTTAGTAGTTTAAAATGTAGCAGATATGCTTCGCGTCACCCATGCCGTGATTATACATAAGTGTGCGTACCGTGTGTATGCGACTACCCAGCCGACCGGCCAGGCAGGTCCTTTATAGTAATATTATAGTAGCGTAAATCTGCCTGCTGATTTTCCTGTCATATGATCTTCTTCTTACCCCTTCACCATCCCCCAACACCCACCGGTGCACGCTAGATTGTACAATAACAGCACACCCCATAGCTCGATTGACAGTGCGTGAAACAATTTTGTAGTGTACCGTTGATTGAATTGAACCACCGAAACAATTACTTACGACCTACCAAATCATTGTCCGTTCCTTATATCCCTTCAATGGGAAACCACTTTCCTTAGTTACTTCACTATGGCAGTAAATATTTATACATTTACTATGGCCATATTTATAAATAAATTTTACAACTTATTTGGTTCCATAAAATCGGCACCATCTGAAAAAATTCCGTACCACTTACCAAATCATCCTTCCTCCCCACCAGAAGGCAATTTGAAACCACTGGAGAGTATCTTTCCTTAGTTACTTCACTATGGCAGATGGTAAAATGTTTGTTAATTAGTGAAGAGGCAACGCTTGATATTCAAGTACGCCACCTTCAAAAGAAGAAGTTGATTGAATGGGTGTATGGCCATAAACTCATACCAACTTTGGCAGATAGCGGCTTGTTGTAAACACATCGCATCGACCCGGGCAGGCAGAATTTACTCTAATATATATATTTATAAAAATCGTACATCGTACTATTATCATCATACAGCTGAGATTTTCAATTTTTTAATTTACCTGTATGGAGCGTCTTCGTTATACGTAAGCATGTCTAATTCAGCTCTATAGAAAATCATCCACGTTTGTGAAGTAAAAAAATAAAATTGACTTCAAAGCTCTCTTAGGCTTGAAGTGGCGTCCTCCTCTTGACCTGTGAGGGCGCTAGTTATGCTCATGCATAGCGATAAAATTGGCTATTTCCATCGTGACGTATTTCCATACGTACGTACTCGTATAATATGTGGGTGATCAAAATTTTTATTCATTCTACATATGTACATATGTATATTAATAAAAAAAATAATAACATTGAATGTCCGTTAATAAAAATTCACCATAAACCTAAAAATATCATATTAAGGGTTGGTGTATCACTATTTATGTGTGTATATGTGTATAATAGTGACTTTGATTGATTGGCATGGGGCGGCCGCTTGCACGTGGACTGCGGTAGCGCTTATCGATACTCTATCAAACCGAGAGGGTTGTTCGGGGAAAAATTGCCGGTTTTTTTTCCATCCCTCCTCTTCATTCAACCCTTCTTTTTCAACACCCACCTCTTTCCCCGGTGGTGTTCTATTGTGGCGCGTCTGAGGCGGAACGTCTACATTTGCGTCGAAATTTATTCAACCGATCGTCTATGATCGTCTTTACACGCGTCGAAGTAAAATGAAATACTAAAAAAAAAAAAACTATTTTACACGTAAACGGATTACACTCACGTGCCACCATCCCTACGGTGTTTGGTACATTGGTGGTGATGGAAAATTCGGAAAATTCCCGTTTCGATTATCACTTGTCGTTGGGAGCTCAGTAGCGTTCGCGCGGGAATCTGATGTTGACATTGTCGTAAATATACCTTTAGTTTTCTTTGAAGGAATTTTTCAATCTTTTTTTTTCCTCGCATACTTTGAACGTTGAGCTTGCATTTTACATTGTGATCATATCGCATATGTAAGTACATACATATAATGCGCCTCAGATATATGTATGTATGTATAACAAGAAGAGACCGTAAGAGGAATGCATGGGTAAGAAGCATGACTAAAGTGGCAGATATAGCGGAACGTGTGAACAAGTTCGAAAATCGGTTAAATCCAACATCTCGCTACTAAAATATTGTAGAAGGCATACGACCAATGCGTACTGCCAGTTATGACGTATGGATGTGAAACGTGGATGCTGAATTCAATAATGTTACGTTCTAAGATCCAGTGCACACAGAGAAGCATGGTAAGATGTATGCTTGGTATAACAAGAAGAGATCGTAAAGCTGGGTCTACACTGGCGAATTAAACAGCGAACGACGAAGGGCTAACGCGAATTGTTATTGTGTGAACCGTTCCACATAATGACGTCCGATGATTTATGAACGTCCACACAATAACAATTCGCCTTCGCCCTTCGTCGCTCGCTGTTCGGTTCGCCAATGTGGACTCACCTTAAGAGGAATACATGGGTAAGAAGCATGACCAAAGTGGCAAATATAACGGAACATGTGAAAAAGTTGAAGTGTCAATGGGCTAGACACATAGCGAGAAGAATGGATGGCAGATGGATGCGAGAAATACTCGAATGGTATCCGAGAGAATGTGAAAGAAAGCAAGGAAGAGCAAATGAACGATGGGCTAATGAATTAATTGAATGAATGATCGGCTGAGGATTGGAAAGGCTTTCCTCCAGCAGTAGATGGTGAACGGCTGAAAATGATGATCCTAAATATGTATTTACATATGTAATTATTTGAATTTTAAACAAAAAATGTTTGAATTTCAAGTTATAAATTCAACGTTGACCCATATTTGAATGTAATTGATAGTTCGCCCTTACAAATAATCCCTCTTTTAGACGGGTACATGCAAATTTCGATTCGGTGGTAATTGAAAGGCTCTCGGAAGGGGTGATTGGGACGTGTCGCTCGTGCTCCCAACTCTTCCCATTTTTTTTTTCCCCGGTTAAATTTTTTCAGGTATTTTCTCATTTTTCGCATTTTCTCCCCGGCGATGTGTACCTCCTTTTTTTTTAAGTTAATTTGACTGGCCGCTTGGCCGAAAGCGGCAACACGAAATATTTAATTTTTCCCACACCCCATCCCATTCTTATTATTATCGTTGTCGTGCTCTGTTTTTACCTCCGGTCGATGATTAGGGCTTTCGAGGAGGGTTGTGCGAAACCGAAATTTCAATCTCTCCCCTTCATTTTAATGCACACCTTTTTGCTCGCAAATTTGCCCGAAAACATATTAACGTTACGTTTCAAAATATTTTTGAAATTATAGCTAAGTATTTTTTTTTTCTTTCGGCGGAGTTGTTTTCAAAGCGAGGCTCGCGAAGGTTTTACGAAGACTTACGTATTATTTTTTTTCCGCGCGAAATAAAGAATCGATCACAATGAAACTCTTCCCTGGAATATACATAAGTAAGCTTTTCTTCATCAAATTGTATTTTATTAACGAAAAAAAAATTGCAAATCAAAACATTTCCTCTTTAGCGTACCCCCAATATCTGTTCGATGGAAAATTTCAGGAATTCGATAACAATAACGTAAATAAATACCATAGGTTGAGTTCATTGAATATCATATTTGTATCTCATACACTGAAACATGTGTTATATGTACATATGTTCATTATATTGTATAAGTAAAATGAAAGGTTTACATTTGACTACAATTTTTTCGCTCGTTGTGGTCAAAGTCATGTTTTCTGTAAAGCGTTTCCTGTTCGAGAATAGAAATATATGTAAATACGTAGAATTTTATATTTCTGTACAAAGATACATTTTCCTCAAACGAAATATAATTACGAGCCGAAATTAATTTCACGAAAGCGTCTCTTCTATTGTTGATTTTTTAATACAATTACATGGAATATTGACACAGGCGTATTTGCCTTTATGTTTGCACACAGGCAGAGGCGAGGGGGAGTAGGAAGAGTGGGGTGCAAAAAATAAAGTTAAATCGTCGAAAATTCGATTGCACATGTCTCGAATTGCTCTCGTGGAAATGGGAAATTATGGCTCGTTCTAAAAATAGTTTAACATTGAATCAACCTTAGCTGCAGAAAATTGGCATTGGCGACTCTTTTCGGGTCGTTAAGCTCGTGTAGTGCATCTGCTCAGTGCCGGGGCTAAATTGGAAATTGATAAAGCAAATTCACCGGAAAGTGCATGTTGCACAACACGACGCTACCGTAACTACAGCAGCTGCAAGAGACGGGAAGCAAAATACTTACAAAATAAACCTAAATGAAAAACCGACTTCGATAACTTGGAGGCAGTCGATTGAATTTCCTTTGCGTACATTTTACACTGTTTATGAGGTGGTCTTTGTGGCGAAAAATCACAATGCCATCTAATACTTTTTAGAGCGGTCGTTCAAACGGATCGCTTGCGGAAGAGGGACACACCTTTAATTAAACCCTTAATTGCGAATTCCCATTCCTTTGATAACTTCCTCTCGTGGAAACCTCCGTCGCCGTAAAATTAAGTCGAGTTTCTGCTAGATGTTTGAATTTTAAGTGGCGTCTGCCCATTTTTGCATATTCTCACCCGGGAGAAGTCGTTATGATTAACATCCCCGAAGTCTTTCAATATGAATGAGTCTAGGGGTATATTATATACTCGTAGAGTCGTAGGTATACTTGACAAGTTCTCCCGAGTCAGTGGAAGTCAACTCGGTGTACAAAGTTGGTAGCCTCTGACCCAAGTTTGCGGTGTATAACCAAACGACCGACACAACCGATCAATATTTTCACAGAAAGAAGGCGAAGGAAAAAATAGCATAGCGTAAACGTATTTTCATACTCAGTTTGCGATGTGAAAAATGAAGCGTAAAATTTTCCGTGCGGAAATTAAACGTGCGATGTTCTATCCACTATTTCCTGTCGTTTTGTTTTGTAAATTTGGAAATAATTACATAGATATGTAGTGTGTTAATTAAAAATTCATAGATATAAACCAGGCGTATTGCGTTTGCTATAATTTTACATAATATGATACTCGGTTGTTTATGGTGAAATCTCGTGTGACTAATATGTATGATGTTGTTTAATTTTCCAATAACATTTAGCACATTTGAGGTCGTACAATTCAGCACACAGATACAGTGTATGCATCGCTACACCGGTTTAATTGCATAGTGCAATTATTATGACGAGCAGATAACGAGACCAGAATTTGTTTACGGTGTTTTCTGTAGACTTTTGTTTCCAGCTCTTTTTAGTACGATATATTTAATCACATAGCTCGGTATACGCTCGCCATTGTTGTAATCGAATTCGCGCGCTAATTTAATTAACTTCACTCCGCATACGGGATGAGCTTTTCGCTCAGTTGCTTCAAACGCGTGGCCCGGCCCGCATACGATTCGTTCTATTATTTTTCAAGTGATACACTAGACGTGCGATATTGTCGACTGATTTTTTTCATTTGATTCAACTGCTAAACTAAATACGTTTGTTTTTTTTTTGACGTTTACAGAAAAACAGGCCCTCGAGAAGTGCGATGTACCCCGGATTGGAGCGAGGCTGCCATCAGTGGAGATCATCTCTGGTCACCGACTTCCGTCTCCGGTGACTGTTGCTATGTTGGAGACCAGGACTGCACCGTAAGATATTTCATTATCTCAAGTGTTATCCTAGTTGTGTTATATTTAAATTTCTCGGAATTTCATTATGTTTCAGCGTGTACGTACTGCGTTTCTAGGGCATCACTAAGAAACATCTCTGTGTGATAATACTCATAGTCATGAGCTAAATTTGCGTACAAAAATAATTTATTCTAATTAAAAAGTCCATTGAAGAATTGGTATATGAGATTCCTTTGTTGAGGCTACAAATATATTGGTTAGGTTAAGTTACATTTATTTCTAGTGATTTTTTTAAGAGCATTCAAATGTCTAACATTAAATGTCATCTTATAAATAATAATGTTGAGGCCTTGAAAAGGGGGCTTAATCTTCGCAAGAAAGAAGCAAAAGCTTTAAAAGCCGCTCATAGTCCAAAAGTGATGAAATGTATCGAAATAAATATTTATAATATAGTAGTAGAAATTTTCCCAAAGCTCCTTAATGTTTGTGCTTTTAACCGTTATATTCCGTAAGACATCAATTTAATTAATTTTATTTATAGTGTAAGCGCTTCTGGCGTATTACGGCTTTTCATTTTCCAGCACGTCTACTGTGTATTTGTTTTTCTTGAACTTTACATTTTTCTTGTAATTTTCCGCTCGCATAGCATTATAATAAATGTAGACGATAAATATTTCCATTGGGAATTACGAAAAAAAAAAAAATTTAGTGTCACGTCTCGTCATACCCGATTAAATCTTCATTAAAATGGAAGGCGTGTTGTTTTACATGGGGAGGACGTATTAAAATCGCACTTACAACACGCAAAGGATTGCGAATCCTTTTTGCGTCGACTGCTTGTATTATATTTAGGAATCATAAAAAACTTTTTCATTAAAATGTTACAACCGCGCTCGCGGACGAATCCAAAATTTAACGACTGTGCGCGCGAGCTTTCTACGCGTGTCTTTTCTCTCCTTTCGAGTTGTTCTCACTATTGCGAAGTTTTGCATAGGTGAAAAATGGCATTGCACGAATCGTGCAAAGTTTTATTTGATCGTGCACGACCTTTCAAAATCGTTATTTATCCAATGGCATCAGCCAACGTCAGACTCGTGACTTGAACGAATACGCACACGCGTAGGTAACCATTTCTATGGGTGAAATTCATTAATTTATTGTTATCAAAACATCGGCGCTTTTCAACCATGGCTTGTATCCTTAAATTAATTGTAGACGTCGAGTAGGTATAATATAATGTTTGTTTAGTTAAAAGCGATCGCCAGCTACGATAAACGCCAATTACGTATTCGTATAGATTTGATACATCTACGATAAACTTCTACACTGTGTTACGTTGTTATCATACTTTGCTTTATTTTGAAATGGAATATTGAAAGCTTATACTGTATTTTGAATTACAATACACAAACTCATAATATAAGGTTAGGGTGCTGAACCTTTTTCAGTTTGGGAGCTACTTTTTTTTCGTATTTGTATGGCGATCGACATCCTTGTAAGAATTTAGGAGGCGGTCCGGATATAATATACTAATAAGAAACTTAATTAGATTTATAATTACTTTTATCAAAACCCAAACAGTCATCAAGGTGATCATCGGTCAAACGTGTCCGCATTGCTGAAAGCAGTCGTTTAAATATAGGTTCTCACAAGAACATGTGTTTTGGATTAGCAATTTCGAAGAAAGTGTGCGGTATTGCAATAGAGCTGATGTTAAAAGTTCCAAGAAGTCCTCTTGATTTATTTTGACAAATTAGCTAGTAAACCTGAGAACCAATGAAATAAATGCATATCACGAAAAAATAACGGTCCCACCTTTGACCATTATTCCTGTTCGTTAACAGATAAGCAAGAGGGCTAGAAGCAAATGTTTAATCATTGGTCGCGGGACGTAGTAAACTAAATTGAATCGTTGTTGTGTTGTAGAAAATTTGAAAAACGGAAAGTAATATTGATTTCAAAATTCACAAAGCAAAATCGTATTCGGGATCGACTAAATTGTGCTTCGCGATCGACCGGTTGAGCATTCGTGATATAAAGTACAAAAACAATTTCATAATTAAATATCTATAGGTACATTGCAGTAGATTTCAAGCATTCGTTTTGTGAGTAAACCTATTAAAATAACCCCTTTTATTACTCCTCGCAATACGTACCCAGATCTGTGAATCACAATGCATACATTTTATCAATTAATTGATCTGTACTAAAATCCTTTGAAGTTAATGTCAGAGGTGAAGTCGGCATTTATTAATCAGACATCTTGCATTGGTCAGTATTACAATCCTTTGAAAGCTGATGTCAACAGAGGGAGATCTTATCGCAGCTTATACCAGGGGTGGTTTAAATGAATTCCTTTATATATTATTGTATTGTATTTTCTTGCAATTTGAAAATTGCATTCATTTTGATCTGTTTTTTTTATTATTTTTTGTTGGAACGTTAACAAAAACACTAAACAGTTCTAAAAACACAACGATCCAGACCCAATGGGAATAATGGATAGCAGAATCGTCTTACAACTACATAAGTTAGTTAAATTGGAAAAATTCTAACAGAAGATTTAATATCGTACAAATCTTGCCAATAACGAAAATTAAGGTCGAAAAAATCATTTTGACAAATCTGAGACCTTTGCACAAGAAACTTTAAAGGGCTGGCGTCCACTTGAGAGTAGCTTGCGCCAGTTACTATTAAAGTTACAGATTAAAGATTCAATTCCGCAATTTTGTGCGAAATTTTCCCGATTTTTTAATTCCTTGTTTTTCATATCCCACAAAATGTAATTTTCTTCATAATCACTTATTAATTTTTCAGTTTCGTCCTTTGTCCAGGTTTTCTTCGACATGTTACGCCCAGAGATCCTCTCACAATACCAAAACGTTTCGAACCCTGCGAGCAACTGTAAGTTGACCTTGCTCAGCTCTCTGACAGTGTTGGTCGCTCGCGGAGAGTCACTCTCCAAAACCGTGTCCACTTCCAAGTACTGCTCTCAATAGTACTACTTTCAAGTGGACGCCAGCCTTAACGCTATCGCCTGGCTAGATTTTTTTGTTAGTTAGTTGTATTGCATTCAGTCGTATTATTTTGATTTTTTTTTTGCAGAAACATGGTCCGCGTATGAAATGTTCGGCGTGCAAGATCATCGCCCACTCGAACTGCATCGACATTCTGATGGACCGTGTAAAGTTCTCCTGCAAACCCACCTTCAGGGATGTTGGAGTACGTCAATATCGAGAGCAGACAGTTACGCACCACCACTGGGTGCACAGGCGATCTGAGAAGGGCAAATGTCGACACTGCAGCAAGGTACACAGACATTTATTAATCCACCACATATAGAGTTCATTGCGTGTATTTTTTGCGTTTAAGTACACCATATGGACACTGCGAATTATACACGAGCACATTTTCGCGAGATGAGCATAGCATTTTCGCCATTAAACGAAACATTCAGACGGTGTGATGCGGACTCTTTATGACCGTGCACCGGGGGGATTCGCCGTTGAAAATCCTGAAACTGACTAAATGCATTTCCATAACGGCAAAAGCGTGTACAGCAACTCTCCGCAAACATTTTAACCTGCAGAGTTTTCGCACGTTGTTCAAACCATCGAAATATTTGCATATATGCAAAATTTTCACAAATCGTACATACATACATCGTAAAATTTACCCCTCTCTTGTGTGCGCCAAACGTACCTACTACTCTAGTCCGAAAATCGCGATTGCCAATGAATGCATTCGTCGCATTGTGTGACGTTTTATATTCGTTTATTAATAAGCGATTGTTCCGATCTCGTGGTCGATGACATGCGCAATTAAGAGATACCAAATTGGAAGTAATACTTTGAATGATGGATCACGTGAATTTCGTCATGCTGTAACGCTTGCTCGTGTTTTATTTTTACGTCAAAGATTCCACTGAGTTCCATCTAGAATAGTGCATTTAATTAAAAACTGTCACTTAGAATTTGTACTATCATTATCAATTGTACTCCTGCCAAATTTCATTTCGAAAATAAAACTTACAGTAAACTCACACGGGCTACGTTGTTTATTTATTTATTTAATAAAAATATCTTGAAAAGCTAATTACAAACAAAAAGGCAACTTAAAGCTAAAATTACAAAATAAACTTAATTATTTCTTAGCGCTTGTACAGAGGTATTGTTTTAAGGCTGCCAGGAATCTATTAATTTGGATTATTTTTCTAAGACGTTCTGGCAGTCCATTGAATTCAACAACACCCCCGTACAAGATAGTTCTTCTAGATCTACTTAATTTTAAATTATTAACTATTAACTTATTATTACCCCTAGTATTATGACTGTACATATTATATACATATTAAATCTCCTTATTAAACACTTATTAAAATAATTTGGTAATAAATTCTTATCTATCTTTGATGTATGTGTATGTATATACATACATACTAACATACACGCTTTTGAGGTTTCACTTACATTCATCCAATTCAATACATTCAACATATTTCTTATACTAGTTAATCTATTTACATTTAAAATACTCCGCATAGCTCTATTTTGCAATTTTTGCAACCTGCATACATACATATCTTTAATTTACCTACATATATATTAAATTTAACAATTGTTACACACGATGCAATATAGTTTTGTGTAAGAAAAAATTGGTTTTGTTGAAACTTCGATAGTAATTCAGCTAATCAAGGATGTTTTAGTATCTTAGTTGATCGAATCACACGCTAATTGAATTGACTAATCTATTGAGGTGATTCACTGAGCAAAGCTTAGCGTGCATTCATTTAAATTATATTCGGTATTGAGCATCAGGCCGTAAATTTGATTTATGGGTTTCGTTAATTAATTATCGAGTATTTTATATAAAAAAATAAATTCTATACTTCTGCTTTTTGAACAAGTGGCTTAAACTTTGATTATAAATAAATAAATATGTCATAATTTCGTTGACGTGACGCTACTAAGGGTTGTCGGATGAACGGGCGAGGAAGTTAAGTGGGCTGCCGCGAAATTGCTCGAAAATAAAATATAATAAAATAATAAAAATATGGCAGTGTTGCTAAAATGTGGCGTTAAATTAAGTGCGAGACAACGCGAAAAAGAGGAAAATTCTAGATTTGAGTAAAATTGTACCGTTAAAACAGTAAATTTGTGAGAACGAATATTCACCAAATTAGACAGTCTAAAAATTTTCCTATAGAATACAGTTTGTAATATATTCATATTATTGAAGCATATTAAAAATTTATGAATATTATATTTTATTTGGTTTATATATATTGCTTAGCTGATAGTGAATGCTATTATGTAACGTGCATATCAAATTTTTAACGTATTGCAAATTATTCGGCCCACTGACTCTCTTATATTATATTGCGCTCGGAGGGTTTCGCTTATTTTTGTGCGTAAATTTTGCAAATTTTATGGAAAATATTAGCGAATCGAGACACAAACAAACTCTTGAAGGTACCGAAAAATATGTGAGTAAAATGCGACTTATTTCAAAATAACCTTTGACATTTTTTTTGTAGACGACGTAACCTGTTTTTTCTACACCTGTACTTATCGTCCTGTAATGTGAAAAATTCGAGTCGCACACGTGTATTAATTTTCAGCACGATTGCATCGTATAATTTAATGCATTGAATATAACAATAAATGGATATAGGTATTTATGTGTGATCATTATTGAACTGTGTATCAAAACTCGGTTAATCGTTTACCAGAAATAGTCATTTTCATTTATTGGGAGATTCAACCTCAATCGGTTTTTTTCAGATTCAACCTTATGGTTTTTTTTCGAAATCTGTTCGAAAAATTTAAGCAGCTCAGCTCTATACGTCATTCGGTCGAAGGTAAAAGCTTTCTAATGCGAAAATCGCCATTTGTAAAAATGTACAGATGCTCTCTCGCGTTGTGGAGATTGAAGTTAATGGTACTTTCAGTACTTAAAATTGCTCCCACTATTGACGTTTTAAAATCGATTGCTCGCATCGCTTTTCTTAAATTACCATTAAAACGAGATGTTTTCCCTTTGAAGAACTTTTTCCTCCAATGTAAATATACCACTTGTTGAATACGGTTTTTTAAATTTTTCAATTCAAATTACAGTTTTAGTTAACCTTAAATTTTTTCACCTCGCTTAATGTTATATGCTTTATTTGTTGTGTTATGTATAATTGATACAATAAATACAAAATATGATATTGATGAAAATTATAATATTTGGTATATCTTTGGGTCTGAATTGCGGGTGAATTAATTGAACGAAATTTAATACACTCGTATTTATAATTAATCTCCGCCAGAACGTTTTGATTTCATTTTGATTTACGCTTCCTATTATAAAATTTTCATATTATGTTTCATGTATATCGGTATATTATTCTAGTGCATTGGTTTGTATGCTTGAATCTTCTTATAATTGTTATTCCGTATAGGATATTATTTTTTCAAAGCTTTAAGTGATAGTCGGCTGTCGGTCTTTGCACTGAATTTTTTTTTATTTCGACGATTTCTTTTATTCATAAAACTGCAAAAACACTTTGCTTTTGAAATTTTTTGTCCCGAAAACGGCCTCAGACGTGATGCGCTCTCTCGGTTCGCTTTTCCATCGGTTTTTCCGTTCGGTTCGGTTTTTCGCCTGGCAAAAGGAGAAAGATAGCGTTGCGAATTTTGATGAAGCAGTTTGTTCTCTTCAAATATTTATCCTATGCGCATTACGTATTCGACGGTAAACGATGGCAAAATGTCTGAATAAAGTTTAAAATCATCTGAATACCAATTCAGCAGACGACTATTCAATATTGAATCCGGCCAAAATGTCAACGGAACCTTTGATAACGCTCGTCACAACGCGTTACGAATGTTTCACATGAATGCGAATAAGTGTATTGTTTCGAATTTGCATACAAAATATATCTACCCCATTCTCTGTCCGTCATATCTATCAACCGTCAGCCTATTATAAAGTACGCGCGATATTTATTACAACGAACGACGTACGTCAAACTAAATCGTGCAAAATTACCATAGTTATTTCCTCATTACCGTGATGGAACGCTTTAATCTAATTTTTGCGAGTGGTGTGCTTTTTTTATCATGGTCTTACCCTCCATGGGCGATTCTCTCGATTTATTGTCCTACTTAACACTAACAAGACGAAGTAGGTTCGTACTAGACCCCGTATCGCGAAAAACGTGCATTTCACGAATGTATCCCTCGAAAATATACTTTCACGTGATTTTATACGTGCGATGGTAGTTTACATAAACGTATGATAGGTTTACAAAATAGATTAACACAGTTAAGCAACGAAAGTATGAAATGAGGCTTAAAAATTAATTTTAATAAAACTAAAATAAGTAGGTAAAACACAGTAAAATAAAAACACAGTAGATAATCATATTGTAGAAATATGTAGTTGATAGTTATTTATACCTGTGACAATTGTTAAATATGACCGGATGTAAAGAAGAAGAAATAAAACGAAGAATTAAACTAGGATGGAGAGCTTTTGGAAGAATGAACATAGTTTTTAAATCCAACATTCCGCTATTCTTAAGGCAAACGACCAATGCGTACTGTCAGTTATGACGTATGAATGTGAAACGTGGATGCTGAATTCAAGAATTTTACGTAAGATCCAGTGCACACAGAGAAGCATGGAAAGACATATGCTTGGTATAACAAGAAGAGATCGCAAGAGGAATTCATGGGTAAGAAGCATGACCAAAGTGACAGATATAGCGGAACGTGTGAAAAAGTTGAAGTGGCAATGGGTTGGACACATAGCGAAAAGAATGGATGGCAGATGGACGCAAGAAATACTCGAACGGTATCTGAGAAGATGTGAAAGAAAGCAAGGAAGATCAAATGAACGATGTGCTGATGAATTAAGAAGGATGTGTAGAGTCAAGTGGATGCAGATTGCTCAAGACAGACAAGAATGGAAAGGCTTTCTTCCAGCAGTGGATGGTGAACGGCTGAAAATGACGATGATACAATTATAATACACGTATGTACATATGTATATGATCTTTAGTGGGCTATTTTCCACCGAGATTAGTCTCGTAAGTAAAGGGGATTATTTTTTTATTCCGTTTCGCCGGTGTTAAACGACGTTAACCTCGTCCCCTTTGACCCCACCTGCTTTCTTGGCATTGTTTAGCATCCCGTTTTGCATGAGGGCTCGTTTTCCTCGCATCTGGTTGGCTCGTCAGTCTAATATGATAATAATATTACGCGGGATAATGCAGAAGTTGCTCGCTCGCATCCGGATCATCCCTTTGCGGAGCTTTACGCATTACCGGAGTGAGCTTTCTGGGTGGAGGCTCCGACGCTTCTCAAACTCCCGAAAATAATAAACGAAATTAACATAACATAACTTGGGGGATTCGCGTATCACCGAAATTTTGCTTCAATTTAGCAAATATACACACACCTTGTGAAAAATCTTCCCTCACTCACATATCCGCAACGCTATCTATGTACATATGTTTTTCATACGTCAAATGGATTCGTTGAATGTTTGTGCAATATGTTGAGTATACTATAGATTGTTCAAATCGTATCATTTGTATCAATACAAATGTATTGATCTTTTTAGAATAAAAAAAAAATTACGCAGTTTGCGAATCTCAGCAGCGTCTCCACGTATCCGGTGCCTAAATTCAATTTCGACCTGGACCGCATATTGTATAATTCATCATATTTTCATCCCATTTTCCCCCATTTAAAAGGCCACGTTGTTTGTAACATTTTAAATTGCAAACATGTGCCAGAAAATTAATTTACAGCGTATGTAAATTATTATATAATCAACAAACGTATGTAACTTAACATTCGGTTGACTTTCTATATCTCTCTGGACCGTCGAGGTGTATTTATAATACATAAATCAATTTAGTCCTGTCACTGTGCGCCATGCACATTATTCATTTTATCATCACAATTTGTACCTGATGTACGAGTATAACTTTGAACTTTGTAATTCTCTCAGCACAGGTTTGTTTTAGTTGTTAAATTAATATTCTACCGGAATTTACAGACGCTGGCTCTCTGAATTTGCATATTCTCTGTGCACTCGCGTGATATACAGTGCGATATAAAATTGAAGTATTCCATTAAATTTTCACTGGTAATTGTAGCGTGAAATTTGTATGCTAATTAAAAATGTGTATACGCATGGGTGTACGTACGCTAACAGCACAAAACCAATTATTTGATAATATTATTTGAATGTTATTTCAGATTGTAGCTGATTTCTGCGAAAATAGTATAAGTAACGAAGAGGACGTCGCCGTCTGCAAAGTGTTAAATCCAATTTCCCGTTTCAATGGAAGTCTTATGGCAGATTTGTTCTCGCGCAGACGTTCCCGTTTCGTTCAATTTTCATTAATATGCGAAATTCAGGCGATTCCCGTCTTTCGCCGATCAATTTAGACGCCCTTATTATTGTTGAAGATTATGGAATATTCGCATGTCTATTATGTATATGAGAATATATTATTTTGTGCTCGTGAAATATGAGAGTAATCTCGCGGCCGTAATATTCTGATGTGATTTATTTCAGATTCACGTTTTAAGCGATCGATACGGGGGGGGGCGAAATGGATGCAATAAATCACGAAAATTTATGAACGCCAATTATTTGCGCGGTAAAAAAGGTCAACATGACAAAATCCGCAGTCAAAACTTTTGGATTTTGTATGTTGCGCGATAATCCGGCGTACTTAAACGGCGGGATCGAATGATTTGTCGATTTTCAGACTGTCCTCATACCGTTATTACACACGCGAAAAGTAAACCGAAATGTAAACCAATTAATAAATGTATATCGAATATATATGTACGTAGGTGTGTACACATCCATCTGCTACGAAAGTCGCATGTGGATGGAGCTTATTATATTTGATGGGGCTTATTTGATTTCACTGGTGTTGATTGAGACAAAGTTAGTTAAATATTACTAACTAACTGTATTAGGTAAATATACTTGTTTTCTTTGAAAGTTGAGCTCTTGAACATTTTCTTCTTTTACGTTGACGTTCTGCGAAAATCCCTTGTTTTATACCTTTATGTAAATTGAACAAACTCTCAGCTTCTTAACCGGACTTGTTTCGTCGACTTCTTCGTATTTGCATTAAATCTGTAGCTATTTTTGAACGTCCACTCCCACCCTTTCAATTATTTAATGCGATTATGAAATTTAGTGTTGCGAATCGTTCAGGCATCGCACACAACCATACAAACATCATTCAGCTTTTAGCGCAGCCGACAAATAAATTTTCCCCTTCTGTGCGCATGCTAAATTAAGTCTCTGTTTAGAAAATTAATAAAAATATGAGGAGGAAAAATTAAAAATTGTCTCCGCCAGCGATGCCCCATGATATTTAGCATAAATACGAATGGGCCTCGTCCAAAATATTATATTAAACATTTCGTGTTAACCTATGACATTTGAATATTCCATAAATTATCCCTGTTTTTCTCCCTTTGACGCGCCGTTAAACCCGCGCTATGTGCGAAAATGTCACAAAAAATGTTTGAACCTCAAGCGTTTCAACTTTCAATATATATCATCTCTTTGTTTTTATCGGACACACTATTTTATTATGAAAATATTTTGCGTGCCTTCGTCGAATTTTTTCAGTCTCTGCTTGGTCCGGTCGGTACACAAATCTCTGACATTTGTTTGTACCATAAATTTTACTATATATGTACGCCGTGAAGAAAGGGAAAAAATGACCTGTTGTTTTATACTAAATTCTTCTAGTGCCTGTAGTGTTGCAAAATATTATTGCTATTACATATGTACATATCAAGGATTTATATCATAGTCATACATACATAGCTCAGATAGCTTAGCATTAGAATGTTGGTCTCTTGAGTGAAAGGTCTGGGATTTGATCCCCGCTTGTCGAAAAAAAGTTTTTCAGCCTTAAAAATATCGTCTCTGGCAAAGTCTGGATATTACTAAATTCAGATCGGCCGACTCCTATTAGAATATGCCAATTTATCTAACATAATTGTGTGACGGTTCCATAAAAATTGGCACCACCTATCCATTATTCCTTACTACCTACCTAATCATTGTCCGTTCCTTCTATCCCTTCCTTCCCCTCCAGCAAGCAATGGTAAACTACTGGAGAGTATCTTTCCTTGGTTACTTCACTATGGCAGATGTTCGTCAAATTGTGAGAGGCTAGATATTCAAGTACGCCATTTCCAGAAGAAGAGGATTGAATTTTTTACACCCAGATAGATATGTATGTATGTAGGTACATACGTTAAATAGGTTAATGTAGATAAAAAAGTAATCGGATTACTGTATCAAGAAAGAGCTCACTCTGAAAAATAACGTACTTTTCTAAAATTATTGAAAATATTTGAGGAAAAACCAATTTTATTAAATGAATTTAGTCTCACGTACAGTATTGTACCTATGTACAGTAGCGGTCATTGAAAGGTATATTTATTGTACTTAATAATTATTGAGATCAATGTATTTATGATATTTTAAAGTGATTCTAACTTAAGTATAATTATATATGTATATATATTGATATACATACATCCTTCTTGTAAATCATTGATTCTGGGAAAAAATTTCGTAGTACAATGAAAAATTTTTTTCTGCAGAACTAATATATTTATCTAAAAACTGTAACTTACATTATATTGACAATTACAATAGCTTTACAAAATACACAATTCAATATTTTGTTGGGGTCCTTTATTTTTTAAGACTGCCTCAATTCTTCTAGGCATGGATTCTATTATTTTTTTAGATAATCGCCCGATATTTGGTTATAAATACATACACGTTTTCAAGACTTAAATGCAGTTCTTGTTTTCTACTGGGCTTCCTATCACTGATTTTAAAACCTATTATTGCCCACAGATTCTCAATCGGGTTCAAATTTGGACTGTTACCTGGCCATTCCAATGAAAAAATGCCCTTTTTGCAATAAATTCTTACGATTACGATACGATTACATGAACATAGTCTTTGAATCGCCAATTACTGTACTTAATACATGACTAGCATACTTTAAATGTTTAAATCTAAAATTATGCACTGAAAATGATACTTAAAATTAGCTTTTATTCGTTTCAATGAGTGCTGTACATACATATATCGCAAAAAACACCCCTTCGAATAAATTGCGAATGGCTTTGAACTAGCACTACTTTTTCCCTCGAATTTAACTCCGTGATATTTAAAATTTTGACTATATATTCACAAAAAAATATTTACACCCTTGAACAAAGATCTCTCTAATGACTTTCCACTCTCATGATATTACATATCACATCCTCAGAGCACATACATAGATGACATGTCCATAATAGCAAATTGTCCAGGGCAGCAGTTTTAAATATTGAAATGGTGAAACTTTGTATGAAAATGATAATTGTACATATTGTAAAATCTAGATTTTTAGATTGTTATTGTTTGTTATTGTTATTGTTATTGTTTGCACAAGTAAATATTTCAAATTTTCATCGGTGACAAGTCCGGATTTGTCACTTGCGTGCTCCAAGAATATTAGCAGAACTTTTGTACAACAATTGTGACGCAATTCGAGTACGCCACTTGATTGCCCCGATAAAACAATTAAAGAGGAACAAAGTTGCATTCGTAACTCATTTTCGCAAAATCTTGTACGTGTCACCTTTCCGCTCCGAGGACGCGATATTTGAACTTTTATTTGGCTTTCGCTGAAAGCGTATAGTGTGTACAGAAATAGGCAACGTAATTCGATCTCCGTTCTCATAAATAAAGTCTTTTATTTTGTTGATCGGCAGAATGTTTGAACCGCATATACATACATATATACAGTGTGTCTCAGACATGTGTTACCAATCGTTGAGGATTGATAGATGACGTCATTATGAAAAAAAATCAAGTTATTATTCAGTTGCTTTTTAGCTATTTTAAACCAAAAAAGTGAGATAAATATTAAAGAATCTCAATCTCATTTCGACAGTGTTGCTTATTCGAAACGCCGCAATCAATCAAACCATTGAAGTTTTGATATCATTAGATACTCTGTATACATGGTGGGGGGCGCGCGTTCAAACTTTCAACTCCTCCATCTCTAAACGGATCTGTGTAATACAAAAATTGTGTTTTCTAAAAGTTCTAAACCGTAAAGTTGGATATTGTGTGGCACTTGAGCGGCCATTCTACACGCTTAATCGCCTCCACTGTCATTGTCGCCGAAAGGGTTAACGCTTTTCGCCCCCCGATCCGACCGCGCCGGTCTTGTTCGTTTAAATTTTCGATTATCCGCTTCGGCTGCAGACTTCCAGAGGGTTTGGCCGCATCTAATCAGGAGGTTTTGGCCCTCCTCTCGTCCCTCTTGGGCCTGTCACGCCTCTGGCAGCGTATCTCATCTAAGTTTGTAATTAATTAACAGCGGCGTGCCTACCGCACAAAAGCCACCGCAGCGGGCGCTCGTTAAAATTAGGGAACGCGGCGCAAAAAGCGGGTTAACTCCGAATTAACGGCAGACGTATTAAATTCAAGTGACGTATTGGAAATTGTGTCCGCTTTATGGGCATTTGTCCATCTACGGTAAACTAACCTAGTTATAACCGTAAATATAGTTCATTAAACACCCGCGACCGGCAGGCTTCCGTCCTCGCAGATCGGCCCGCTCGTTCTCCGAGGATGGAATCCTCCCGGGCAGTCTATTAAAATCACTCTTTTGCAATGAGGCTGGGGAAGTATTTGCAAAGCCCCCCCCCCTCTACATATTAAATACCGTGACGAGCGAGCACCCCTCCGCATAGAGGAGAGCTCGCGCGTGGCGCAGCTTAAAGTACAGTTTTAAACTCATGAGTCCCTTCGGCAGAGCGTAGTCCCTTAGGCGTCGCTATATACGAAGGTGGGAAAGAGGTGGAGACGCAAAACTCCAATGGGTCAAAGACTGTCCATCTACGGTGGTAGGATGATGAAGGAATTCCGATCCGTATGTGTATCGAAACTGTACCATTCAGTGTCTACTATCGCATTAATTACAGTTCAAGGGCGTCAACCTTTTCAGACTTACGGCCAGGGTTGCCAGATTTCCAAAATCACAGATCGGAACAGTCACCATTTCGAATGATTAAAAAAGTTAAGGTACTAAGGAAGAAATTAAAAAAAAATTAGGTAATTTTAATTATTAAAATATATGTACATATACATATACATACATACATACCATACCTAGTACATATGTACGAGTATGTATGTATAACAGTCGCAGAATAATCATTCGCAGGAATCACAGTTATTATAACATATTGATTAGATACACTCATAGGAATTACATTTTAATTTGAATGCAAAAAGTTATATAATCATAACAGTTTTATTAAAAGTATTTTTCGGAGCTTTTAGCTTGTTTCAAAACATGTCCGCCATCTTTGCTCGATAGAAATGTTCTGAAGTCATTACAATTGTTAAAATTTTGTTTGAATCGTTAATTCAACTTCTACAGTTTTTAACAATAATTTGCTTCTCTCATTTCTCCAGGCTGCACTCGTTAGACTAAATATTCTTTCGCAAATTGAATTAGAATGTGGAATTGAGAGAATTTATACAAACGCATCTATTGTTTTTTTTTCGTTTGCTTCAGTCATATTCAGTATGAATTCGTTTAATAAACAGACATCTTCGTATATGTAGAAGGTCAAAATTAAACGAGCTTCTTTAACTACATACATTTTTCTACATTTCAGAGGCAATGCGTGACTCGGGATTTGTCTGTTGAACTCGGGACAATCCTGCTCAAATCGGGAGGTCTGGCAACCCTGCTTACGACATTCAACATTTAGTTTTTATAATAATAGTTTTAATAACACAACAAAAAATCACGTTTAAAATTGTGTAGATTTTATATGTTCCTCAGACATTCTCAGAAAAACAGATTTCTCATTTCAATGAAACATTAGCGTGTTTGTTAAAAAAAAAACTAAATTGCCATTATACATGGTCTTTTATATGGAATTTATTTATTTTATTTATGGTACTGAGAGTACCTTTGACAAAAGATTTATACAAAAAGAAAAGAGGACAATCAAGAAAGAAATGAAACGATGAAAACAAACCATTAACAAACAAATTCGGAAGCCTACATCTGAATGCATTCAGATTCACTGAAAAAAAAATCTCTAACTTCCGAATACTCATTAACTAAGAAATTTTGGTATGGCAGAGTATAAATAATAATTTTAATATACTGTTATGTCACCGTCAAATAAAAATCAAAAGCTGGCAGCACGTACTGGTGCTCTTAATTGCAAAATCGATTCATAGAGATCAGCACTATGAATATTTTAATTAACTACTTTATTTAAGAAATACAAGATCGTTCGAGATTCGTCTGCCACTAAATTAATTTAATTGTTTTAAACCTTGAAAATTATGAGTTACATCACAAATATTCAACCGTTGTTTGATTTGTATGTGAATAAACTGGGAGCTTTGTAGAATCTAAAAATAATAAACAGAACGTAATAAGCAATACGGGCAAATGAACATGCAATTCTGAAACAATCAAGTGGATGTTCCGCTCCGTCTTCCATATAAATTTGCTTACAATTTGCATTTCACAAAACAGACTGTAAAGCACTTGCGTTTATCAGCTTACAATAGAATACACTTTTTTTTTTTAAACTACTTAATATACGATGGTTTTTTTTATACACAATCCTATCCTACACAATGGTTTGCCTTGAAGCGTAGACTATAATAGATATGTGGCCGATGAATATTCAATTTTCTTTCACCGGGTGAAAGGGAATGTGATTGTCATTGTTTTAACATTCAAGTCGATACGTATCGTATATTTTTCAAAGTCAAAATCAAATTCAGCTGCGCTATCGGCGACGGGACGGAATGGCAACGACCTCACGAGAAACTGTAGAGCTTTCCTTATTTTATGAGTCGTTTAGACTTTTCCTTATATGCGTACCTTTCCCATCCTCTTCTCCGGCGGAAAAGGTCTTTGTTCTTGGCGTCGCCGGTGCTTTGTCCCGTCGGTTTGCGAAAGGCTTTTCGCGACGTGAAAAATGAAAAATCGCGCGGTGCCCCAACTGCGACATCCAGACGCATAAATCGACTTCGGAAAACCCGTAGCGAAATTTGCAAAACATTTGCACGTGTGTATCACGTACGCTAAACTGTCGCCATTCGTCAAACATTTAAATTCGATTCGCCACGTGCAATCATAAAAAAAAAGCATCACGTCCCGTTACATTGTGCGTCAATTCCATATTTCACTCGCGCGAAATTGTTGTATCGAATGTGCAAGGTCGGAAAATTCGCGCACGTTCAATGTAAAGTTTCAAAAATTTAACCTTTTGACTGCGTGGTGTGCGTTCCCGATGGTGACCTTCCCGTAATCGGCTTTCGTTTGATTGGGTTGGCTTATTTTGCCCCAACCGGAATACACCTATTTGAATATTGAAATTTTCCATGATATACGTAATGCGTTTCGCCTGAGAGCTTTTTTTGTTTTTTTTTTTATTATTATTTTATATTAAGCATGCTCACGCTTTTGTCTCTCCGCGTGATACGCTCTTATGTCATTTATTAATAACACAGTTTCGCTGTTCCGCACCCGTCCACGATAAGATTGATAAATAGCTTACATCGACTCCATACCGATCAAAATTATATTGAAAAATAAATAAAAATAAAGCACAATCGACGCGTCGGAATATTGCGCGCGTGTGTGACGATCTCTTTTGTGCCCCGAATATCTTTCGAAGTTGATTGCCATTTCGTGGAAATTTATCGCCAATGATGGTGCTCCAGTACCGAGTCTGAATATTAATTCGTTTAGGTATTCGACGCCTATCGTAATTTTTCCGGAGCATCCATTCACATGCAAATTGCTACCGAACTCAAAAAAAAAAAAATCGATCGCAAATAAGTGCTTAAACGTTCCATTGTATAAATCAGCAACATGCCGAAGCGTCCACGAAAGAAATTTGCGTCTAAAGCGTAACGCTTGTATGGGAACGTTCGCTGTGAACCTGAATCATGTTCAATCGGGGAAAATGCCTCTCGAAAAATCGATTGCAAAGTCTCGCGTCCGACACGATAAAGTACTTAATACCCATATTAAGTCAGTTGTAGAATTCAATACATCCCCCTACCCCAGCTAAACTTAACTTGTGCATCGCGTCGAAGAAAATAAAAAAAGTTTCCGTGTTGGATTCTTTTTACTTTTTTCCTTGCATGGAACGAACGACCCACATGCGATACACAGGGTGGGTGGTATGTAACTGAACACTCGAAAGAAAAAGGTAAATTTCAATACGGGTAACTTTTGTGCGTCGGGATAAAAACAATTTAAGTTGTTGGATAAATTTACCATCTTGTTCGATGCAAATTTGAAGACTTCTTAGACGTTGCGATACACTCGGCTGAAAGTTTCTTTGTTCTCCCAAGATGTCTTGATGATATTGATTCACAACTACATATAGTTAAAATCTAAAGTGAGAAATAAATAAACGATACAGTATATGGTAATATATGGAATAGTTTCCCTAAATCTCTAGTGTTATCTTAACCCGTCACTTATGTTTATGTTTACGTGTAAATTTGTCTCAAAAATGTCATGCAGATCATATTCTGTAAAAAGTTCGCGCGTTGATCTCTAGATACATATGTATGTACATATGTATATATTCATATTTCGATGGAGCTTCGTAGGCATGAGATATTTTGACTTATGCATACGTAATGCTTAATGCGCAAGAGCCGTTTGACGAGACGCACTTAAGGCTTTTACTAATTCACAGTTGGCTTTATTTAGCAGGCGTGTTGATTTGGCGGATTAGGTGAGGATTTTCCTCAGATTTCCCGCGTCATACCTTTCTAGGAAAACGCACCACAAACTTACGCACTCGTTATCAATTATGCACGCTAGCCGAAACGAGGCTGTGACGCAACATCCTAAACGCGTCGTCGAGTTTTCCCCCAATAATAAATACAAGCATAATATATTTTTCCAAAGAGAGAAGCGTTCGTCCGTTAATATACTCTACCTAATAAATTTTAATACCGTCTCGGCCGTGTGGAAAAGCGTTTTTTCCTACGTATTTTACTCTTCTGCAAGTTTCGCTCTGTCGCGAGAGAGAAATAACGAGCGTAATTAATTCGGGACTCGACAAACTTTCACAATGCCCGTGAGAGTAGAGCTTCTTTCGGGTTTGTTTGAAAGTTTTCCATTGTTTTCTCGAGTAAACATTTGCCTTTTTTTACGTTTCGAATGAGACGATTTCACTATGTGAAATTTGTCCTCGTGTTCATTGCAGTCAAAGGGTTCCACACACACACACACACATCGCGTTATCTTCACATGTGTATTATATAATATTGTATTTCGAATAAAGATAAACGTAAACTTGTATGCTTGAACTTCGCCATTTGCTCTGTATTATAATGTCATTCAGAGTTTTCAGATGTAATATAACATAATATATCATACACGCATACATTACGTTTTATTGCAGTTGGGAATATCCAACAATATCATCACGATACTATTTCATAAATAAGTAGATGAACTTTTCAAAAAATATTTGTCACAATATATATAGAACTATGTATATTGTGACGAATATATGTCCTTAGAGAACGACTTGAATGGTACATAGCGAGTAAAACATATTTTAAGTCCAAAGTATGACAGTCTGCTGTAGAATAGAATACAATGAACTCTTTGGTTAGAAATAGTGTAAAGGAGATATCGATGATTTTTTTTCTCTAATACCACTCAATTGGTTAAAGATAAATGCTTGTATTTAAAAATTGTATATTTTGAAAGTTTTCCTTTCAGTTTCCAGCTAACCACCCTCTATTAAAAATTGTTTTATTAGTTTTCAATGTTACGCTATATTGCCAACGCTAGTTTTCTTTGTGTTAGCGATTTATTGTCGC
Source organism: Parapsyche elsis (assembly GCA_022651745.1). NCBI lineage: Eukaryota > Metazoa > Arthropoda > Insecta > Trichoptera > Hydropsychidae > Parapsyche > Parapsyche elsis. The sequence continues at coordinate 1,510,183 of JAGVSN010000039.1, forward strand.
CATGTTCTATCGATATAATTTTATTGTTATGCTATTTTCGTAGTGTTTCAACGGTGTACGTTTTCACATTATACTGCTGTGTTTTTATCGTCAAAGTTTGCTGTGGGGGCAGCTATTTTGTTATTTTATCAGCTAGTGTGCTTACATTAATATTATATATGCACAATAATATAAAATATTATGTATGAATACTATCTTTCGTTTATTTTACGATATTTTTGTTCGGAATTGTGCTTTTCGACTCCTCAGCCATTTATGGACTCGGAAAAAATGAAGCTAACCAATTCCTAGCAATAATAAATATTGCATAAATATATAATACATATTAATAAATATTGCAAAAAATATTGCGAATTTATATCGTTATTGTTGGAGATTGGCAGGCTTTACTATTGTTTGTTTTGAAAAATTATAATTTGAGACTCCCCTGGCTGTGCTTTCGCACACATCGGTTCAAATTCGAATCGAGTATACATTCTTCGAACGAATCAAACGGCCAACGGTTGATTCGCTTTTATTTTAATTTTAAGGGCGCGAATTTATCCGGGTCATTAGGTGGGGTACACGCGCCCCCTTTCACGAGCGAATGCGCCCCCTTAACCCCTTTAGTGCCTCATTCCTAAACGTGTAAAGCGTATTGGACCGAGGGGTGAAATGTCGAATTTAGTTTTATTGCAGATTTCACGGCATTAACTTAATTATACTCAAAAAGGACGCCTTAAAAGCTCGACTCGGCTTCGAGTTCCTGCCATCGATACTGAAACCATCGCTTATATCGCATAGTTATTGTAAAAAAATATTGTTTTTCAGGGAGGCATACGAGTAAATATAAGTACATATATACGAGTAAAGTAAGTATGTATAGTAAAAATAAATACTAATTTTCCAATTAAAATTGCTATTTATAGAGATTGGAAACAATCAATTGGAAATGTTCATACAAGTAAAAGTATTAAGATAAATGTGCTGGTAGAGACCAGAAAAACTTTTTTTAATTAAGCAGATTTTTTTAGACAAAAGAGGTATGATGTAGAGGCAACTTTTTATAACTATTTCAAAACGAATATCCAAAAAAAAAAAAAATTCCATACATCGTCGCTCCACCCTAATGTACAAGCAATCCATAAATGTTCACACCCATCGAAAGTTGGCGGGAACGTTATTGTTTATATTCGCTACATAATTTCACTTTTTTCCTTTAAGAAAGTACTTAAAATAAGTCTTACGTAAACTTACGATCCTTTTCCTCCCTCTAATTAAACTTTCTTTTAATTTAAAATATAATTAAAAAAGCAAGAACCGTAAAGCGTACGGAGACAATCAGCGTGTCGCATAAAGATTTTCACTCCACTTTGAAGGTACATCGTAATGAAATTGTATAGTGGATTGTGGAATGGAAATTATCGTAACGTTCCCCAATTGCCATTAAATTACTTTGTCGCCCTTATTATTGTACGCGTAGTAGTAAAATTCAATAATGATCATTTGTATGTAAAGTTTGATCGCCGCCGGGTACGTTTCGAACGACTAAACCTCGGAGTTCAGGGAATAATCCTGGCTAAACTTATTTCTGAAACGGTTTCGGGGACGCATCCTTATTACATTACGTGCAATATACATATAATTTTCATTATGTTTAAAAACACGAACGAGGTAATTGAATTAAGTATGCTTCGCGCGTGTGCGGCTTAACGTTTTCTGAAGCCTCGCATGAAGTGAATGTAAACGGATCACGTCGTTTTTGAGACTAATAACACCTAGATCAAGGTTTTTCAAACTGTGTATCCCGACCCATTGGTGGGTCGAAAAATATATAAAATGGGTCGCGACAAACGGAAAAATAAAAATAAAAATTGGTTTCGTCAATCGTTACATACATACATACATACATATATTGAGCATGAAACGAGTCGTCTTTACCTAGATTTTATGACTTCATCGAATTTTTGAAAGGGCCGTTCGCATGACACCGATATGGTCAGTTTCTCTATCGTTGTTTAACAAATTAGATATTTTAAAAGAATTAAAACTCGAGATATTATCACATCTCACTTCAACTATTTTCCAGTGCAGAAATTTAAACAGTAAAAAAAAGCCTTTTGATAAAGAATAAATTGGATTTTGAAAGCCCCGAATTAATAATTGAAATAAACTTTGATCCTGAAGAGGAGGCTGAATTTCTGCACCTTATTAGTTCATTTACACTGAAAAAAGATTCTCAGCAATTAAATTTGTCATCGTTTTGGATTAAGGTTAAAGGAGAATTTCCACTTTTAAGTAAAAAAGCAATCTTGATACAATTACCTTTTACTTCAATTTATTTGTGTTAACTAGGATTTTCCACTTTATCTCAATTAAAAACTAAAGACAGAAATAGACTCAACACTGCAACTATTCCTGTATTCTAAATTGGAATCAACTACTTATGAACAGACAAGAACACCCTTCTCATTAATTCCATTCATCTCTTTTTCTGTTATTTAATTTTAATTTATTTTCTCGGGTATATGTATAATTTAAAGTTTTTATTATTTTTTTAAATTGTGTTCATATGATTTTCTACCTACATATAAAGTGTAAATAAACGTAATAAAATATAATATTATTTTGATATGAAATTACTTTATATTTTAAAATTCCCTTCATAAAAACGGCACAGCATACAAGGGCAATGGTTTTATATTATGAATCTATATATTTTAAAGTAAAAATGTACTCTTTTTTCAATAAAAATCAAAGGAATAACGATAAATATAATATTAAACAGTAAATTCCCATTTTTTTTCAATTTTCACGGGTTTTTTGCAACTCTAGTTTCATCCATAAATATGCATATATCATGTGTCAATAGTGAATAAAGGAACATAATGGACATAGTTTGTGTTTGATATATTATTATATAGGCATACTGGGTCGCATACAAAATGCAGTTCTTGCTGTGGATCGTAGTAAAAAAAGTTTGAAAAACGCTGACCTATATTTTTTGAGATACAATTTTGCACACGTTCAAAATGATCTCGATGTTGAATAAAATCATTTTTATCATGTATTTGTTTACCTTTGTGTATTATTTTTACATTTGAATGAACCGCTAGACAAACTCGTCGCTTACTACCTATTGTAAATGGACTTTGAAACTTTTACGATCGCTTGTCGCACAGTTATCACAACAGTTTCGTTTTGTTTTTGTTTCAGTCGCTGCAGGCGAAATTATCCTTCAGTTCGAAGGAGATAGTCGCTTTGAGTTGTTCCTGGTGTAAGGCCGCTTACCACAACAAAGAGGCTTGCTTCAACATGCAGAGGATAGGAGAAGAATGCACTTTAGGTGAGCAAAAATACTTAGGAGACGTTTTCGCTTTGCGGTAAACCGAGAGCGCTTTTGAATTATGACGGGAAAACTTTCTGAATTCATCAAAACTTTTCATAGATAGTCGCGCAAGCTACATAATAGAATGACTCAAGTCTGCTTTTATCATAATAATAATATGCAGCAAGAAGAGATCGTAAGAGGAATACACGGGTAAGAAGCATGACCATAACGTGTGAAAAAGTTGAAGTGGCAATGGGCTGGTCATATAGCGAGGAATATGGATCGCAGATGGACGCGAGAAATACTCGAATGGTATCCAAGAGGATGTGAAAGAAATTAAGGTATACCAAGTGGACAATGGGCTGATGAATTGAGAAGAATGTGTGTGAGTCAAGTGGATGCAGATTGCTCAAGACAGACAGGGATGGAAGAAGATTGGAGGGGCTTTCATCCAGCAGTGGATGGTGAACGGCTGAAAATGATGAATAATATGCGAACGGTTCAGTTCGATTGTGCGCCAAATTGGTGGTTTGCTTTCGTGAAAAAGCTCTTTCGACTTTTCCTCGAGTGGACTCGTTTCACTATTGTAACCGAACGTCCCGAATATTACGAATAAGATTTCAAAATGGTCGTGTATGTCGAAATTTTTTCTGTTACCTATGTACATATTTAAAGCTACGCGGGTCAAACCCGTATGTGTGTGTGTGTGTGTGTGTGTGACGTTTGAGTTTTCATTTTTATTGCGAATTTCCCGTATTTTTTTTTAGCGTCCTTTAACATCACTCGACTCGTTTTTCGCGCGTGCGTGTCACATTATACCGAGGACTGTCACAATTTTTGCTGTTAAAATGTATTCATACATACATACATATGTGTATGCCATAAATCCTATAGGTACTGCACAGTGTAAAAAATTCAAATTTAAAAGCCTTCGCGTGTAAGTTTAAACATAAACTCCGTATAGAAATTTTGGGCATCGCTGGGCGGTTGAAATACATATACAACAAATTGAAGTGATATTGAAATCTTCCATTATATCTTTAGTATAAAGCGAATAGTTCATTCAGCGGAAACGGCACAACCGGAAGTGGTTGCGAATAGCCTTTCGTCGATTTCAGTTTTTGATGAGCCCATTTCGAAAACGCTTGATTTCACTCAATAATTTGATTTCAATACCTCCCCCTCTAGACTCTCCTCCCGTTAAATTTAAATTTGAAATCAGTCGCGCGTGAAACGATCCACCTCTGTGGAATTCAGGGTTGTCAAAAGCGTCACCAAACCCATCTACGTATTATACATAAGGGTCAGATTTACCCCGGTAACATATGTACGATATACATACACGTGTGAATATTTTAAATGGTCGCCTCGCCGTTCGTTACGTTTCGTCGAACAATGTTTGCGTTTATTACTGCGTCGCATAAATTCGGTCGAAACGTGACAAGGCGCTTTACAGTCGACACGAACCTAAAGCTCTGTTTGCTAACAGCCGCTGTTTCATTTCGGTCCAACCCTACATTGTAATTATGTGGTTTGCCAGTGCAAATCGCGTATGAACGATGCATTTTACAATGTATTGTTACATTTCAGGTACCCAATCGAAGATCATCGTTCCCCCGTCGTGGATCGTCAAGTTGCCGCGACGAGGCAGTTTCAAATCGTCACTTAGAAAATCACCGAAGAAGAAGTCCGGCTCTAAGAAGAAGCCGAAAGAGTCAAAGGGTGAGCAGAAGACGTTCGTGATAAAACCGATTCCCACGAGCAACGTGACGCCAGTTATCGTCTTCATCAATCCGAAGAGTGGCGGCAACCAAGGGGCTAAACTTCTGCAAAAATTCCAATGGTTGCTGAATCCGAGACAAGTGTTCGACTTGACCCAAGGAGGACCAGGTCCAGGGTAAGCGATACTATCAAATCTATTATATGTAGTTTAAGTCAGTGGAATACGACTAGTTAAAGGTATTCACGTTGCGCTTTTTGCTACTGTACCTACATACTTATTACGTTACGATTTTTTCAACAGTAAAATAAATCTTTAAGATTTTCGATTCGTGTCGTGTCGTGCCCACAGACTTTCAAATTTTTACTCCGTTTCGATTTCTCATAAATTTGAAACGATTTTTAAATAAACCACAGTTTTATCCATAATCTTCACGATGTCGGTCGCGAATGACGAATTTTCGCACCCAGAAGACATTTATTGTTGTTGTATGTGTTGTAACCACCATACACTCCTCAGATCGCAATATGAACAAATTAATATTATAGAACACACGATATAACAAACTAACATTTTAATACACTAAATATTTTAAATTAATCGTTCCCGTAAGCCCGAATTATTAACACTAAAACTGAAATGCCCAGAATCCCCTCACACACTATAAATAACATAATAAAATCCCAGAAGAAATGGGTATGTTAGTGAGAAAAGCAGTAAACAAAAAAATATTAAGACAAACCCCAGTAAATCCTCGAAAGTAAAAAACGGATTAAAGTGGATTTTGTCTAGATTTTTTTGAATGCTTAGATTTACCAACACACGTAACGATTTTAGCTTCCATATTCAAATCGGTTAAATCCAACAGCTCGCTATGCTTAAAAAATAAGGCATACGACCAATGCGTACTGACAGTTGTGACGTATGAATGTGAAACGTGGATGCTGAATTCAAGAATGCTACGTAAGATCCAGTGCACACAGAGAAGCATTGTAAGATGTATGCTTGGTATAACAAGAATAGATCGTAAGAGGAATACACGGGTAAGAAGCATGAACAAAACGTGTGAAAAAGTTGAAGTGGCAATGGGCTGGTCATATAGCGAGAAAAATGGATGGCAGATTGACGCGAGAAATACAGGAATGGTATCCGAGAGGATACGAAAGAAACCAAGGTAGACCGACTGGATGATAGGCTGATGAATTGAGAAGAATGTGTGGAGTCAAGTGGATGCAGATTGCTCAAGACAGACAGAAACGGAAGAGGATTGGAGAGGCTTTCAGCCAGCAGTAGATGGGGAACGACTGTAAATGATGGTGATGATTCAAATCGCAAAAATAAATCGTACGAAAGTCAGGCGGTGTCTGACTTGTCCGATCTCGCCGATTGCATTAAGATTTTGCACATACACGTAACGATTTTACTTCCGAATCGGTAGTCGGAACGGAAATCGTTTGAAAAAACGCAACGTAAATGGGTCCTTAACAATCGTTTCAGTTGCTATTTTGTTCCGTTCGAATTTCGAAGGAGAATAGTAGTTAACTGCTGCCAATTATGAATACGACGTTTTGGTAAATGGTATTTTGCGATAATATCGAAATTTCTTCCATTAAAATTTACAAGAAAATGTGTGATGTTATAATTTATTAATACCTATCTAGGCGTTCATAAATTATTGATCTATCGTTCGTTTTGACATTATGGTTAATTTTTCAAATGAAAAAATGGTATAAGTGTTACGTATTTTCTAAAGGGTATTTTTCGCGTTTATAAATTCGCTAACAGAGTAACAGAGTAACAGAGTAACTAATTATTATTCATTGTTTAATTTTTCAAGTTGCGCACGGAGTAACAAACCTTCGCGAATATTTTATGCGACTCGGTTCCCGCAGAACCGAGCAATGTGTATATTAAGGGAACTTAATTAAGATTGTCGACTTGGTAAACATTGTTGAGACGGTCGTGGAAGAACAACTGACCTTCTCAGAGGGGAAGGGCACTTTATTATATTCAATTTTGTTTGAGTGAGTGCAAGTTGCAGCTTTTCTTTTGCTTTCCGAGATCTTTCTCCGTTTTAAATATGCATTAAGGCATTAAGTTCTCGTAGAAAGAGCTTTTTTTTGTGCATATTTTCCCCGTTGTAATCCTCTCAGAGATGAAAAGGCTAATTGCAAAAGAGCACATTTTATAAATAGTTTTAAAAATGTATGTAATTATGATTTCGCAGAGAATAAGTGCATTTGATAAATAATAATTTCAAAGTAAAGATGGATTCTGTATAATTGTAAAGTATAAATTTAGATTAACTGTCGAAGTAAACATGAAACTGACAACGAGTGCATCCGTAAATATGTAGCTATCTTACTGTTCAAACGACAGCTCGTCCAAAACAATTCTGTAAAATTATTCAAATAATTTACTTATGCCTAGTGTTATTTATTACCCTAAATATAAATCTTAGAATATTAAATATTTAATTTAATTTGTAGCAGTTCTGAGTAAACAGTTTCTGGTAGTTTCAAAACCGCCTGTCAAAATAAGCTCATTTCAATTTTAAAATTATAATATCTTCCTCCATTTTTGGGCGTTACCCAGAGTTAAAAAATAAAATTTTACAATATTTTTAATAATCGGATTATATTAAGTATTATCCGAGACGTAAATAACTTTTGGGCGTATTTCGGACAAAATTACTTTCTGAAAAAAAAAAACAAACTAAAATTCGCTTCGTAACGTTGTAAATTTCAAAGTTTCGACCGCGATTTTTCACCGAATCCCATTTAATTTATTGCGTTAACTACTTGGCGAATTACAATTAAAACACCCACTTGTTAAAACTTTTACGAATAATGAGTGTTGTACTTAGTATTTAATTACAATTTATAGATGTTCCCAAAAAAAGAAAAGCAATTAATTCTTTATTTAATTCGTCTTCAAATCTGAGAGTAATTGAATTGTTTTTCAGACAAAGAATCGAACCATTTTCTCAATATTAAGTATCGCGTCTTCGTTTTTATAGGAGTTTCACGGACGACCGAGAGCTTTAGTTGAAATGAAGATGATAAAATTTGAGAACCGTCACATTTCTTTTTAAAATCGAGTTGATATTATTATAAACTATATTATATGCTCGACTTGGCAGATGAAATGCCACATTTTTATGTGCACATTTAAAGTGAGGGGTCTATCAAAATTTTCTGCTGAGAGTGCGCAAATATTTACACCATTGCTCTCGAACATCATACACGTAGGAAATGTTTGTGCCTTAAGAGCAATTTGAGCTTTAAGACTCATTTCAACTTTTATGTTAGAATATATGTACAATGTATGTTATGCGGCAGTAAGAAATAACGGTTATATAATATAATTATGTGTGTTCTTGCGGCAATTTATTCGAATTGCTCGAGGGAAAAAGTATAAATTGTCAAAAGGAATTTGCGTTCTGTGAAAAAGCTTATTTCAATTTAGAAGGGGGAACGTTGCAATTAGGAAAAGAAAGTTCAAAAAAGGCTTGAAAGGTAAAATACTTATCGTGGCGGTCAGTCATTTTCCGCTTTATTTATTTCCTTTTTTTTTTCGTCTGAAAAGCGGTGGAAACTCGCCTTTGAAACGTTCACGCAAACGCTAGGAAAATAATCTCGGCAATAATTCCTCATTCCGCTTCGAAGCTCCCGGTAATTATCATTTTACGTTTCAGCTGAAAAAAGCCTAATTAATTCTTGTATAACGAACGAAATTCTACCGACGTGTTTGCGACGATAGAAACAAACGCCCATCGTTCGTTCCAATTCAAAGAAAGAACATAAAACTCCCACTTCTCGCTTCTCCTGTTTTTGAAGCTCTCACAGTCTCGGTTAAATTAATTTTTACCAAAATAGACTCCATCTGAAGTATAATGAAAAAAATGGCGTTTGAAGACAACGAATTTTACACATTGAAAAATAGTTTTCAGCGATTGAACATTGAAATGCTTAAATTTTTCATTCTTTTTCAGATTGGAATTATTCCGAAAGGTTCCTAATATGCGAGTTTTAGCATGTGGTGGTGATGGCACTGTCGGTTGGGTTCTTAGTGTGCTTGATCGAATTGGACTTCATCCACCACCGGCTGTAGGTGTACTTCCTCTCGGAACCGGAAATGACTTGGCTCGTGCTTTGGGCTGGGGAGGCGTAAATATACCCACTGCATTTTCAAACCTATTTATACTTGTAAAATGCTAATTCGTTTTATTTTCTCGTCGTCGTAGGGCTATGAAGATGAACCTATATCAAAAATACTAGCTAACATCGGAGACAGTGACACTGTCTTACTAGATAGATGGGAATTGAAAGTCGAACCTAATCCCGGCGCCACGGACACGGAACAACCCGGAAAACCCGAGTTGCCACTCAACGTTGTCAATAACTACTTTTCATTTGGTGTTGATGCACACATTGCACTAGAATTTCATGAAGCTCGAGGTAAAACTACATACCACTTTATTTATTTATTTATTTAAGATAGCTTAAAACAAACATTAACTTAAGGCTAAAATTACAAAATAAACTTAATTATCTATTAGCATTTATACAGAGGTGCTGTTTTAAGTCTGCCAGGAATCTATCAATTTTGTTTATATTTCTGAGATCTTCTTTCTGGCAAGCTATTGTATTCAACAATACCCCTAAATAAGATACTTCTCCTAGATCTACTTTAAATTCTTAACTATTAACTTATTCTCACCCCTAGGATTATGACTATGTATATTAATACTTATTGAAATATCTTGGTAATAAATTCTTATCTAATTTAAAAATATATACTAACATGCACACTTTTAAGGTTTCATATTTTACATTAATCCGATTCAATTCATTCAACATATGTATATCTTATACTAGTTAATCTATTGACATTTAAAATACTCAGCATAGCTCTATTTTGGAGTTTTCGCAACCTATCTTTAATTACCATATTTACTAAATTTAAAAATGAACCACAATATATAAAATGAGGATGAACAATTCCATTAACTAATATTTTTGTATTTCTAGACAGTATATTTCTTAATCTTCATAATATCTTAGTATCTTTAATATCAGTTTCTCAGTATGTTGAAATTCACAATTTAATATTTACATTGTATTTGTATTGCAGAGGCGCATCCTGAAAAGTTCAATTCAAGGATTCGCAACAAGTTATTCTACGGAACAGCTGGTGGTAAAGACTTAATGCAACGAAAATGGAAAGGCCTTGCAGAACTAGTTACGTTAGAGTGTGACGGTCGTGATCTTACACCAAAGTTAAAAGAACATAGAGTACATGCCATCGTCTTCTTAAACATACCAAGGTATTCATTATTCTTTACATCATTTAATTGTGTGTCATTAGTATAGTGCGCAATAATAATGCTGTGTTTGTGTAGTTACGGTGGAGGCACTCACCCTTGGAACAAGTCAGGTGGTACTTCAGAGCCGTCCACCGAAGATGGTTTAATTGAAGTTGTCGGCTTGACCACATATCAACTAGTGAGCGAAACATTGTTATTAATGTTTATAATGTAAATATTGCCAGTTGAATGTTTGTCTAATGTTGAAATTCCACTTCACAGCCATTGCTTCAGGCTGGGGGTCACGGCACTTGTATAACTCAATGTCGAACGGCCAAGATTGTAACTTCGAAAACGATTCCAATGCAAGTAGACGGTGAAGCTTGCAAACTAGCACCATCCATTATCACGCTCTCTAGACTCAATCAAGCTACAATGTTAGCGAAGAAAAAACCGGGGAGAGTCAACGTACAGTAAGTGAAAGTCCTTTAATTTTTGTCAATACAATTACATGCATACATAAATGTTTGATGGTGTATTTTTCTTTGCAGACAAACAACGTTAGATCATCTGAAATTTTCAATTCATCTTATTACAATGTCGGAATATGAACAACATCATTACGATAAGGAATTGTTAAAACAAGCAGGTACTAATATTTCGCATCAAATTAATTGTATAAAGCCATATGCTGGTCAGAATCGGCTTTTCGATGTGTGACCAAAAGTAGAACACAATACGATGAGTTGTCGTAATCCGCTTAATGTAACATTGTAGTGCTTCTCGTACATCACCCATCGGTAGTACGTCGAATCAATTTGATTTAAATATTGTATGTAATACATTGTTTCAGCTGAATGTATTGGAAACATAGAAGTTAATCCAGTTGCCGACTTGGAGCAAGTGAGAAGCATCGTAAACAATCTCGTGAAGGACAATCCGAATCTTCCTTCGCTGACTGCGGATTGGTGTTTTGTTGACTGTAAGTAACTGTGACGTTTGTAATACAAATATTATTGTGATGGTAATTAATTGGCTAAAGCTATCGTTGTTTTGTGTAGCATGCACAGCGGAGCGTTTCTTCCGTGTGGATCGTGCCCAAGAGAATTTACACTATGTATCAGATATTGGTCACGAGTGTTTATTTATCCTCGACACCGGAGTAGCACCGTTGACTCCGGATACTGAAACGACCAACACGGGCCCTTCTGAGTCATCGGCTGGACCGATGTCTTTCGATACGACCACCGGACAATCAATATCCCTCGATATATCGCATAGTATGGACACTCCTAGCGCAGGCGTTTCTTTAGATGTTCCAGAATCTCATAATAGGTAATAAAGAAAAACATATTCAAATTTGTGATCGAAAGTGTCTTGGAAATACTATTTCGATTGTTATTTATTTTTAGTGAATCTGGTTTGGGCAGTCCAGCCAAAACTTCAGAACTTCTATCTCCGGGTACTCCACAATCTCCACTTCCACCAGGTGGGCTTAGTCATCCTACCGTGGAAACTCCCATTGTTCCTTCAGTGCCTCAAATATGTTCCAGTCCAACGGCAAGAAACGCTAAAGAAGATTTCCTTCTCCGCGACACAATGAGTCATTTCAAATCGTAAGTTCATTAATTTTCTTGTCGTCTATAAATTGATTCACAAGTAACATAGCAATACTAAAACTTTATTCATGTGCAAAAGAGCATGCTTTACTAATTTCATTTCAATCAATTCTATTTTTTATTTTATTTTATCGAATGATTGTATGTACATACATACATACATATGTATGTATGTACTAAAATTCATTATTTTAATATTCATTTGCACTATTTTTATTGATTTGCTTTTGATATAGTAATTTAAAGGTGGATGAAAATTAAGATTTCCACTTTGGATTATTTATAACTCACTGTTTTCAATTCACTGCACTTTCTACTGCTTCATTGCATGCAGCATACACGAAAGATTGTTTGGAATAGAACACGATGTATTTGGATACAGGTAAAGGCACATTTCACGTTTATTTAGCACTTGTTTATTTTTCAATTGCTATTTAGAATATGAGTTAATACGTAATTTGTGTATGATTGTAAACTTGTAGTTTTGTGATTGTGCAATTTTATGTAGTGGCGAATGTTGTTTTTAATTTATTTTGGTGTTTAAGAGTAAAAACATAGTTTAAAACGTAAATGTTTGTGTGTGTGAGATTATCTAGTATCATTATGCATATTCAGTAAGAGAAACGGAGTGTATTAATTTGATTTTTAGACTATTGACAAAATGATCTTATGCACACAAATTATAATTTTCTTTATCAGGTTGGGTTTATATGTAATTTTTAAATCGACTATTTAATTTTAAAAATTTGTATACCTACATATTCCATACATATAAAAAAGATCTATTTTAACAAGAAATATTAACTCTTATTTTTTGAAATACAGATCTCTCTTGGAAAAAACCACTGATGCCGTTTTGAAAGCAGCAAAGATTGGTGATTTAAAAATGGTACAATAAAACTGTATTCGGAAGTTTTTATAATTAAGAAATGAAAAATTTATTTAAACTAACTGTACGTTTTCAGTTGAAAGAACTACATGCAGCAGGTTATTCTCTTTTGTCCATCGATTCTACAGGTCAAACTGCTTTACATATCGGAGCCCGCTATGGACATAAGGATATTGTAAAATATCTCATAGCGTGTGCGCCTTCAGCTATACTCAACATGCAAGATAATGACAAGTCAGATTTTAATAACATGCATTACTTTTTTATAATCCTTAGATAGAAACTAATCTAATCACTTTAAAATTATTACAGAGGACAGACAGCCCTTCATAAAGCAGCAGCTCACAAACGTCGAGCAGTCTGCTGTCTCCTGGTAGCCGGTGGAGCTGCATTATTAAGAACGGATCTGCGAGGACACACTCCTCGACATCTTGCACTTTTAGCCGAAGACCATGACCTTGCCGCTTATCTTGAAAGTGAGTTCTTCTCTTCTAACCCATGAGCTCCTTATGGGGGTATGAGCTCCTTATTATTCACAAATGGATTTCGATTAAACTGTGAATTGTATTTTAGGTCAAGAAAACTTTCAAGTGGCCTCTGAGGACTTAGAGACTGTTGTTTGAACTAATCTGGCTGCCTTAGCCATATGGATCTCACATTGCCTAATCAGTTTTTATAAAATCAAATATATATTCTTCTATCAATAAGACAATGTACTCACATGAACGAGTGATATTTTAGAATTTAAGAAATCTCAAAAGATGTGTATTTGCCGAATAGAAAAGAAAAATGTTGACTGTTACAAAATATAATATTTTTTATCTTCATTCATATATAAAAAGTTATATTGAATTTTATCACAATTTAAAAAAAAAATTAAGCTATTAATTATTACATTACTATATGATATATGTATATTTTTTGAAACAGGCACGCTTTAACGATACCGTTGCAAATCTGTACAGTCCAGCGATGAAAATTAAACATCATAATAGCATGTATATATTTATAGATCAAAAAGGCATACAAGTCTATGTACTAAAAAAATAAATTAGAAATTGTAAATTTTATGACGTACTCGTATACTTATGTGGCATAGATAAAATTATGCTATTTTTTTCTTATCATATATGGCTACAATACGATACTATTGTTATCAATTTTTGATTGATCACATGTGGTCAGGTTAGTGTTCAATTAAATTATTGTATTATTAACTATAATATTGTATAAACTTAAGGTACACCGACATTCAACATGTACGGTATAAGAAAGACAATGCTGTGAGAATATTGTCACTAGTTTTCATGTGACTTTAAGAGTCTTTTCGTTTCCTTTTTATTCATTTTCATTGTAGTGGGCAGCATATACATACATATATGAATATATTTAAACAATAAAATATTTTATATTTTGAGGCAGCTTTGTGCGCTGATTGCAGCTTTTCTATATTTTTTCTTTTAGCTTTCAACATTGTTTGCAAAGTATATGATTCTTGTATAATATAAAACATTATGTACATAATGCATGCTACATAATGTAAAATTAACTTTTTTGTCATGTATTGTAAGAATAAAAAATAAATTTTCATTAACTTATGAAATGTTAAGTAACTTATGATACTTCATAGTTGATTTACATGTACAACTGGATGGATTTCTTCGCACATTCTTCACATAATATAATGGCGCATTTACATTGGTAAACATTAGTCCCCAATACCTAGACTCGTACAGAAGAATATATTGGTTATATTGTACAGTTTTAAAGTATAGGTGGATGAAGCGCTATTTTTTTTCAGTGTAATGCTCATTATAAATATTCAGTGTATATTTAAAATTACTTCGAGGCGGAAAATTTCTCACTTTAGTGTTTCTGAACTAGTCTTCCACTTTTAATAACTATTTTACAATGAGGTTGTGTATAGTGAAATAATAAAAAAAGTAAAGGAATATAATATCGAAATGCCGATTCCAGGAAACGATATCAAATATATCATTACTAATTTATCTATATATAATGTTTGTTATACTTTTGGATCCATTTTAAATCATTCCATTCCAGTTGTGTGTAAATGATTGATAATAATCAATATTGACCATAGATTCTAGTTATTAAAGACCATGTCAAATCTTTACATCGATAAAAAAATCTCAAAATATAAATTAGTAGTTAATTGTAAGTTTCATTTTTATTAATAATATCAACGCATCTGACAATCACATTCTTGTTGAATACTGCTATTGCACCATCATTATGAAATCTTATTCATTGAAATATTAAGTAGTAGACAAGTAGAATGAATATATCATGAAAATACTCCTGAATTGTTGTAAATATACATATGCGACTATTGGAGCCATAGGTTCGTATTAGTATATTTATTTATCTGCTACTTTTAATATGAGAAACAGAACATTTAATTATCATATTGTTAGAAAAAAATGGGTGATGAATTTAAATGGAAACCTTGGAAAATAATAGGTCAATAAATAATTTTAACTGAAATTCGCATGTCGTTTATATTCTCGACAGAAAAAATCTCATCTATACATTCGAAAAGCAAAGCTATGTAAGTTAATTTTGTGCCTACCAAAATGAGAATAGAAAAATTCAAGGTTT
Organism: Parapsyche elsis; assembly: GCA_022651745.1. Lineage (NCBI taxonomy): Eukaryota > Metazoa > Arthropoda > Insecta > Trichoptera > Hydropsychidae > Parapsyche > Parapsyche elsis. Next base: position 1,525,651 of record JAGVSN010000039.1, read on the forward strand.
TCATATAAACCCAATCATCTCATATAGTCATCAATCGATCATTAGGAAATTGAATTCATTGTGATTTTAATTATTATGTGAAAAATCTATAAAATTCTATTTTGTAATTGTAAAGATCTGCATTAATTTTTATTTATTTATTTGAAATTTTACTATCTATAAATCTATGCAATAATAAGTATAAGTTACCTATGAAATCCAAATTATTGCTCTAAGCATCATGTGTAAAAATATATGTAAATAGTCATCACTAGGATAAGCTAAGAAGCAATCATATTTTACTGGTATTAGATTGTAATAAGAAATAATTAATTCTATCAACATTGATTTACATCTTATATGATTTAGAATCCCTTCTTGTAATTTTTAATATTTATGAAGATATTTTGTAACGCTTAGAATGAATATCCCGGTTTAATTTTATTGTCTGAATATTTTTATAGTACAATACTCCTCCTTTAGTAATCGATGCATAATAAGTAGCTGTTTTATCAAATCAAATAATGCTAGTCTATTTTTGTAAACTCCTCTCAAATTTGTGTATTCCTCTTAATCGCAAAAGGCTCATAAGTATGCCTGAAGTTCTTGAGAAACAGATAATTCAAATATACCCATGTATGTATGTACATACATAGTGTAATTTTTAAAATATTTTTGGTATTGACACATATGTATGTTTAGCCACTGCAAGCACCAGGGAATTTCTATCTTTTGTAATAATTACGGCAACCATGCACATTTGCACGTATGTATGTCATTGTAGCGATTCATAAATTCAATTAACACTATTGTATCATGGAAGCCTTATATACGAAAGCTGTACGAAAGTTTGTAAATTATTTTCTTAATCTTAAAAAACTAATGTAAAATTAACGTATCAAACACCTGCTCACAATTTCAACATTCCGATAATTATAGAAATCTTATGGTTATTATTAATGTATAGTGTTTAATCCGAGGATGGCTTGTAATATCTGCGGTCGTAGGGAACGAGTCTACAATGTTAATAGGTCAATGCGTATAAAAAAAATAGAAACTGTTCAAACATGTAAGATCTTCTTTGACTCTTCAAGTTAAAGACAGTGAATGAAACGCCTTATGATAAGTAAATGTACCTAAATCACAATTATATTTGAAAAAAATCGTATCGTCAAATCAAAGAAACACAGCCTCCCAATCCTTGATTTGATAATTGATGATTTTTTGGCAGGGTCATTCGCACGTTTGTAACGTGAGACGTGTAACCCTTAAATGATAAATCTTGTAGATATGATTGTAAAGTAAAAATAAAGAAAATATTTTCGATAAATTTGAACCTGATACTTTTAAAATTATAATCACTTAATTACTTATAGCACCAATTTTTGTCTCGAATTAAGGGTCCAAACTTTTCCTAATCATGATTTTTTGCAACTGATAATGCTCCTAATCATAAATTGATTTTTTTTTTATCTATTTCTAAAATTGATTACCTTTGAATAAATTATTTTAATATTAGAAAATGTGGAAATACAAAATTAGAGAAAAATCGTAACTTAATTATAAAATAGATACTGATCAGAGAAGCTATGAAAATAATTTATTTTGAATTTTCTACAATGGCGATGATTAAATAATTGATTAGTCAAATGGCATTTGAGTGATTTATTTATAGTTTTTGTGATATTGTTGCTAATCACTCGTAGGTAAGAAAAGTAACAAAGCTACACAGCGAGGTTCAGTTATGATGATGTTTAAAGAACTTAAATGATCATTTTGTAAATGTTGAAAATAAATAAAACCGATTCGAGCTGACGAACGGCACAATAAAGTTTCTTAATCAAATTCTAATTTTCCATGTACATATCAGCGGATAAATGTAATGTACTATATATTTTTGTAGTGTACATTTTATTTGGCAAATAGAAAATGGAATAAATGATCAGCTTCCCCTCCCCGATGTACAAAACAGCTTCGATGAAATAATTTAGACATACTTATAATTATGTAGTCTGTTTCCATATCATCTTTTTATAATGAGGCAAAATATGAAGCCAGCGACGATAAGATCTTATTAGAATGTAAATGTATCCACATTTTCACACTTTGTGTTTTTCCCTATGAGTGATGTCGAGCCATAATAGCCAAAACATTGTAACTGCTAGTGGAGCCAAATGGTCAGATATGATGTTTCGGCAATCACGGCTCGATAAATTTATCGGTGTAATTTTTTTCTTTCTCCCAAACGAGTTAGTTATATCGTTTTATTGTAACTTTTACGAGTTAAAAATATAATAAAATTCTGTTGTTTGAATCATTCAATGACTTCTTTTAATTCTTTAAAAATTATAATAATAATAAATATATATATAAAAAGGTAACATATAGTTTCCTAGTCATCCAATGAAAACACAAAATCCTTCACACTTTCCCTGCATCCTCTTTCAATGTCACTGTACGATTAAACACCAACTATAAGAATAAAGGAACATTAAATATAATCAAAAAATTCAGCTTAGCTACATAGTAAAAATCATATTATTAAACCTTTTCTGAAGTGCTGTCAGGATCGATAGAAAAGAAACCGATCCTCTCAAACTGGAATTTATCAAACACTTTAGCATTTTTAAGAGATGCATCTGCCACGGCATTGATAATCCTCAATGCATTCAGGTTACAATCTGTTAAATATCCACCAGGGACTACAACTGGGTCTTCAGGATTTTTATGGTAAAACCTGGAATAATAAAACAAAAATTGATATTGCGCCGTGCTATTGCTTTTATTATAGTTGGTGTGCTTATGACCAAATAGATTTATAAAACTAACTAAAACTATAAAAAACACTAACAATGGTTCATAAAGCCGAACTTCAATTTCCACTGGGGTAGATACCCATTGTACAAAATTTTTTGGCTTGTAGACGGGGTCACTGGGATTTTCTGCAGTGCATATCAATTCTGTAACTTTGCCACTCGCATCCCTAACTATTTCTGATAGCTAAAATACGAAACAATTTTTAAATTAAATTATTGTATGTATTTTGATCAGTCTTATATAAAAAGCTGGATATTATATAAAAAAAATACCTTAAGAACGAATCCAGTGTGTCGCAGTCCTACGGTTTGATTAGGCGAAAGTCGTTTATACCCCTTTTTCGGATTTTCTTTGAAATCAGACTCTTCTATATACACAATTTGATCAAAAGAGATTAAACGCGATCCACGTTCCAGTTCATTTGGGAAATTCGGTGCCGTTACCTTTGTAACACCACAAGTTGAAAAATTTTTTATGCTCACTTTGAGCGGTTCTAACACTACCAATACTCTGCAAAAGAAAATTCAACGCCCATTACAATCAACATATGACTTCTGATCATAATGATACTGAAGATACAAACCTCGGGGCGACTTTATTGAGTACATCTCTGACGGAAGCTTCTAACATGGCCGGATCGACGGCACCGAGAGCTCCTGTAACACCTAATCCGGCACAAAAGTTGTTTATCGCCTCAGAAGGGTATCCTCGTCGACGTAACGCACTTAGGGTATATAGCCTGGGATCGTCCCAATCTTGAAAATTGCAAAATTTTTCAATAAACATTAACTCGAGGTACAAACCAAAAGATTAAAAATTTATTTTGAATCAAACATACCTTTCACAATACCCTCAGTGATTAATTTTGCTATTTTTCTTTTAGAAACCACTGTATAGTTAACATTAAGTCGACCATATTCCCATTGTACAGGGCAGTATATATCTAGAGCATTGCATAGCCAATAATAAGATGACCTAAAAATCAACCCATAAAACATTTTAATATTCAACCCCTTCCAAACTCCCAGTATACATTGTATGTACATATTGTTGATTACACTGTGCAACAAAAAAAACCTACCGGAGCGGAGACTAGTGAATCTTTACTTAGTTTGACCCACTGAATCCGAATATGATAATGAAATTTGTTGGTTAGCTCTCATTCATGAAATATGGTCTTTTAAAAAATATGGACAATTTTTACACTTTTTCTTGACTTTTGCGGTCTGTAACTCAAAATTTGGTGCTTCTGTGTTCAAAATGACTATTGGAAGCAATAATCAGATGTTTTTGGTATTAATTGTGATATTTGAAAGCTTTACAATACTTATAAGTAATGGTACGTCTCATAAACGAGAGCTAACAAACAAATTTCATCATCATATTCAGATTCAGTGGGTCAGAATTAGTAATAATTTTTGGGTCTCTGCTTGAGTAATTCAAAAACGTGATTTTTTGTTGCAGTGTTATAAAGATAGAAAAAAATTTTATTTGCCATTATTTACCGTCTCGATTGAAATTCTTTGGTACATAAAGAATGGGTGATATTTTCTATACTGTCACACAAACAATGAGTATAATCATAGGTTGGATAAATACACCACTTGTTACCGGTGCGATGATGTGCAGTAAATTTAATGCGATAAGCAACTGGATCCATTTTACCTTCCTCTAAAGTGGTTTTCATTCTTAAAGTTGCTTGACCTTCATCAACCTTCCCATTTTTCATATCCTAAAGTTAAACGAAAATATCCTCAGTGAGAATGTAATATAACTATTTTGGTCTGAAGAATTTAAAAGTATGTACTTCAAAAAGTTGTAGACTTTCTTCAATGGGCCTGTCCCTCCACGGAGACGGTTTAGGATTAAAACCTCGCATTTCATCAGTCGTTTGATGACAAACATAGGCAAGACCCTTTTTGATCAATTCAACGGCCCATTCGTAAAGCTGTTTAAAATTATCCGAAGAATGAGTAACAGCGGCTGGCTTATAACCTGCAATAAATTAAAGATAGCGTTAAATTTTTATCGTATTTGTATCGTTCAAGACGACTAATACACAATACACTAGTACACACCTAACCAATCGACCATATCTTTAATACCAATGAAGAATTTTTCCTCCTCTTTTTCGGGATTAGTATCGTCGTATCTCAAATAACAAACACCACCGTTTACGGCAGCATAGCCAAAGTTGATGTTAATAGCTTTTGCGTGACCAATGTGCAATATTCCATTTGGCTCGGGTGGAAAACGTGTTCTAACTCTTCCCCCGACAACTTTCAAATGTTCGACTAAGAGCTTTTTGGTATTTGGCGTTACAACGTATCCGTCGGTCTTATAATTATCACCGGGAGCGTGGAAGTTGACTTTTTTCATCATTTCCTGAATAGTAACTGCACTGTCTGATTCATTAACGTGATTTTCTTTTGCAACAGCTAAAACAATTATCAATGAACAATTAGTAAAACGTTAATACGAATCATTAAAAAATAGTGAATAAATTATACATATGTACAAGTGTTTGCATCTCACGAAGGGGAATCTCACGCACAGAGTGAAAGGAAAGAGTGAGTGGGGATTCCCCTTTGTGGGGTGAAAGCACAATGTATTTACATGAATTTTCACTTTTTTTCGACACCAGTGCTGGAGCTTTCGTCTTTTTATCAGCTTTAGACACGGGCGCTAAATCAGCTTCTGTTTTTGGACCCAAAAGATCCAATACCTGTTAAATTTAAAAGATAAATATCATTGCAATGTCCATGTATGTATGTACATAAAATTTTAAAATGTATTTTGAACGTGTCGATTGTAATAGTAAACACAAACCTGAACATCCACTTCGTTTTTCACAGCTTTTCCATCGGCCCACGGTAAATCTGTTCGCACAGATTGCATAATGAGTCCAGTGTTAAACCTGTATCGCTTTTCGAGTAACTCATTGCGGAATTTCGATAGCTGAAAATGAAACGTAACGTTGCAATCTTATCTAAGTGTTACATAATTTTTAAATGTGACCGTTAATTGCAATTATTGATAGATAAAATAGATGCAATTAGTGAAAATTATAACCTTAGCCTCGACTGATTGTTCAATTTGTTCTGGTGTGACGATAACGCCTATTCCACATGCTTTTTCAAATTCGGCTATGTTGACATTGTTGTCGCTAACGTGAGCTAGCAAATACTCTAGCGCAGCATCAATACGCACAGTTGAATCTAATTTTTCAGTAGCAATATACTGAGTGATAAATTGCAGTCTGTGAGCTATTTGCGGTTTCAATTTTGTTGCTGCGTGGTAAATCAGCATACCACTACCTTTCGGCAAAGTTACATTTTTTACCTGAAATGAAAATAAATCAGAGATAATATGTGAACTATTTATACGTCGAGGATTATTCGTTTTCGGACCAATTTGAAAATGTGTGTTATTTTTTATCAGCATATAGACGAGATATGATCGAAAGCTACAAAGATGTTGGGTTTTGTTCCAAGAGCCAGCAAACCTTTCTAATCTGTCTTGGTGCTAAAGATTCACTACGAAACACTGGTACGGACAGTTCTTGTATTATATGGAGTCCCAGTGATAATGCACATATTTCTGAGCTTGAAAAAGTTCAGAAGAGGTTCCTTAGGTATCTACATATATATGATGGTATTCAGAAGCTATCCTAGTGCCTTCTTACTGGGTGCCCTGGGCTTCTACTATCAAGGCGAAAGGGAAAGCACTTCTACAAATTGCTGGTTGGCCCAATGCACAATCCTCAAATTCTCGAACTGAAATTGTGCATACCGAGTCAACTTAAGAGTCCCGGATAACTTCTGCTCTATCTGCTGGCGGCAAGTACTAACGTGTACTTAATTACTTACTAAATATTTAAGTACTTAATTAGCTGCTAGCTAGGACTATCAATTTACTCAACCAGGTCGCTAACTCTTTCGATATTTTTTCTGGAAGCTATGCTATCTTGAGACTGTTAAATTTGGATATTGGTTATTAATATTTATTTATGTGGAAAAGACAGTGGATCGGGTTATTAATCGCTTTCAATATTTGTCTATTTTCCTTTTACTATTATTTTGCTGTTTGCTTTTGCTACTATTTTGCTTTTACTATTATTTTGCTGTTTGCTTTTGCTTTTGAATTTTTGCAATTATTTTTCTTATTGTTTTTGCTATTATTTGGCTTTTTACTTTTGATATTATTATATTAACTAGTGTTAGCCCGTTGAATATCAACGCCCGCTGAATTTTAAATATCGTAAAGCGCTTTTTTAATAGAGATCCCCACTAATTGATCGAAAAAAAAAAAAAAAAATAGTTTTTATCGCGCCATCCATGTATTATAGCAATCCCCACTAATTGAATGCTATCGATACCCACTCAAAAAATATTTTTTTTTTTACTTTACTATTTATATAATAATTATTAATTATTATATATATAATAATAATAATTTTTTAAGTGATTTTGTAAAATTCAAAAAAACAAAAAAAAATAATAGTTTCTATAGTGTCATCTATGTATTATTAGCAGAATCACGATCTCTTTTGTAGGTAAATCCGAGTCACGATATATTTAAAAAAAAAAAAAGGCTCAACCGACAACTGGTTTTAGCAGATTGGTCTAACGACGTTCTTCCCGAGCCTGAGGTCGTGGGTTCGATTCCCACTCGTGCTGGTGGTTTTTTAATTATTTTTCCTCAGCGAGCGTTATCAGCAGACAGACAGATGGATTTCGGCTATTATATATATAATGATATGGTTATTATGCTTACTAACCCTGTATAACGAGATGGATGGACAATCTGTAATGTCATGCAGGGTTCTGTTTGTAAATGAATATCGTAAGAGTATATCTGTATGCAACACGATAGTTCTACACCCTACACTCGCTATTTACAGAAAACACCCAACAAGTGGAAACGAACCAAGGATTATTTACGATTTACTGTCATTTGTCACCGACTTTGTTATAGCTGTTGTTTTTTATGAACAAATAAAAAAAAAACCTTTGTACTTAATACCATTACATATTGACAATAAATAATGCCATGCCATGTTCGCAACGTGCAGCAGCATTGAACATCGCATTACCACATACTGCAGACATTTTTGCCACATAAAAATAGACGGAATATCGCCCACAAAACAAAGTTTTTCGAGTTATGCCGGTGGCGCTATAATACTGCACAACAAACAAAATAAGGCCAGGCAGACTTGAGACTTTTACGTAGAACAGCATATCGATTCATCGTGATTCATTAAAGCATGAGAAGATAATGTAACATGCAAATATACACTTGCATCGTCACTATTGCGATAATAATCAGCGAAGCGAAACAATGAACGCGAAACAATCATTCGCGGCTACATTCATCGCACCGTGTCAGTGCAAAGTTTTTGCACAAATCGTGATTGAACTTTCACAGAGCGGTGCAAATATAATTGAAGATGATGCAATTGGGCGTGAACGCGATCCATGTTAAAATGGTCATTGTATTACAGTGGCCAGTCTTACAGGTCTGATTTCTTTTGGATTCGAAACAATATATGTATGTATAGGTTAGGCAACTATGGCGCTGCCCTAGTGATAGTATCTTCTAAGTATTTCAATATTTCATACATATGTAGACGTGAGTGTAACTTGGTGTATATGAAGGACAGGAAGAGAATGGTATAGTATGACGATTTGCCATTCACCATATATATGTGCATATATGGCCACGTGCCTATGCCGGTAATAACACGGGGATGGGTGAATGTCACGTGTTGGCTGTTTAGAGGTTATGTGTGAAAATTTCTCACGTGTTGGGCTGCTGCAGTCAACAGGGCCGTGACTGGTCCATTCTTCAAGGTTTCTTTCAGTTTATTTTCAGGTAGACCGAGTGCTGACAACAGCGACTCGGCCTCCGCGGCCGACATACTCTCGCGACAGCCGGTCGCTCTCTGACCGATTTGACACTTCGCGTGGCTCACATTGTGCTCTTATTAACAGCTATTTTACCGGCCATGTGCTGAGTGATTTTTTTTGTATTTTGTAGTTTTAAAATTCGCCAGTTGTTTTTTTGATAGAATTTGTATTTTTTACAGTGTGCGTATACGTCGTTTGATTTATTTTTATGTAAATTTTATATTTTTGTTTTACTTTATGGAATTTTTTCGTTGGGGAATCTTGTATGAAAAAAAGTGAAAGATGTCAGGTTCGATATTTTAGGAATTACGACTCTCGTCAAAGCACGTAGATGTATTAACGTGCGTGATTGGGTGTCCGGCATCCGAGCGGGAAAGTCGCTTGAAACGCTCTCCGCTTTAACTGTTTCATCCTCCCACGGTCGGCTGCTGAGTGCGCGTGAGTCCCCTGGAAGCTCGCGTATGGTGGCCCCCGGCCTAGGGCGTAGTGATTCAGCTGCGCAGAGTCCAGTTTGCAGTGACAACTCCTAATTGAAATGGATAACCTATCGCAGATTGCCTCTCTGCAAAAGGAGATCGAGAGGGTTCTGGCCGAGCTCCAGAGCGAAAGGGGAAGGACAGCGGAGCTGGAGGCTCTTCTGGTCGCTGCCGTAAACCCCGGAAAGTGGCGGGTGTCCAAAGCGACCCCGCCAAGGTATACTTCTCCTCCACAGGGAAAATCCAAGGCAGCGAAGCAGTTTCCCGCGCTTTCAAACAAAAGGCAACGTAGCCTTGAAAGGTCTCCACCGGGACTTTCCAACCGGTTTTTAGGTATTGACGGAGACCTCGAAGAGGCCCCCCACGATCTCTTCCAGCCCACGATGCTGATTTCCGTGGGGCTCGCGAGTTCTGTTCACAGAAT